>JANVCC010000020.1:38044424-38182253 GCA_025345505.1 Todiramphus chloris collaris | reverse complement strand
TTCTCTTCTCTTCTCTTCTCTTCTCTTCTCTTCTCTTCTCTTCTCTTCTCTTCTCTTCTCTTCTCTTCTCTTCTCTTCTCTTCTTTCTCTTTCCTCCTTCAAGTAGCATGTAGTTGTAAAATGTGTAAAATATTCTTGTGGGATAAATTTTTTCTATAATAAAGGATAGATTTTTAGCACAAAGGGCTTTCTAGCTTTCCTACCAGCTCCTGGTCTCTGCTTTGACATGATTCCTCCAAACATAGTCAAGGTGGACCTTGATGCCTAAAGGGAACATATTGTCCAAAATGAACAGATTGAATATTGTTGACAATGAACAGCTACTTAATCATCTCAAATAAGGAATTATATTATTGGTATTGTCATGCTCTTGGAAAAAAAGGAGGAGGAAAAGGAATAAGAGGAAGAAATAAACCTCTCCCTAGTGGGATCATTGTCTGCAGTCTTCCCTTTTTGGCTTTAGGTTTTGCTGGATTTTATAGGTGGAATAAACACATTTCTTCCTATTTGGAAACATCGACAAAGGCTCTTGTTTCCTTTTTCTCAGTACCTAGAAAGGTTCCACTTTCACTAGGGAAGAGATACCTGGTTACCAGTTTCTTTCAGCATCCCCCTGCTCTCCTTTGCAGCTCCTGCCATGCTCAGCCAGCCAAAGCACTCTCCAGCCTCCTGGGAGGTGAATGTGCGATGGCAGTGGCGGAAACCCTAGGGAATACCCTTCCTTCTGCTCCAGTCGACCTGTCTGGCCCAGGGCAAGAAACCTCTGTACCAGACACATTTTGGGGTGCCTGCAGCCCCAGCCCATCAGAACATCTTTGGGGGCAGATGCAGCCCACCAGTGAGGGGACCCACTGCCAAAGGTGCCCTACCCGCACTTCCCCTTACTTTTGTTGGCCATCCCAGCACTCTAACCATCTGGAGCACACACAAGTGGGTTACACACATTTCCCCTCCTAGCTGGGAGCCCACAGCCCATCCTTCCCTCTCTTTTTAAGTGCCTCCCACTTTGTTTCTTTAGCTCACGAGGGGACATGTAACAGAGAGCCTCTTGGCCCTGCATGGCAGTTGAGTGTTCATTTGTTTGGCAAAGCAGATGCTGTGGTTGGGGAAAGCCCTGAGTGCACCAGCAGCTGAACTGTGGCCAGTGTGAGCTATGCATTGGGCTGCAGGGCAGCCATCCCCAGGGGCAACTTGAGAAAAGAGGCAATTAGCCATCCCCTCACCAGCACAGTGGGAGCAGCTCAAGGGGAAAGAAAAGCTGAGCCCTGGTGGTAATGACTTTTTTCCACATGGGTAAATGCATTGATCTGTGACAAACAATACCAGGCTGTGCCTCTGCATGTGGTGCAGGGGAGGAGGGATGGGAGAGCTTCTTCATGCAAGATGTTAGAGGCAGAAGTTTCCCAGTTTCCCTGCAAGAAGCTGGATGTATGTGGAGGATGGGGGATAAGGATGTGACTCCAGACCCTGCTGAAACCGCAGCCTGCCTGTCGCCCAGGGACAGGCTTCCCAGACAGTGCCAGGAGGTCCTCCTCAAATGCAAGTGCAATTCAGGCAAGCCTCATGCATAGTCTCCTTGTGTGTCCTCAGAAAGTCCTGCAGAGTAGAAGAGCAGGGTACAGACCACTTGAGCAAATCTTGTTAACAGAGCTGTGCTGGGGTAAAACACCTATTCATTGAGGCTACAACAGTGACAATTAAATCTGCTTCTGTCCCTGATACCCTAACTCATCACCATAGCCTTAGTTGCCTTTTACCCATCCCCTGCAGGAATGTGACTGTGGGCTTATCCCATGCTTGCAGGGCCCTTGATATAAGACAGCATCTGGGTAACACCTCAACCAATGCCTGAGCTGGGATGTTTCTCCCAGGGCAATTCCTCTGGGAAAAGCCCAAGCCATCTAAAGGCTGAACCCAGGCAGACCTGGACCTCTGCTTTACCCGGAGCAGTTTCTCCTTCCCTGCTTCTGAAAATAGACAGGTGACCACATATAAATATCACTGTTCAGACAGGAGTGGTGGAATGTCCAAGGAACATCACACACCCTGTGGACTGGGGGCTTCATGTGTGTCCAAGAAGAAACATAAAGGAGTGTATTATTAGTGTCTTGTCATCGAGTGGACAAAGTGGTTTAGGAGAGCACAGGGCACGCATCCTGCCCGAAGAGCTTAACTTCTAAGCTTTAATCAGAAGAATTAGGGCTTTACTTTGGCTCTAATTTAATCAGAACAAATAGCAGAGGTGGTCGTGCCATTTCGTGGGCAGAGTGCTATCTGCTTGGAGCATTCCCTCCTGCCTTGCATTCAGCAGGCAGTACCCCTGGGTGACCAGGGTCTGACCACCAGTGACAGGCACTGTCCCAATGGCTGCAACTCACCTCTGAGTTCCCTGAGCAGGATGAAAGCCCTGTTGGCTCTAGGGGAGCTGCCTGGGCTGGCTTTGCCCTCCCATTGGAAGCTTAGCTCTAGGTGGGCCCCACAGGGCTGTCCAAGGTCTCAGCTACCCAGAAACATGTGCATGCATCTCATGGCAGCTCCAGCAAGTTCTCCTACATATCTGCTCACTCAGTGCTCTCCTTTGGGCTAGAGACATCAGGAAATGGCCCAAGAAAAATATTTTTTTAAAAATATTTTTGGATGTGGTTTAGTCCAGCTTGCAGCACCTGTGTGGTCACATGGCTCTGCCATGGATGTAGTGGAGTTGGACCGGGACTCTCAGCAGCAATAGTGAGCATAAAAGAAGGAGATTTGTTCCCTTCATGGCAGACCTCTTCACTCATGACATGGGGATTGCAGGTACCTGGGCAGGACAGGACCTGTGCACAGTGAAAGGACCTGGGGCTCAATCCAGGGCAGGCATTGCTCTTTCCCCCAACTCAGTGCCTGTCTCACCCACCACATTGTCATGGGATTGTTTTTCCTTCCTTTTTAACTGCAAAATGCTTCTTTGGGGAGTGACATTTCACCTGGCAAGCTCCAGTCCAAGGTGAAGAGTCCCAGACTGTGACTGGTTAAAGCAAACAGTCCTGTCCTTCTGATGTGAGCTGCAGCAGTTGTAGGGCTTTTTTCTCTCACCTCTTTCCATACTCTTTTTTAGATACTCTCTTCTGTTCACTTTTGTACAGAAGGAAGCACATCCCTCACTGCAAAGTCAGACCTCAGCTGCCCTGGGCACGGTGCCACCCTGCCACTCTCCTTCCTGGCCAGAGCAAACTCCCGACTGTGGCAGCAATAACTGGCACATGCACTGGATGTGCCCCTCATCCAGGTGCTTCTCACTACTCCTTGCTGCTTTTCCAGATCACAGAAGTGGCTGGGATCTTCCTGAGCAAAATATATAATCAGGCCTGTGTAAAAAAAAATGGAGGGGGAAAGAAAAGCCCTCACCATATTTTTAAATAATACCAAAAAACTGTAAGTATGTGCTCGGTCTGCTTGTTCTTACTGCCTGGGATCAGCCTGATTATTCAGGGATTCATTTTTATTTCTGAGTTTTATTTTTTCTCATTTAACAGCTGCACATTAATAAAAACTCCATTTATTGGAGGATTTGGCCGGGATTGCTATAATAAAATAGAAGGATTTGTGCTGGGCACTAAAAGAACTCTCTGCAAAAAGTAGTGTTTTTCCAGTGATTAGGAGCGCCGGAACATATTGTTTTGCTGTGTAGCTCAGTCACTGCCGAGGATGGTGACAGATGTCTTGTGTTAATGTTGAATGATTAAATGCCATTTCTGAAGCCACTCCCTAGCTGTGTAGCACGGTGCTGCTTCACTCACACAATCTGCCTTCAATCTGTTCCCTTTGCTGAGAGCATCCCGCCTTGTTGACTGTCAAGAAGCCCCCATCACAACACAGGCTGTATGCCGTGCCCCAGGGCCAGCCTACATCCAGCCAGCGTATGGACATCAGCCTTCCAGTCACCTTGCAAGGACCAGACTGACCATCAAGGCAGCCCAGTGATGGAGAATGTGGCCAGTGGAAGCAGAGAGACAGCTACAGCTTTTGGGCTTCTCATCCTGTCGAGTTGTCCTTCATCTGCACCACTAGTGAGTGCAGATTTGGTGAGAAACGTGAGGCCAGCTCAAGATGTCATTATTTCCAGCTCTATCCATTGCCCTGCTAAAAGAGGTGACATGGCCCTGCACACTTCCCTCTCTGCTATCCATATGCCACTGCTTGTGTCAGCACAGGCTTCCTTCATTTTTGAACATTGCCTTTGATCAAGGCAAAGAACATCCCAGTCATGGATATCTGCATAGCCATGTCCAGCTGCATCAGGGGCTCCACAAACCCTCTAGCAATAGCTCACTTGCTTTCCAGTTTTCTCAACCCATCTCCTTTTCCCCCCTTGTTCTGTTATCCATGACAGCCCACGAACTGTATCCTGCTCTGCCCAAAACCAGGTAGGTAACTCAACTCTGGGAAAAAAAAGTCTTTGCTCAGGAGGAGAAGTTGGGCAAGCCAGCAGCAAGGTGGAAATGGTGGCTTACTGCTGTCCACCTGAAATTTAGCAAACAGTGATGCTCCTCTTCTAAAAGCCTTCTCTGGCCTCATACTCAGGGAGACGCACACGCGCGCAGACAAACATACACAGATCCTTGATCAGAACATCTGTATCCTCTGGAAGTATGTTGTCTTCGCAAAACCATTATCTGTTTGGCATCTGTTGCAATGACCTACTCCAGCAACAGGTTGCGCACACCACTTCCAACCCACACACGCACACGCAACATCTGAGCCCCCGCACAGCACAGAGGACAAATAAGGTTGTTTCTCCAAATAGAGCTGATATGGTGGGGGAGAAAGGAGGAGCCGGCTGGGGAAAATCTGTCTGTTCACATGCATTCACACATGTCACTACAAATCCTGTCAGTCAAGGAAAAGATATGGTAGGGGGCACTTTGGCAAGTTGGGAGGTGCAGAAGGACGTTAAGGAGGGAGATGCCTCCTTGGGAAGCCAAGCAGAAGTGGTGTGACCTCACCCGTTCACACCATCTGCAAACAGCACCCTTCTGACTGCCTCTGTTCCCTCCATTCACCCCTCCCCATGCACCCCGTGGATGCAGGGGCAATGTCCTTCCTTGTCCCAGGACCAAGCACCACCAAATACATCATCTTCCAGGCTGCAGCAACCTGGCTCTGTCAGGCAACCCTTCTGCAAAGTGTGAGGAAGAGGAGAGCAAGGTGGTACCAAGCAGTAAGAGGCCCAAATTGACTTATTTCTACCACCTCTCCTTCAAAAAAACCATGAAACATGCTGTCACTCGTTAATCCATCAGCCTGACAGGTCAAGTAAAAGCAGGTTGCCTGCTTGCTTTCACTTCTCCCTCAACTTAATCTCTGTGCTAAATTACAAGTTGATAATGGGTTCCCATTAATTATTGATTTTCCAGATAATACTTGTTAAAGTAGAATTAACGCTATTGTTTCTGAACAAATACTGCCCAAATACTGTGTTTAGCGGGCTTGTAATCAGCTTTACCCACTTCTCCTCTAATCTGATTGAAACAGATTTCCTACCAAATCTTTTTTATCATTTTGTTGATATTAAAAGGTCACATATTTATGCCTGCCCAAAAGTTTAATTTAACTTACAGCAATTGATTATCATTACGTGTTCGTGTGTGAACAGCAGAGTGCTGATGGACACAATTTTAATTTAGACTGAGAGTGAAGAAACAGAGAGGAAACCCAAAGAACTACGCATGCCATAGCGTTCAGTGAGTGATGTTAGGCATTGTACATTTTAGCTTATTTTCCCAAGCCCTATATTATGATTCTATTCATCATAATGCCTTTTGACCCACTGCATTTACTCCATCATAATTATCCTTTAATACTCTTATAAATGAACTTTTAGCTTATCTTCCGTTAATTCTCAGAACAAGCAAAGCACACACGTAACAAACAAAGCCATCTAAATAAAGTGTTTAACCCTTTTGGTGGCTTTCCGTGATTATTCAAAGGCAAGCCCTGTGTTTAAGAGGTAGGTGGCTTAATTACACTTCCTCTCACGAGGTGCAGAGCATGTGATGGCATTTCAGCTCCTCTGCAAGCCAAGCCCCATCCAACGACTCTCTGAAAAGCAAAAGCAGTGAATGAAAACCAAACCAAAACTAACTGGAAAGAGTAACACAGACCAGGCTGGGATTCCTCCAGCGTTGGGTAGACACCCCATCCAAATGGCACGCAGGACCTGAGATGAACTAGTTAGAAAGGGAAGGTGGAGGTGACTTGTCTCTAGCACTTGAGAGGCTTCAAATTTGATTTCCGGCTTGGCCATGAGTTCTCAGTGAGCCCTTGGACAACTCAGCTCTCTAGGAGGTGGGGGGAATACCCCTGACAGGTCTGTCTTGTGTACCTGCGCCTCAGAGCAGAGACCATTTCGCACAACACAGCCACCAAAGAGCTCACAGTGCTAAACACACTATCAATTTTTACCTTGTTTCTCCTCTGCGGCTATGCTCAAGCCAAGGTGGGAAATGGGGATGCACCAGCTTGTTCCATTTTCTGTGTTTCAGAGCTTGGCACGTAATCACATCTCAGCTATGGTCTCCACAAAGGTTTCTATAAATATTCCATCATATGATATCTGGGCAACACAAAGACGAACGCTCTTTTGCAGCTGTAGTTGGGTGCAGGTGCCACCCTGCAAACCAGACTGGAGACAGCAGAGTCCTCCTTGTCCTTCATAACCCAGGAGGGATGAGACTCTCCAATACTCCCAGCACCTTGGACACCTGCCACTGACCCGGCATGTCAGACTCTTCTGCAGATGGCAAAGCTGCAACCCATCTCTGCTGTGACCCGATTTCCCTGATCCATCTTGTGAAGAGCACAAGGTAGCTGGCACCTACCAAGATGGAGGACTGGCACCCAGGCACCCACTGCCCAGGCAGCCCTGCTGCCCATGCATTTCTGAATGTCCCAGAAGGGGAAAAGATCAATAAGGGATCTGTAGTTCATTAAGGGGTCGCCTCCTTAGAAGGAGATGCTTGCTGCTGCTAGCGATGCAATCACAGCTCTTCTTGCCATGGTTACTCCAGTCCCCTCGCTGCAGTTATTTATTATTAGCATGACAAGCAAAGCAAGAGAAGGTCCTTTTCCCAGAGAATCTGCTAAACCCAGCCATACATGGGCAGAGAAATGGAGCATTATTTTCGCTGAAGGAGCTGTGAGGTTAAAGACCAGATCCAATACAGGCTTTAGCTGCCTGTCTACCTGCAACCCTGTAAACCTTAAACACCTTCTAAGCAGCTGGTGAATGGTCAGCCCAAGTGGTTGCATGTTTTCCCAGGACACATGGCAATAAGGTCCTGAAGGCAGAGAAAGGAACAGAGATAAGTGGATGCTACAGCCACCAGGCCGTTGTCCTGAAATGATTCCACGTACAGCAGGGACTCATCTGCTTCAGCATTTCCTTCCCCACACACATCCCACGTGTGCCCGTTCTGAAGGAAAACTGCTTTCATTTTCCATCAATTCACTGGAGACTATCTCACCTGCATAATTCAGAGGTAGCTAGAGAACAACTCATTAGAGACAATTCTTAACATCCTCTTTTATGGACTGGGTAAACTCTGCAACTTGCCAGTGAAAATCGAATAGATTTTCATGGAAATTTGGTAATATTCAGTGAAAAGCTATTAGTGTGCATAATGAGAAAATACCTAATTCTCCCAAAGAAGGTTTTATGCCCATAAGTGCATCTACAATAACCTGGAAGGGTTAGATTATAGCCAGTAATGCCACGCAGACCTCTAAAGGAGATTAACTCAGGAGTTTTGTTATTAAAGGTGTACTGTTCATGAGTGTGACTCCACTACAGCAATAGATACTGAACAGTACCAATACAAGGTTAACATCCCTGAACAGCTCTATGAGACAACTTGCCCACATCGGTGCATGTTCCAATAAGAAAACATCTCAATAAATGACAACGGTAACAGCCATCCTATTTGGTCCCCAGCCCATCTTATTTGCTATCTAATATTATTTTCCCTCATGAAATCCTGTTATAGTCTTTTCCCTGCTTTTACCAGCAAGATGATGATTCTTTCAAAGTCACGAGGCTGGATCCTCAGCTGCTGTGGACTGACCCAGCTTTGTCAGTTAATGGGACTATGTTGACTTACATCAGCTGGGAATCTGGTTGCTCCTCTGCTTCACGTGGAATGGACTCACAAAGATTATCAGTTAGCTTTAAGACTATCATGTCTTTATTGTGAAGAAATCACTCTAAAAGCTTTTTTCTGTATTCAGTTTTTAAGAATCCAATCCTCTGCTGTAGCTTAAAGACAAATAATTTAATGATAACCACCATCAGATACAAGGCAAACTTGAGAAATTTTTATTTATTTCCTGATAACATAATCCATATTCCAGAGAATTTGCCATGTGAAATATACTCCTGTGTATTACCAAAGTGTTAATGGCACAGAATAAAACCACAAGCTGGTTTGAAATGCAGAGATTTTAAAGAAAAATATATGAAATCACATAATGCAGCTCCATAATCGTTTGACAATAAATGATTCTTTTATCCGATTATTATTTCAGTTGCATGTCTTTAATAAAATGCAGCAGTTACCCATTCCCCAAAGCCACTGGAACACAGTTATGACCAAAGAGCAGTAGCCTGTACCAGGGAAGCTGGGCCCTGGTCCTTCATTACCCCGTGCACAGCCTGAGCTCCTCAAATCTTAGGACCACCAATGGGATGAGACACGGGATCACATCATTAATTGTTTTAAACTACAGTCACTCCAATGAAATCGTTGTAGCGATGGTTACCAGCTGGCAGGCAGGAAATGGCAAGGACCAATATAGGAATATAAAGACGGCACTGAGAAAGACCATGCCTGATAGAGTAAAAAAAAAAGTAAGAAGGAAGTCTCTACATTTACCAAGAGCAAACATATCTCCTGCTCATTAGCTAGCTTTCCTACAATACGCTGCTTGTTAAGCTGCCTTTTTCAGTTCAGAATAATTTTCTTTTAGTCAATGAAATTTTTCTGTTTTAAACAAGGAAAGAAGCAGTGCTCAAACCTTTTAGTAAGAGCTGCAGGAAACTACCAGCATCTTAGCTTTCCAAGGGAAAATTCTCCAACACTAATAGACAACTTAATTTGTAAATAATTCGGGAGAGCTAACACAGCACCAGGGAAGTCCTGCTTTTAATGGTTTCAGAATAGACAAATCCTTTTCCATCAGATTAGAAGTTGGCTCAGAGAATGTAAGCATGTTGATAAAATAACACTACGGCTTCTCAAAGGAATTTGATTTCATTCTGGTTTAAAAATAAATGAGTGTTATACAATATTGGCTGTGCCTATATTGACCAGTTTTCGTTCTATTTAAATGCTAAAGCCTCAAATCAACATCAGCTTTTCTCAGCCTGGTACAGTTTGGTTAACTGCAAAGAAACATTAAATGTTACTGGCTTTTCAGCACATTTGCAGAGGATTCAAAAATGAGCACTAAATAGCACAGGGTCAGGTCAAATATGCAATTTTAACCACCTGCAGAAACACAGTATTGCTTTCAAAAAAGCTACAGCCAAACGCAAGTCTACATCGCCATGGAAAAAAATGGTGGCTGAAGACAGTCCTTTGAGATAAAATAGCTGAAGAAAAAGCTGGATAAAATGCTGTGGTTGGAACATATTCTTTCTCTGAAGTGAGATGAATTTGGATAAGAAAAAAGAGACGTTATTTTTCACCACAGATTCCCTAATGTTTACAGCAGCCCAAAAAATGGGCTGTTCTTAATTGTGCCACCTATGAGCTTGGCTATTCATACATGGTGTCATGTGTACATGGGGTACAGTAAAATAAGTCACCCGCCAAAAAGACATGATCAGAAACTAGGGCATAAAGATAAGATGCAAGGACAGATTTTTTTCTTTTTGTTTTGTTGTTGTTCTGTGGCCCCTGAGGACTGAGCAACAGAGATGTAGAGAAGGACTTGCCCTAGATAATTCACTTAATCAGCGTGCAAGAAAATGCATAGATTTCTGGAGAAGGTCAGGAAAGATGCAACTTCTTTTGCCTTCACAAATGCTGTAATAGGAAAGAAAAAGTGCTTGTATTTGCCTTCCAAGTATTCTAGTGAAAAAAAAACAAATAGTCCCATGAAATTGCAAAAGCAGCATGGGAATCATATGGCCTTGGTCATCCCTTGCTGGACTCACTCAGTGAGATACCGGCTGTCTGGGAAGACACCAAGTAACCTGGGATGCTTTGCTGCTGACTACAGAAGAGTTACACAGATACGGGACATGGGTCTGATTTTCACATGTGCCCCACTACCCGTTTCCCACTGAAAGCTATGAACACTGCAGGCTCACTGCAGGCTCACAGCACCCCAAAAAGTCAGGCATCATGTATCTGCCCAGCAACGCCTGTGGGCTTTTACATCTTTTCCTTGTAATTAACGTGCAACAACAAATGCAGCAAAGGAGGATGTGCCACAGCAGTTATGTGTCAGAGAAAATGCCACCAGAGCCAGGCTGGACAGGAATGAAGTGGCTGACCTAGTGCAAAGGCACAGACCTTCATTAAAGTCAGACACTATGCCAAACAATTCATGAACAAATTCTTGTTATTAGAGTAGTTTCCAAAGTCTTTAGAGATGTCAAAGACATTTGCCGAGCAGTAGGTTTTCTTTCTCTACCCTGATCAACTACTTGAAGTGAAAGATAGACCTACAGAGCATTTACAAGAGCACCCTCTGAGATTTCCCAGAAGAAATGCAGCTGTCCATGTAGCACATCCACGCCCACTGACCACAAATTGTTTTTCTATAACTTTTCACAGTTGCCCCTGGACTGCCAAGGGTCTGAATATTTGGCTGAAATCCAGCGGTCCAGCAGGTGATAATATAGCAGGGGTTATATTATGAATATTATATATTATATATGAATGATTAGGGTCTGCAAGGCAGAGTTAATAACTCATGCAAAGCTGAGTTAAAACCCTGCTGAGAAGGGCCCTTGTCCTTCCTTGTGATGATGGAGAAACATCAGCAGATTCAAAGCGGGATAACTGAACCCTTAGACACCTGCAGAGATTATCAAAGATGGTAAGAGCACAAACTCTTTCTTTGGCATGTACAGATTAATTGAAATGTCTGACCTAAATGCCCAAGTATGACAGATAGAGCCACAGCTCACCAATATTTTTCTCCTGCTCATCAGGCATCAGTCATCTGCAGTTTGGGGTTTTGAACTGAAGAATTAAATGTGGTGTGAACACTGAGCAGAACTGTGCATCCAGTTAGAATCCCTTCTTTCCAACATGACTCTCCACCAGCTCCAGACCAGCGTAAAACTGATGTTATTCAATCAGGCTGAATATATCGGTGGCTCTGGTACTTTGGCTGTCAAAACCCCAACATGGGACTTCTCCAGAAATGAAGGAGCAGTTCAGTTACAGGATTGGGGTCACATCTCCAAGCATAGAGCATGTGCACCAGTGATGGCAGTACAAGCTGACAGCTGTCATATATTTTCTCTTTCCAGAAAAAAAAAAAAATCAACAGCAAACAATTAAATGAGCAAAAGCCTTTGCACAACGCATGCCACCATTACACCAGCCTCAAGCCAGAGTCTTAGAAACACACACAGAGGCAATGCCCCTGGGAACCACTCTTTTCCTCACAGGGATCCAACCCGTTGCCTGTCCTCTCTGAGGAACGGGTGAGAAATGCATGTGGGGGGGGGAAGAAAGGCGTTTGTCCAAATTACCTTATTTATTCATACGCCCTCCTTAATAGCAATGATAAGAATAATAAATCCTGTGGGACCAATGTAACTAATTCATGCGCGGATGTGCAAATGGGCAATTTGCAAACTAATTGCCCTCACACAATATGTTGTGCAGACGGGCTGCCCGAACAGTGGCTCTGCGTACTTTTTGTACGCGGTGGCTGCCTGGTAAGAGGCGGTTGAAATGCTTTCTGGGCAGACAATGGGCTTGCTCAAGTGTGCAACTATTTCGAAGGGAAGCTATCCCGCCCACCCCGGGTGGCAAAGGTTTGTTCTGCCTGCGTCCAGCTGCCGTGTCATGCCAGGAAAATACAGCAGCCATGTGCAGGACAAAACAGTTTTGCCTTATTGCCTCTGCTGGCTCGGAAGGACGCAGAGGGTATCAGGAACATATGGGCCTCGGGGGATTTCAGCAATTTAACAAACATTATACGCTCCGTAACAAAACAACAGTATTTCGGAACTTAGATCAACCAAATAACTAAATTAAATTCCCTAGACAGTGAGGGCTGGTATACTAATTGGCTTGCCTTGTGAATTTTCTGTGTGGGTCTCCAAGAAACAGATTGGCCCATTTTTCAGGCAACTGATTGTTAATTGGAGTAATGAATAGCAGGCTGGAGGGGTCGATCACTTCGTTTAGTAAATTCAAACCCTTGTTATTCATGAGCACAAGCTAGAGGTGAAATGGTTTTCATGGGAGGAGAGCAGACAGGCTGGTGCCAGGTCAACCCAACCACGTTTTTCTTTCCTTTTACTCTGGGAACACAAGGGAAGGTTTAGCACCTGATTCCTCCATCCCTCTGGGATGCCGTGCTCATCAAAGAGATGAATTGCCTGCAAGAAGGGCTTTCCCCGTTGACTACAGAAAGCCAGTCAGCACCTTTACTGAGCAGGCCTTTGCAGATCTCCTGCTCTGGCTTTGTGGTGCTTAACACAAGCAACCTCTACTACCTCTGGGAAAGTCCTCGGTTTTGATATACTTTGCTTCCCTGGTAGCTTTGATAGGCTTGAGAGGAAGGAGCAGGCTGGTGCAGCCAGGTCAGCAGGACATAGCTCCAAAGCTTCCCCCTTCATTGTCCCAGATCCTGCATCCTCAGTGGGCCACACAAACATTGCTTCTTCTCTTTCCCACTCACTCACCAGCAGTGGTTATGGCTCCGCACTACCCCAGCTTCCCAGGTTGGTTAGAGGAACACAGCTGGGGTATGGAGAAGATATAGGTTAGAGTCTTGACTGCTGTTTGATCCAGAAGACCCATCAAGCCTACACTAGCAAGGATGAAGGCTGTTACCTTGCTTCCAACTCCACTCTCTCCAGTGCCTGGCTTTGATCTCAAAGAGTGTGAAAATGCTGAGCCCTCTCTGTTCCCACAAACTTTGCTGAAAGCCAAGCTCTCAGCATCTCCCTGGAGCTAAGCAGCTCTCTTCAGACCAGGATCTGTGGTAGCACACAGGACACCTGCATGCTTCTGAGCAAGCTTCCTCGCCACTGCTTTCTGCACCAAGACCTGAGGTAACGACTGCCTGAAAACCATGGCCAAACTATTCACCAAAGGCTATACTCATAAAACTTTAGAAATGTTTCCCTTTGGGATATTTCAAGTGCTATTCTGCAATTGATAAGTTTTTCAGTTTGTTAGCTGAACCAAAAAATAGCTTTTCTAAATTCACAGAGTTACTCAACTAAAATATTTTGTTAATACATCACCTTTCTAGACAACCACAGTTACACATTCTACTAAGATGTAGCAATTGTCCTAGTTGGTTGTTCTCCAACAGATGCACAGTTTCAGTGCCATGCTGAGCACCAAGGTGGCTCAAACCAGCACACAAGTGCCTAACATCAAAAGTCACTTCTGAAAATCTCACTTACAGCATAATTTTTCTGCATCATGATATCGAAGTAACTGAGGTAATGAGAGAGACTAAGATTACATTTTGTAAGAAGGGACTTATTTTCATAAATTATGTTAGAAGACAGGTGACCCCATTTACGGAGGAAAAAAATGTGGCACAAGAGAAGACACTCTATATTCAAAAGCAATTAGTGGTTTTTGTGGTGTCTGCATTTCTGGGTGCCCAAGGTGGGTGCTCCAGCAGGCCCAGCCCTCAAAAGGGCAGGTAGACTGGTTTTGGAAAAAAACTTTTCTTAAAGGGCCACAGGTTGAAAACCAGAGATTCTCATTTGCTTCTCTGAGCTGACCACAACTATTCACCCAGTCACTTGTGCATTCACCCTGGCATATAAGTGCTTTATAACCAACAGTGAATTTATCACTGGGGCACTAGAAAATACATGCATTTTATAGGAACTAACCCACTGAAAATTAGTTTGCTTCTTCAAGAAAGCCTAGAAATACTGGAAAACAGTCCTGCAGCTCGTGAAGCATAAATGGTTGAACGCTAAACAACAAACTGCCACTGATATTTATTTGTCAGCAGTTGGTACAAGAAATGAAAAACCTGACTGAGAATACTTCTTCTCTTTCAAAGGTGCATGATGATTATGTCACACACAAAACTTTAGACACCTCCTAACAAATGACTTTCTGGATCATCCTCCCTTTTGAGACTCTAGGCATTCATTACCAAAGTACAGGTCAGGCAAAAATCACATGGAGGACTGGGAGCAGTGTCCCCTCAAGGGACAGTAGGAGAACAAAGCTAGGAACCCTTCTGGACAGATTTAATTTTAAGATTGGATACCTTGATTCCTAAACATAGGGGGGAGTTGGCAGCCAGCTTTATTTCCATATTTCTGTTTCTACCTGTATCAAGCAATAGAATATTATCAATATTAAGGAAAGACATCATTTTTCTATTCTTCACAATTCTAAATTGCTTCTAACATGTTTTATTTAATAGTAATTGAAAATATTGTAAGACACCTACAGAAAATTTGTCATGAAACTGAACAGTGTGAAAACAAGTAATGGTGCAAAGATGCAAATCATGGCACAAACCCCACAACTACTGTCTGTACTTGGCAGCCTAACTTGCAGCTGATTACTAAGGGCATTTTTCAGAAGCTGATACTAACTAGGCCTTTATTAATAACCTGGAAGACAGGATGCAGCATGCTCTCCACAAGTTTGCACTCTGCACGAAGCTGGAGGGCAGGTCTGCTCTTCAGAGGGACCTGGACAGGCTGGGGAAGTGGTCTGACAGGAGCCTCACAAGGTCCAGCAAAGGCACATGCCAAGTTCTGCCCCAGGACAGACAGAAATGTCCACACAAGGGGACAAATTGAGGCTAACTCTGTGGAAAAGCTCCCAGGAGCCAAGCTGACAAGGATCAGTAGCATGCTCTTGAAGCAAAGAAAGCCAACCATGCACTGGGGTGTATTCAGAAAAGGGGAGCCAACAGGAGAGGGAAGAGGACAGCACAAGAAGTGGCAGACACAAGCTGGAACATGGCAAGTTCCTATAAGGTATCAGGAAACAAATTTCACTTTATGGGTAGTTCAGCCCTGGGACAGGGCCCAGGGAGTCTTCATCCTTTGAGATACTAAAAACTCAACTGGAGAAGGCTTTGAGCAACCCAATCAAACGTCAAATCTGGCCCTAGTTTGAGCATGGGAACCTCAAGAGGTCAGTTTGAAGCTAAATTATTCTAGGTTTCAAATATTATGCACAAAATGGTTTTATAAAGCCAGAGCATTTTTATCAAAAGCTGCTTTTTTGAACCTTAACATCATACATCATACAGTAATAGCTCTCAAAAGCTCTATAGAAGAGGTTGGGATCAACTTTCTGTAGAGAAGGCAGAATGTTAAGGTGAGAAAGCACTTTCTTCTCCCTCAGAATATCACAGTTAACTGCAAGATTATGACAAGATCATAAAAATCTTTATTAACAAAAGCCTAGTTCAAGGCACAGACTGTCTGTGCAGCTAGACAAACTTGTGCCCCTTGCCAGCCAGTTTAGTTAATGAAAAATACACATACTTGAACAAATGCATAGCCCACACACTCACTGGTAGAACATACATTTTTGACTGCCTGGAAACCCATCCCTAACATGAGACACAGGGGACAATTCTTGAAACGTTGAACAATTAAAAATGGCAGCAATTTGTTTTCACTTAACTCATCCTCCCCACCTGTTTTTTCTTCAAAACAAGGTTCTTGAAGGAATTACTGATACTATTCAACACAATGCTATGTAACAGCCCACAGATGGATGCATTTCTAATGAATATGGAGAAGTTAAAAACGCACCGATAGCAGACATGAAAAATATCTGGGGAATTCTCCTTAATTAGATTACACTCTGCTCACCCTGTCTGTATGAATGAGGACACAGCAGTGGAAACTGTCTGACAACGTTGTTAATACAACTGCTAGGGTTTGTAGGAGTGGACATCTGTTTTAAAGCTGTGATCCAAATCTGCCCCTAGAGGCCAATCAGATGGTCTTTGAAGCTTGGTCTAAAACATTAAAAGTAAAATTCATACTTGCTGAGAGCAGGTGCAATTCCACTAAACTCACCACATTTCAACATCATCGTAGATTTTAAGCAGTTCCCACAGTCTGCAGGTGAGGCACAAGTGCAAGGAAAACCAAACCCATTCATTATAAATATTTGAATATCAGCAGGGTGTAGTAATGCTGTTTCCCAGCCTAAAAATGTGTCTCAATAGAGTGACCAAAGTGCAAAGCACAATCGCCCCTACTCGCTGCCCTACAAGTCAAGGGCTTGCAAATTTTGCTGTATTTTCTCCTCATGCTTAATTTTCTTGCATCTTGTGCCTTTTAACGCACAAGGATATATCCCCTTGCCTAGAAGAGCAATAAAACCAATTTTACTTTTTTTTTTCTCTGAAAAAAAAAGAGTTCTATTGCAATAATCCAAGCCACAGGTCAAATAGGGAGGGGGCAGAGGGGGAAATCCTGGAAATGATCCTCCCACACGTCATTGCAGACAACAGGCACACACCTCTGTAGAAATAAATAACCGCTAAGCCATCCCCATTCATGTTTCTAATTAGTGCAACCTATTTAACAAATAGACACATAATATAGGTCAATTATGTAGGTCATGATAAATTTGCGAAGAACTTCAGCCTGTAGGGCACTAAAAAGACCACGTTGAGGCAGCATTTTCAAAGTTACAGATCATTTCTGCACACAGCTTGCGAACTGCAGTGAAGAACAGCAGAGACCTGCTCATGCTTTCTGTCTTGTGGTACTACAGCTACAACCACTAACAAAAAGTCATCACTGTCATCCCCTGATAGACGCCCTCTATAATACAATCATAGGATGTGATGGAGTTCCTCCAGCCCTTATTCTAGACAACTCCAGTGCAAAGCCACTGAGATCAACTATTACACAGTACTATCAAGCAAGAGCAAAATCTACTTACTTGGCTGGATTGTAGAGTCCGTCAGAGTCTGAACTCATTGCCACACAATACCTTTATCTCAAAAAAAAAAAAACCCAAAAATCCTGAAAGACAAAAAGACACATTACTTCAGACCACAGAAATAGTGGAGCATCATTAGAAAAGCAAAGACAGTCCCAGCAAAGCAAAGGAGTCAGTGGAGGGCCTACACGTGAGTATGACACAGGCACGTTTTGATCCTGATTTTCTCAGAACAGAAGGCTTATGTGACTGTTTTGTCCACCTGCTGCCCACCCGAAACTTCTGTACCAGTTACTACTTTCAGCCACAATTGCCAGAAACGTAAATGTCTCAAAGATGCTTAATTTCTATAAGCTTGTCAAAAACTGGTGGGTATCCAGAGGAGACAGAGACATATGTTATTTATGTTTTCTCCGTAGGAAAGGAAATAGCAGCTCAGCACTTATCTAGTATGTTTGACCATGGCCTTCTGACCAGGGACAGATGCAGCTCCAGAGAAGCCACAGTATGTGCCAAGCCCTACCTTGCTAGAAATTTGGGTGAGGAACGATGAGGGAATGCAGTGGAGAGCATCAGAGAGCAGCAGGTGTCATGTGGGGTTTCAGGTAAGCAACAGGACTGCAGAGCTACCTATCATGCTCAGGGATATGGGGAGGAGGTGGGGGTAGAATGTGACAGCAAGTGCTACATGTGTGGCTTACAGCAGGGAGATAAAAGGGGCTGTGGGACTCAGATCCATAGATAAAGAAGCTTGATAGTCACTGTTCAGTGAACATCACATTCTTCTGCCAAAGTTCCGTGTTAGTATAATTTCTTCTTTGAGATGAAGGAAGAAAATGGATCTTGTATGGGAATTTGAGCTGTAATTTTTAGTTGCTGTTAGTATTTCCAAAATATTTTTCCTCTTCAGGCAATCACAACTCAGCCTGATGTGGGACAGGATTTCTGTCTTCCTGGACTGCTCTTAGCAGAGATACTCCAAAATCTTCAAATAAAATAATACCTCAGGGAGTTACCTGAGGTACTCTTTTGTACCTTAAACGTGCAACAGTATTAATAGCATCGTCAGGTGAGTGGCTGGGGAGCATTTGGGATGCAGGACCCAGCTGGAAACTGAGATGCAGAGCAACAGCAGTTGGGAGGCTGGTGCCTAAGCACCTGTAGGCTGTGACACCAGCTTCAGTGGCACCAGCACCAGCCATGAGCTTGGAACTGACTCCTCACTACTTTGAACTTCTCACATCTGTGCTGCTGTCTGGAGGAGTCAGTCACCAGGCAGGGCAGGGGCGGCAGCACTGAGGGAAACATGCTCTGCATAGGGAACCTTAATTAACCGTCCAGTTCTTGGAGGTCAGATGTTCAAAACTGCACGTGTGTACCCAGGTCCACATAAGGCAGTCTGAACTCTATCGCTGGCCACGTGTCAGCTGGCTGAACTCTTTCGTGCCTCTCTGAGGATGTGAGGAGATGGAGCATTTTGTGTAAACTGGCATTTGTTACTACCTGGCTTGCACAAAACAACATACCAATCATGTGCAGTTGATGGGTACACTGCCAAAACGACTGACCTTATACTTGTACCTATAATATAAACTCATTACCATTTGCAATAGTCATAAATGAACTGTTGAAATAACCTTTAATTCTACAATTTCTCATATTTGTACAATTTGTCTTTGATCACTATTTACTAACTCTCATTCAGACATCCAACACAATCGTTCTTCTAACAGTGGGGTAACAGACATAATTTCCCAAGTAACTGGTTCCCAATAACCTGCATTCTAGCTCAGGTATGATACACTAAGTTGTGAATCTAAACGTGCATATAGGAGTGATATATATATAATACATAGACATCATACTTGAAAATTTATTGCAAATGGGCTACATAGCTTGAGTTAATCCTGGGAATGAATATGAGTACTGTGTGTGAGAAAGCCTCAGGAACAAATGCAAAACCTTTTAAGCAATCTACACTCCCTCCCAGGGCCCCAGATGAGGCAAGGGGGTTTCCAAGAACAGACCAAGAACTGTTGCCTGGGCACATAAATGATGCTTTTCACAGGAGGCAAAAAAACCAAACCAACCCAAACAAACTCAACAGCATTACTTTCCCAGTCTTTGGAATCTCTGATCCTAACTGCAGCACTGTTTATGAACATATATGCAAGATATTTCAACTGTGAATAATAGTACTATTTTGCCCGTCCCTGGGGAATTGGTGTTCCTGATAAAACACTGCTCTCTTCTGGTCTGGCCTGCTCTTCCCTGTCTTCTGTCCACCCTGGTGAAAAGGGAAAGACCACCTTGTTTTCTGTCTCTTTAATTATATAATCGATAACGGGAGCATCTTTCATTTAGGACTGAAAAACATTATATTACTAAGAAAAAGAATACTGGTATCACCTAAATATTTTGTCTTGAAGAAAATATGCTAGTTCTCAAACCCAAGTAACTCTCCTGTATTACTGTTTTCTTGCAACTTGGAAGAAGAAATAGGTTGTTCATGTAACAGGCTTCCCACTGTAATGAGCTCAGACAAGAGCATATGTTTTAACTTCAGGGACTGGAGTCCTGTTCTAGGCTTCAAGAAACTTGTTCCTAGGTGGGAATTTTCATAGCAGCCTGAAATTCCAGTGACAACCAGAGGATTTGAGATGGGACTCCCCAGTCTTTTACTTGAAAGGACAACTTCAGGCCTGTGTAGCTCCCTGGCCTGAAACTTGTAGCATTTTTACTGCATATTCTTATTTTTTTACTGTTTTATCAAAAGAGGATCACTCAGACCAAAGCTAGAACCATCTTATTCGCACTGACTACCCACACACTGCCACTAGGTATCGCTGTGCTACAACCGGTATAGCAAGGACCACAGAAACTATCAATTTTTAATCTGACAACATCTCATATTTCAGGTCAGAATAAGGTGATGCCATGCTGCAGACTCACCAAGACCAGCCACCCATGCCCAGCTGCCAGTGTCATCCTCCCCTCAGTCCCAGGAATAAAGGGCATTTACCCAGCAGTCAGGCTGCATCTTTGCTGAGGTTCTCCTATCTTCTTCCTGATGGGTTTACAGATCCCAACAGGAATCCTACAGCGGCAATTTTGGGATTAACACCAACGGGAATTATCAGAGCACTCTCAGCTGTTGCTTGGTTTTTTTCTTCAAGCTGCCTGCAGACTCAGCCAGGTTTGTGTGGAGAAACCACACTATATGTCAGGGTGTCACTTACAAACTAGGAGAGCTGGAAACTGAACATAGATTCTATTGCAATCACATCCGGGGGAGACACAAATCTTAAAGATTTTAAGTCTTTGCGCTTTAATCTTCCTTTGCAGGACTCTCCCCTTCAAAGCATGATTCCTTTTAAATAGAATTACACAACATTAAAACAAGTTAGAAAAATAGTTTGAAAGATCAGTTACATTTACTTGGGTAAAACAGACAGATGTTATTGTTCTCAACAATTAACTGAGAGGAGTTTGTAGTGAGGTGGGTGTTGGTCTCTTCTCACAAGTAACTAGAGATAGGAGGAGAAGTAATGGACTTAAGTTGCACCAGGGGAAGTTTAAACTAGACATTAGCAAAAATCTCTATAGAGCAGAAGTGGTGAGGCATTGGAACAGGCTGCCTAGGGAGATGGTATAGTCACCATCCCCGGAGGTGTTCAAAAAACATGTAGATGTGTCACTTCAGACATGGTTTAGTGGTCATGATACTGTTAGTTAGGTGGTTGGACTTGATGATCTTGGAGGTGTTTTCTAACCTTAATGATTCTGTGAACAGTAATCATAATTTAAAATTCCTCAACGCCTGCTAACCACTGAAAAAAAAACCAAACCAACCCAACAGCTACTTTACTTTGCAAACACTGCTACAAGGGAGTTGTACTGGAATGAGTAACACCCTGGAAGATTGCACTCATTCCTACTGCGGGATCCCATCTCTGGAGCTGTGGGAGCAACAGCAAGGCTGACTGGAAGGATGTGGGCCTCTCACATGCAGCCAACAGCATCATGGCTTAGACCTCTGCTCTGCATCTGATATCCAAATGTCAGTCTCCATCTCTTTTCTTTGTGCCTTGTGTTTGCTGCTGTCTGTTCATTGTGTTATAAGTCAGATTCACAAATTTCTGTGAGTCATAGCCAATACAAAATTTAAGAATTTATTAAGCAAGCGATAGCGAGCAAAACAGCGCTGGGCGACCGGGGAGACGCAGCTCCACCAATGGTGCGCAAAGGATGTCAAGCAAGCAGGCATTTATCACACTAAATCATGCATATCCAACAGCGTTAACTACATATTCATTCTGTGGGGTTGGATTATTATAATCATGTCCAGGAACTCATTATCGTAGGTCTCCTCCCTTTGGCACTTGTGCACTGCTGTCTGGTGGTCGTGCACCGGGGTCTTCAGGAGGAAGGCCCCCAGTCTTCCTCGCAGTGCACTTGTCACCTTTTGTCTCAAAATGCAGAGTTGCGCTGAGTCAGAAAACACAGGGCTGGTGTGGCCTGGCTGATCTGGGGGAGGCTCTCCTGTATTCCTCCCTGTCTGGGAGTTAGTTCCCCTTAGCTACAAAGACCAAGACTACACAAGACAGGCTACAGGATTTGTGAGAACCTTGGTAACTCTCGAGGCTGTGTAAGACAGGCTACAACTTACAACTATATAAGAGAAAACACAGTTTACGGCTGTGTAAAACAAGCTGCAGTCTACAAGGCTACTAAACTAAGATTTATGATGACATTCACAACTCAGGCCTCGGCCAGGCCTGTATCCAGTGGGAGCAGGGATGATGTCCTGGAGGTCCAAGTCCCCACTAGAGCAGAATACATTTGGTACCTTTCCATACCTGATTTGGTGCTTTTATTAGAGCAAAACAGCTTAAGCAGTTGGTTTACCTGTTCCTTTTACAAAGTTTGATGAGCAAACAATTCACCATTTATCACACATTGCATCCTCGCTCACAAACCACTTTTCCTCGTTCTTCCAGACTGGCTGGCTGGAGCAGCAAGCTGCTGCAGGAGCAATTTTAGCTGGTGAAAGACAAAATTATCTAGAGGGGGAAAAAGAGGCACTAAGGAATTTACTCAAGCAGAAATATTGCTAGAGGAACACAAGGTATGGAGAAAAAAACCCCACAGCAGCCACCAGAGAGTGTCCTTTGCTCACATCTACCAATGCTTTCTGCCTCAGAGCTGGCCCAAACTTGCCCAATACGGAGTTCTTGCCAGGGCTGGATACAGACACGGGGAGCAGAGGGTGCCTAGCAGCGCTGCAGCCCTGTCTTCGATGGCCTTACCCCAGGGCTGCAGGACCTCTCCCTCCACTGCCACAGGCCTTGTTCCGCTCCACAGCTGCCTTCTGCCGGGCACCCTCTGCCCGCCACCTTCTCTCGCCTCTTCCTTTCGCCGCGGGGACCGTTCCTCTCACACCTTTTCCCTCACACTTCTCTGGTTTCGCGGCGTTTGCCCCTTTTTAAAGCACGCTTTCCCCGGGGTGCCACCCGTGGGGGGCTCCGAGCCAGGGGGATGCTGCGGAACTGGCCGTGTCCAGCGCGGGGCGGCCCCAGCCTTCTCCCCACGGAGAAGACCGCCGCGGACAATACCTGTCCGGGGCACCCAGCACAGCCCGGAGCGCTACCGGCAGCGAGACACGGAAACGGCGCCTGCGCAGGGGGAGCGGCGGCCGTCGGTGGGGCGGGGCAGCAGCGTCGCCATGGCGGGGCCGGCGGCGGCGGCGTGAGTGCGGGCGGGGAGTGGGGACGGCGGGGCCGGTCAGGAGCCGCACCGCGCATCGCGGGCACAGGGATCCGTGTGTGAGAGGCGCGGCGACGGGCGGGAGTCCAGCGGGTCGGGCCGGGCCGGGCCGGGCCGGGCTGCCCGCGCCGAGAGGCCGGGCCGGGGCCGCGCAGGCCCGGTCTGTTTGCCGGCCTGTGTCGAGCCCGACACCCGGCTCCCCGCGGGGCCGCCGCGCAGGCGGAAAGCTTCTCCCTTGCAGTAGATCTCAGTGTCCCCTGGCAGAGGCAGGGTGGAGTTAATGCTGATGCTTTTGGGGAAGGTGGGGAAACCGCTGCTCCTCCACCCCCCCCCCTCAGCCTCCCCTTTCCCGCGGTGGAGTTTTCAGTCTTCCAAGGGTCATCGGGTGCTTGCTGTTTTCCTCTCCTTACGGGTGGTTAGCTCTCGTGTGGCCGCAGCTGAGGCCTTTCTGGCACCGGGAAGATAGGAGTAATCACCCTGTGTATGTGTAGTGTGTGTACTTGTGCCTGTGGTTTTGCTTTCTTCCACTTCTTATAAAATTTTGTCTTGCCCGTTTTTGGCAGTGCACCGTAATCGACTTGAAGGTAAATTCTTTCCCCTCGTGCCTTCTGTACACCTCCCGAATTCATATCATCAACAGATTACATAGGTTTCAAAACCTTGTTTAAGTGAACTTCATCAATTGGTTTGCTTTCTCTTCTTCCTTACGTTATCGAAAAGGGAAAGATATCATGTAATTTGCTCCCCATAAATCCCTGACTTATTTAATCATCTGGATGATGTCATGTGAGTGCTTGTAGATTTTTTTTGTGTTGTGCTTTGCTGTGTTTTCTCTCCCGGTTTGGGAGCTGGGGAGGGCTGCTTTGATTCTCTGGGTCTTCTGTCTTGTCTTTTAAACAAGGATTTAAAATTGTCCATGTCCAGTCTTTTGGGACCTCCGTCGCCATGCACAAACTGACAAAGATAACTGCAAATGATTCAGGTTGCCCAGAGAGGTTGTGGGACCTCCACCCTTGGAGGTTTTCAAGATACAGTTGGATATAGCCCTGAGCAACATGGTAGGTCCCCATACCTGCCCATGTTCTGAGCAGGAGGTTGAATAAGAGACCTCTTAAAGTCCCATTCCACCTCAGTTACTGTATTTAGCTTCTCTGAACTCTCCTTACTCTGTTCCTTCTTAGGCTTCAATAGCAGTGTGGAAAAGAAGATTTATGCATCTTCATGTCTTAAAATTAGCTGTAGATCTCAATGACGTGCTGTAGGAGGATGGACATGTCCCTTCTGAATCACAGGGAAAGTAATGTGCGGTCTCATAGGCATCCAGCAACCATGGAGGCTTTTGATGGTTAGGACAAGCCACGTAGGAGAGAGGGATTTTGCTGCTGGGTGCAGTTTCACAAGTGATTCACAGGTGAATCTC
Organism: Todiramphus chloris collaris; assembly: GCA_025345505.1. NCBI lineage: Eukaryota > Metazoa > Chordata > Aves > Coraciiformes > Alcedinidae > Todiramphus > Todiramphus chloris. The sequence goes on along the minus strand of JANVCC010000020.1, from coordinate 38,157,929 downwards.
TGAATTTTTAATGCAGTCCTACTGGAATAAGTGTAAGCATTAAAGTGCAAGGTTCACTGGCTTAGTCGAAATAGGTATGAGAGCTAGAGGCAGTAGCTGATGTCTCAGTCTTCCTCCAGATGCTGAAGGAGCTGCAGGCACAAATCCTTTTACTCTCCAGCAGTAGTCTGTCACTCCCTGTGTGTAAGCTTTTTACCAGGCTGTTCGTTGCAGTGACTTACTGTTTACTCTGACTATCATGTCCTACTTTCTCAGCACAGATCTAAACCAACTAACAGTTAAATGTTGAGCAGTGCTCAAGTCAGGTTTTCTTTTATAAGCCCTTTATCAAATAACTATCATACTCTTAGATCCTTGCAACGGGTTTACAAAATAAAACATATTTTCTTTCCTGTTGGATGTAGGAGTGATGTGGGAACCACCTGTTCTGTGTAAAGGACAAGAAATAATACATTTGATAAAGGGAAAAACCAAACCATCTGATGAATGGAAGCCATGAAGGTGTCAAAGCGGTTCTTCGCTTTTGGAATTCTGGCATGCATAGCTATTTATGTTGCATACATAAAATGGCATTTGGATTCGAAACCCATCGTGGGAGCAACAGAAGGAGTTGTTGAAAGCAGGGGAGACAAACTAAACCATCAGGCACTGACCGCAGACCTCTCGGTCTTTTATGGAATTATGTTTGATGCAGGAAGCACAGGAACTCGCATCCATATTTTTAAATTTACACAGCAGCCAAAAGGTATGACCTGCTCATTGCATGTTGGATTAATTCTTCTGTAACATATGGAGCAGATTAATGATGATTTTTTTTCTAGGGATTACTTGAACAAACATGCTTCAGCTCTTTCTAGAGAGCCAGCAGGGAGTATATTATGATTCAAGCACGTGAATTTGGATGAAACTGTGAAACCATTCCACAATGAGGAAATGCTGTAATACCAGAATTTGAACTAAATGGCAGCTGTAGCTTTAGAACAGTGCTTTGAAGAAGAGCAGTTTTTCCATCACACTGCTTGGTGGAGGAAAAGATTATAAATGCCTTATTCCCCTAAATGTTCACCATGAGGTTGTTGGCTGTCTCCAGTTCATGGCAGCAAGCTGCATCTCTCTGCATTGTCTGGTTTAGTGTATCCTTGGCTTCAGTGTCGGATTTAAATTGCAAAACTTGACTGTTTGATTAATATTCCTGTGTATTGCCTCCGGACAGAAGGCATTGCTGAGAAGTGAAACAGAAGGGTACATAAAAGCTCTGGAGTCATAAGCTTCATTTGTTCAGGTGTTGTCAGCTCCTATCTGTGAAAGCCTTAAAGATGAAAGAACCCATGGGGATGCTGTTAGTAGGTGAGCTGAGGATGCTTTTAAGGATTAGCAGTGTGGCGTACAGTGTGATTGGCATGTGGGAAGCACCCTAGAGTTGCAGAACGAGCAGTAAGGCTTAGACAACAGTCTGAGGATTTCCATCTTTTGGTGTATGCCTCAGTCTCTGCTACTTCCTTGCCTGCTTCTCCTTAAACACAACCTCAGAATATATTGCAGGAATCTTTATAAGAGTGTCCCTGGATACAGGAGAAGGGTGTTGTGAAGTTCATATTGTCTTGGCTGCAGGTTCATATAATTACCTATACTTGAGGTTTCCAAAATAGTTACATCTTGCTCCCTCTGCTGCCATTTCAATGTCAGTTCCCAACTTTAATGGTGGCAAAGCTTCCACTGAGTTTTGCTAGAGTCAAGATTGGCCTGAACAGAGCATACTGGAACATGGAGTCTTTGTTACTGGTGTGGTTTGGAAAGATGCATATGGCAGGTATAAAGGCTTAAAGAGAACTTGCACCCATCTGGTGATTATCCCAATGTGCATGAAAAATATGTGCATAGTGGACACCAGCACCTGAATAACAGTTGTAGCTTTAAAATAATGTTTTTCTTGGGAACTAATTCCATAGCAAGGGCTGTATTTAAAGATTGGGTTCCTGTTGATAGTTCATTAGACAGAGGCTTCAGTTAACCTCCATTAGCACGTAACAATGTCATTTGTAAAATGGTTTTCTTTTTGTGTATGCAAAATTGTTTCTACCATTACTTATTTTGGAATACTGTTTTTGAACAGAGACTCCCAGATTAACCCATGAGACGTTTAAAGCACTGAAGCCAGGTCTGTCCGCCTACGCTGATGATGTTGAAAAGGTAATTTTATTTCTGTTACCATAAAAATAAGTGCCCCAAAACCTCCTGGGTTTGCCCAGCAAATCACATCTTGCTGTGGTACAGTATGCTGAGCTGCCTGAGTTCAGGGAAGTGTCTCCAAATGATATGAGCCCATAGTAAAAGCTGTTCAACGTGCAGAGGAGCAAGGAACAGAAAGCATCTAGTTCCACTCCGTGATGTTATTAATTTAGCATAGTGCATGTTTTTCCTGTACGCCTTAAGAATTTTGATGCACTCGAGAAAATTACAGAAGAGCTGTGTTGGATTGGAGCAGAGCCTTCTCCAAAATGACTGGAATTGGATTCTCAGGAAAATATTCTAAGAACTAGGCCAAGTACTGACTTCTCTCCCATCTCCCTTACCTTCTGGCTCACAGGGATTTAGGGGCTTCCTGAGACAGACTTACACCCAACTCATAGTGTTTTGCTGGCTACAAAGGCCTTTTTTTTCCCCAAGGACTTGTCATAGTGCCTTTTGAATCTTTTGTAACCAAAACTTCCAGAGAGTTATATGTCCCTATTTGAAAAAGTGACTCTTGCTGTTTGTTTTTGACCTGTTGCTGGGTAATCTCCATTATATCCACCAGATCTCCCATTGTAGGATACAGTGAGTCCTCCACCTTCTCCTGACTCCTTTTGATACGCATTTGTGTCTGTTCCATATTTTCAGTGAAGCATGCCTCTGATCACCCTTTTGCCCTTCCAAGAAAGGATTTCTGAAAGAAATCTAAAAATATTTCTGAAGAATTTCTAAGAGGTCTTTTTTCTTTGGTTCTTTCTTTGCTTACAGTGTGGCCAGGGAATAAAAGAGCTCCTGGAGGTTGCGAAGAAGGAAGTTCCTACGGAGCTGTGGAAGTTTACCCCCCTGGTCCTGAAAGCCACAGCTGGCCTACGGTTGCTGCCAGGAGAGAAAGCTCAGAAATTGCTGGATAAGGTACTGTTTCTCATCTTTCAGTTTGCTTTCCAGAAATTTTAGAGTAAAACTTCATCCCTCTGTGTAAGGTACTGTACATGAGCAGTTCCTATCATTTAACCCTGAGAGCAGTGCAGATGTCAAATGGGGTTGGGGAGAAAAATTGTGCGAGTACAAGCACGGAGGAATGATGACAGCTCTGAATAAGCCTGGAGATGGCATAACAAGTGTAATGTCACCACAGACTTGTTTTACTGGGAGTGCTTGTTGGTAATTTTGACCAGGATTTTGAGAAGAAACTGCTGCTATTTTGAGAAAAAACTCTCTGCTATTTCATTGGTTTGTCGCCAGCCTGCTGCTGCTGCTGCAAGGTTGCTCCTTTATATCGATTTGAAATCATGTAAATTGTATTTATAAGCATGTAAAATGTGTTTAATATTTTAAAATATGATAAAAATAAACAAAATATTGTGTTCTAGACTTTACTGCTGCGGGAAAATTGTATTAAGCGTGCAGTAGGCGTATGGTTTTTTTCAAAGCAATAATTGGAAGGAAGAAATGTGGTGTGGTTAAAACCTGTGTCTGTTGTGTTCTCTGCTGCCTGCAAGTTAGCCTGTTCTTTTCCACACTGAATTTCATCTGAAACTGCGTCAGTTGTTACTTCATAGGACTCCATAAACCTAGGGCTTTGGTACCTCATGTTGGATGTAGCGTAGAGGACCTGTAACAGCCAACATGTTCCTGTTAAAAATGCCATTGCCTGGGGCATTCCTGAAAGCCAGAGTGTCTATCTTCTGCCTCTCCAGTGCAGATACAATATCTTGTGGGTCATCATTTGCAGCAAACTAAACTGAGTTCCCTTCCCTACCCACATCCATCCCGTGTTAATGGCATTTCTGAGTGGTTTTTGTGCTCAAAAAGCCACACATCCATCCCTGTCTCTGCACCAAACTGCACAGCCAGTGAGTAAATTGCTGACCTTTTATAGCAGAGTGCCCACTGATGCTTGTTGGGCTCTTGAACTTCAAAGTGGTGAGGAGCAGTCAGGACTTGGCCCAAGAAAAGGAGCAGTTATGTAAAACTGCAGTTTTAAAATAAAACTTGCTTTCCAGCTGAAAGAATATATCTCTGAGTGTAGCTTTTATTTGAACTATAGGTGAAGGAGATTTTTCAGGCCTCCCCCTTCTTCGTGAGGGACAACTGCGTGTCAATAATGAATGGAACTGATGAAGGTAGGCTAACTTGTGGAGACCCTTTCTGCAATCCTGGAGATTCCTGCTGCACTGTGACAAATCCCTACTTAATGTAGTGGGAACCCTCAAGCAGGGGGTTTGATACAGTTTTTATGCTGCTTCAGGCAGTGCCTGCCAGAGAGATCTTGTGCTATGTTTTCCAATTTGAATTCCTGAACTCCCTCCTGATTTTCAAAACTCTTGAGTGCTGGGCAGTTCTTGTAGGATCACCAGGAAACCACTGTGAAATCAGCACGTACAAAAGGGTTTCTGAATATGTGCTTGTTGAAATGGTCTTCAACAAGCGGTTTTGCACACCCTGCTCTTAACAATGCTCATCAGAGCTTTCTGGAACTATTTGGTCATAATGTTAGTTATTAACTGATCTAATGAGGGTGATTGTGAATTCAGTCTTATAGAGAAGAAAATACATGCTGAAGTAAGTTGATGCTCATCACAAAATGCTGAGAACAGAACCCAGAATCAGTCTTGATTTAAAATAATTTAAAGAAACCTGTCTAAATTCTAAGTAACTAAATGTTGAAATGTGTTTTAAACTCACTTAGAATCCAAACTTTAAAATAGCAGGAGCTGTTTGGAGCTGTTTATGAGGTTGGTATTTTTTTTTTTTTTTTTACTGCTTAATGGAAGAAATACGTTGTAATTCTTCTTTTTGTTTTGTTTTAAAATCATTAATAGCAGTGACAGTCTTGGTTCAGCCAAGGGCTGAAATGGACTGTGTTCCCTAGCAAGCCTTGACTTTTAACCACATGGATAAATATTTGAATTTGTTAACATAAGGCCCACTAATTCATCTAGTTTATGGAGAAAAGGTTTATAAAACAAGAAGACGGGAACAGTGCAGCTCACAAAAATGCTTAGAGGAAAACAGGAAAAACTAGAACACTCAAAATTCTTAGTATTCAAAAGGAAAGTCAAGTGCCTGATATCAAACAAAAGTCTACCTGTGGATGTTTTCCTAGAAAGTGAATGTGTCTGTCATTTCCTTGTCTTTTAGCTAAGGACTGAAACCTTTGTGACTTTGTACATAAGTTTTTGATCCATGAAATACAGAGTTCTCTAGGCATTTAATCTATGGGGCTTTTCTTCCAAATACTGCATAAGCTCTGTTATAAAAGGTCATTCTCTTTATTCAAGGCATCTAATCGTGGGTTTTTACAGTTGTGGAAACATTTTCTTTGGGGTAGGGTGGTTTAGGGGAGCTCAGGAGAGCCCTATTCCCCCTTCTGGAAGGTCCTTCTTTGCTTAGCTCTCAGCTAGACATCCTTTGGAGACATTGTATTAGAAACCCTCCATTTGTGAAAGGGGGTCAAGGGAGCTTGTGGCAGATGGTCTCTGGTATCTCTATCTGTTGCCAGATTACAAGCTCTGGTTCACTGATTGTTTTGTTTAGACTGTGCAGTTAAACTGTATGAGGAAACTTAAAAATGCCTCCAGATAAACAGATTCTAAAGCAGGAAGACCGTGTAATACGGCCCACCTTATTTATTACTGTTGTTAGATAAAATGAAATTATATAATCTAACAGTGCAACATCTGGATCTTTTCCTTATTAGGTATTTCAGCTTGGATCACAATAAATTTTTTAACAGGTATGTGTACATGAGCATAAAGATAAGACCAATGCTGTGAAATTCATGCTGTTTTCTGCCCCTGCATGGGATTTCCTCTTTCATTGGGGTGGAGTGGGAGAAGAAAGTATCTGGGAGTAAGTCAGCAGTTGTTTTTGGCCTGGCCTATTGAAGTCATTAGGATTTTGGCCATTTAATCCCTTTTCCTTGGTGTTTAACGTAGCCTTTCTTTCAGTTCCCTGTAGGGTACCAAAGCATTTTATTCCTTTTCAGATTCTGCTTCTAGCTCTGGCTAAATTTTTAATGTGGATATTCTAGATGTGCTTAGAAGCTGCACAGAGTGAAAGTGCTATGCTACTTCCTTACAGATTTATAACATAAGTTTACCACGAGTGTTTACACTGCGGAGTTAGAAAAGAGTATCTGAAGAGTAAGGAAAAAAATGAAGAATGACAATAGGTAAAGCAGTCTGCCTTCCGAGCTCTCTATTCGGCCCACACAGTGTGTGGAGCAACATGGCAAGTCCTGTAAAGCTTTTTACATTCACATGAAATACCAGAAAGGTCAGAGGTCTTCAAACATCAGCTGTCATGAGGTATACCGAGATACTTGGCACAAACCGGTCTTGTCAGGAAGATGTATTTGAAGGACCTAACTGAGAAGAACTGGATTTAAAATAGAAGAAAAGTCTGGGCTGGCAGCAGGAAGAATTCTAAGAGAGATGAGTCTTTTAGGCCAGCTCTTTTCAGTCTGTCATCCCCTTGGCCATAGGAATCTGCAAACTATCACTAAGAGACCAGGGAGAGGTGGCCAAGAAAACCACATTCCTCTGTGTTACAAAGTGGTTACCGGAGTAGAGTTTGCAAAAGGGTCCTTGCAGCTACTGAAAAATGTTTAGGAATCCAATAACCAAAGCTGTTGTAATTGGGGCATAAGTGGCCACCAGAGAAATAAGAGAAACTCTGTCATTTGAAGATTTTCAGGTCACCCTGATAAAGCCAAAATAAGTGCCCAGTAGAAGACAGTATGTTTTGGTGATGGTTGGAAGCTCACAGATGGAGTTAAATTGTCCTCTTTCTTCACCACTGTACTTCTGGGTTTGTGCCTCTCCAGTTTCTCACAGTGCCCACCATGGCTTTCTCTGTTCTGTCACGTGTTTCAGGTAGCCTAGATGATCCGCAGAAGAGAAGTGTAGGGATGTTGGATTTGGGTGGTGGATCAACACAGATCACCTTCCTTCCACGCACTGAGGTAATGTGAACATGCACACTGATGAGGAAACCGGTAACTGCTCCGATTTGTTTTCCCTTGGAAACAGAGTTGGTCAATGTGACATGAAGCCACACTTCTGACAGAAAAACCTAGGTCACTTGGTCATATCTGCCATGTCATAGTCAGTCACAAAGGCATTCACAACTCTTTGACAGTCCTCTGACTCCATGGGTTGATGGTGCACGTATAGTGAATCTGCCAGGGCTGCTTTCTCTTGGGGAAAATGCAGTGCTTGTCTGAGCACCTTAAAAGCCTTGACTCTCAGTTTGTGCTGCTTATAATGAACTCAAAGGCAGTGCTGTTAATGAATTCAAGTCCAACATTTGGCCTATATTGGGTGTTAAGAACACAGTAAGATGCCTTCTCATTCCTTTTTTCTGGTTTTCCTGAGTTCACTTGGTTGCAAATGAATGCTTTCTAAGGAGCAACTGTTATTATGTAATAAAAAGTACATGCTGCTGTTTGTCATTTCAGCTTCCGGTTGTGGCATTTTTATGGGTAGTCTGTGAGCTGGAAGCCCTGTGGATGTGGAGTCCTAAGGTTCTGGCCTGAGCAGAGATACTGTTCATAGCAAAGCAGCACAAAAGCAGAGAACTGGGATGCTGTATATAGTGTCCCAGGCTGGGAAATTGTGCTCTTACAGTAGAATGACAGGGGACATGAAGAGTCCAGGATGTGAACATTCTGGACTTAGAGATGGTGTTAAGATACGAGCACCATGAATAGTATTGTGGCTGGAGCTTTGCTCCCCACAAGCACCCTAGACTTGCTGGTGTGTTTGGGGAAGAGGCTGCCGTGCTGTAGATAATTACTCTTTCATTTCTTCAGGCCACAGGCTGGTCCTCACTCTGTTCCTTGGCAAGCAGAGTGATGTGCTTTTCCTCTGGCTTGTGGAAGTTCACAGATGAATTCACTTCAGTAGGAAGCTAACACGTGCCTGGCTTTCATATTATTTTGAACACAGTTTTCTCTAGTAGGGTTCATTTGAGGAGGTAGTTGCTGTAGCCTCTTGAAAAAAGCAGTTGAGAGGTGGAATAAGGATTTCTTTTTACTTAAAATAATTATTTTAAACACCAGTTTGGTGTGGATAAACATAGAAATTTAACCGTCTTAGACTCTGTCATGTGAAGAAGCTATTTTGTCTCCAGGGTTTGTGGTTGTTTTTTGTTTCAGCAGTCAAATCGAAATACTTGCAAATTCATCATTTCTCTCTGAATCATGCTAGGATTGTTTCCATTTTTCCTAATATTTTGGAAGGTTGTTTTGTTAATGTCAGATACCTTGCAGTGACATCCTTTTCTCCCTCCAGGCAACTCTCCAGACATCACCAGCTGGCCATACAACTTCATTTCAGATGTTTAACCACACCTACAAGCTGTATTCCTACAGGTTGGTTGTGGGAAAGAGAGCACACCTTACAGGTGGAAGCCTTCTACAAAGCCAGTGAGATCTAGGTGTTTTGCTCAAGTGGGGTCCTTGCAAAGGAGTGCTGGGAAGATGCAGAGAAACCTGAGCCATGTCACTGTGGTGGATTAACCTTAGCTACCACCAAGCTGCTCTACACCCTTCTTCCATCAACAGGACAAGGGGAAGAAAACACAACAAAAAGCTTGTGGGTGATGATAAGGACAGGGAGGTCACCTACCAGTTACCGTCATAGGCAAAACAGACTCAGCTTACTTAATTTAGGTCAGTTAATTTAATATATTGCCAATTAAACAGTAGGTTAATGAAAAATAAGAAAATCAAAACCACCTTTCCCACACCTCTCCCTTCTTCCCAGGCTGAGCTTCACTCCCAACTCTTCTAGCCCTTCACTGCCGAGTGGCACAGGAAGTTGGAGAATGGGAGTTGCGATCAGTTTGTAGCGCTTTGTCAGTCCTTCCTCCTCACTGTCTTCCCCTGTTCCCAGTGTTTTGGGCAGAGGGAAGCAGCTTCTTCCCACCTGTGTTTGTTGTGGGGCTTGCTTGGGCTCAAAAAGACTTAATTCTGTATGCTAGAGGCTGTGCTGCCTTTGAGGAGGGGAGGGGAAATGTTAGGGGAATACCTTCAGCATTCCCAGTTCTTGGAGAGCCAGATTACCGTTGGCAGCTGTTGCCTGTGCTTTTTCAAACTGGTTATCCTCCTGGGTATGGGTAATGTGAAAGTGTCACTCTGTTCCCCTTTTGTGCATTAGCTGCTGATCGGAGCCGTTTTGCTGGGACCATGTAGAGAAGACTGGCATGTCTCAGTCAAGTTGTCAGTGGAGTATCAGAGGAAGAATGTTTGTTGTTCACAGAGGCTTTTATCCCTTTGCAGTTACCTGGGACTTGGGCTGATGTCAGCAAGGCTCGCCATTTTAGGAGGAATTGAGGGAAAACCCTGTAAGTTCTGGGCACTCCTCAAGTCTTGCCTTTGAGCGTAGGGTATGTATCCCTATTGTGGGGAGAGGAGTTCTCTGTCACCTTCACTCTGGGTTCAAGGTTCCTGACTGGTATGTGAACTCCTGTCACCATGGCTGTGTGCATTTGAGATGAATGCAAGAGGTGACAGTGTTTGATTCCAGGAGACTCGAATGCTTGTCAGCCCTGGGAGGGGCATGGGAAATCTGAGCCATGACTGGGGCTTGGAGTTGCCTTGCTGAAGCTGCAGGGCAGCATGGAGTGGAGATGGGGGTGAAGGATCTGAAATTAACTCCTTACGTTTTTTCCCTAATGTGACTTTGTTTTACTTCTGCAGTAGGAGAAGGGGAGGGATTGGTCAGCCCGTGTTTACCACCTGGCTTCAAGTCTGAATGGCAACATGCTGAGATAGTGTACAAAATTAAAGGACAGAAGGCAGGTATAGTGATTTATCACTCTCCCTATCTAGGCCAGCATGCTGTTAGCAGAGTTAATGATATACACTCAGCCTCTTGCAAAGACACTAGATTCTCTTTTTTACTGGCTTCTTTCTGGGTCCTCTTGACGTGCTCTTAAAGAAATTCTGCAGCTCCTTCCTCTTGTGCCATGGTGTGTCTGTCCAGCCAGTGGTAATACAGATGGAGTTGAGCAATCCCTGAACAGGTCTTTGAAAATCCTTCTTCCACAAACGATGTTGGCTGTCTCTGATCTATCACATCTTTAATCCCAGCCCGCGGGTGGTGAGTGTTGCCACTGGAAAAAGGTGTAGGTTTCAGTTCTCTGTGAAGAGCTTACAAAGTGCTATTGTGTGAAAGGGAGACTTGTTTCCTGGCAGATCCTAAATAGATTGTGTCTATATTTACCTCTGCCTATAACATGCTGGGTTTCTTTGCCTTCTTCTAGGTGAGCCCCTGTATGAGTCTTGTTCTAACAAAGTGGCAAAGATGCTTTACAAAAAAGTGAATAAAGCTGAGGAAGTGAAGGACTTGGACTTCTACACTTTCTCCTACTACTATGACCGTGCAGCGGAGGTTGGTCTCATAGGTACGTTTGCTCCTGTTTTCATTTACTTTTAAATGACAAGTGTGGAAGACATGGTAGCACTTACGCACATCACAATACTTCGCTAAGCTGTCATGGAACTTATTCTTCTGTTACACTGCTGTGCAGCATTGGTCTCAACTGAATGTTGAATGCTTTTTAATTTCTATAGAGAAGGGAGTGGGGCTGTGAAATAGGACCTGCAACTTCTGGTAATGATTTTTAAATTGTCTGCATTTCAGAAATCATTCTTGTCTGATTAACTCTACAGTTTAAAATGGAAGAAAGTCCTCATAGAGATAAACAAATGTATTGGTCAGTAAAGTGATCTTAGGCTGAGTGTTTTGCTTCACTGACCTTTTTAGATGGAATGAAGATTTTCAGGTAACTCCAGATCTATTGACAATGCAGCCCATCTCTTTTCCAGTGTTATGCTGGTGCACAGAAGGCTGTTGTGTTCAGTGGTACAAAGCAGATTATGAAATCTCAAGCTGATTTAGACAAACATACTTCCTCCTCAGCCCCTTCATTTTACAAATCATTTCAGATTCAGAATGTTGCAGTGGAATGTTGCAGAGCACCACTGCCCTGTCAGATCTGGTCAAAGGCGTTAACTGTGTTCAGGCATCATAGAGCAGGGCAGCACAGATGTGGGGACAAGGTGGGAGAGTCTGTAAACTATGTTTCTTTAGGAAATGAGGCTAAAAGTTCTTCATAAAATTAGCTTTTGCAGCTATATTAATTTTTTTTTTAAAGCTTCTTTTATCTTTAAAGCAAGTGTGAATTTTGTCATTGATTTCAGTGGCTCAGGGTTTGATTTCCAAACAGCTTTCATGACTTGAATCTACAATTGCCTGTATATAAAAAACATGAAAGAGGGTTTTTTTGGGGTTTTTTTTTGTGCTTTCTTTTAGATAAAGAAAAAGGAGGAAGCTTAACTGTTGGTGACTTTGAAATTGCAGCTAAATACGGTGAGTAAAATACAACCAAACACACACTAATAATTGTGTCAAACTTCATACTTGGGTGGCAAAAGTCTGACAAACCTGATTTTTTTTAAGTAAATATGAGCACCTCCCTTGAGCACCTCTTTCCATAGCATCCCACCAACATTTCTACTTATTTCTGAAAATCTCAACTACTTTTATATTAATTCTTGCTTTTGCAGACCACATCTTCTAATAGTTATATTGCAAAACTCTCTTAAGAATTACTAATAAACTTGCCAGTTAACATCTATCCTGAAATCCTACTTTCAAAATGGATGGGGGTTTCTCATGCTCTTAGCATAACCTGTTCTAATGTCATTTAATTTTTCTTTTTGTCTCAAGGTTAGTTCATGTGCTTGACTGTTAACTTGAGAAGGATGAAAACTGGTTCACAGCTTTTTGCTTTGTGAGCTGCAGAGGGAACTGCCTGTGCAGCTTTACAAATTTAAACATTCTCTTCTTAACATCACAAATTCAGGCTTTGATCAAACTGAAATGGGGTTTTTTGGTAAACTTTGTAACTGACTGAACAATCATTGCAGTTCTGATTTCTGGACTACTATTTGTGTAATTCATCTTGAGAAATGAAATGGATTTTATTGTGCTTTTGCTTTTGTTTCTGGTTTGGTTTTTTCTTTTTCTTTTGGCAACACCTGTTGAGTGCTTATGCTTGAGAAACGTAAGACACCTGAGGTTGCTCAGATTTTTAAAGGCTTGAAGTAGATAGAAAAGCCCTTTTCATCCTTTCTCAGAGACATACAAGAAGCTCAACAGTTTTAGGGGAGACACATTATGCCTTGGTCTTCCTTCCAGTGTGCTACAGCTTTTGAGCTTCTGCTAATGGGTGCATGTCATGTCAACTCCATTGTAACAGGTTCCATCACTGCACAACGGAACTGACGAGAGGTATTTAATGGATACATTTGAGGTTTTTCAAAGCTGGGGCGATGCTAGGCCTGAGCCCACAGTAGGCATTCACACACTGCTTGCTTTCTCCTCAGTATGTAAGACCATGGAAATCAGCCCCGGAAGCAGCCCTTTTCTCTGCATGGACCTCACATACATCACCTTCCTCCTGCAAGAACTGGGCTTCCCGAAGAGCCAAGTCTTGAAGGTGATGCACAGAATGGATTGCTGGGGAGAGTGGTCAGCAGGGTGCTGAGGAAGTAGTCATCTGGCCAGAGGCTCAGTCCTTGATTTGCCTCCTTGCTGCAACACATGCTCTGTGATTGGGGGTGGAGGGACACTGTACCCACAGTGGCAATAACCAGTTGTGATAACCTTCAGCGCTGTTATTCACCTTGCATGCTGCTTCTCCAGAAGAATTATGTTTTAACATTTTGGGTTTGGTTTTTTTGTTTTTTTTCCAGCTTGCCCGAAAAATTGACAATGTTGAAACAAGCTGGGCATTGGGAGCCACTTTTCATTACATCGACTCACTCAATAGATTGCAGTACTAAAGTTCCTCGAAGGTGGCTTTTGGGAATCTCCATTTTTGGAAGCCCAGCGCAGAAGAATCTGTTGAAGGACATGCTTTTGGCTTCCGGAGTCCTTTGGGAGGTCATCAAAAACTAGGCCCCATTCCTCCCATCTCCTGCCAAGTCCCCTCCATCACTACCTTTCTTTTTTTTACAGTGCAGAGTGTAGTGTCTAAAGAATAAGCCTTGACTGACAGCATCTGCAGTCCACTTGATGTAAAACTTCATCGGTGTTGAAGGAAAACCAAGACTCTGCAGGACATCTATGATCTCTATGAGAAAAAAAACTCACCTCTTTGGAATATGGCTGGACTATGTGCTTGTACTGTACTGAAGTTGTCCTAGGAAATGGTCAGTACAGAAGGAACTCTCTTACTGTCCTGATTTCAGGGTGTTTTTTTCCTGTTTGTCAGCAGTTTTCAGTGATTTTTATTTTACTACTACCATGTCTGAAGGTGAACTTGTCTGTCTGCATGCAAAGATGGTACATTTACTCCAGCAGCAGCTTTGAAATGCAGTGTGGAATTCTCAGCTCTGTTTTCCACTTGCTAACTAGAAGAGCTCAGGACCACTCTAGAAACTGGATGTGGATTTAGAGGCATGAATCAGAGCCTGTATGCCCTGTAGGGTTAAAGCTTACAGCTTACTGTTGGTTCCCTCGCTGTTTGGACGTGGCTGGTGGAAGACGACACCAGATTTGCTGGGTCTAGACAAGCAAGGCCTGGGAGTTGGGCAGAGGGCAAGTGATGGATTTGACAGTTCTAGAGGAAGGGCAAGATTGATGAACAAGATACAGCCACAAAAGCAAGCATGGCTTATTGGACCTCATGAACCTTTGTGCCTTTGGTTGATGCAGGGCCCAGGATTAATGCTTTTACGTGGTGTTTTGGGTGCTGCTTTCTGCAGACGCATCTCACTTCGATAAATGAATGTATTGTGGTTGCACTGAGCTGTGGCAGGGTAGCTGCAATGCACCAGTCCAGCAGTGTCTTGTAGATGGGCTGGAAAGTGATCTCTTGAGACAGCGGGAGGTGGTGAGGGCATGCTGCACTATTTGTAATCCAAATGTGGAATTGTGTTGTATGGATGTTTAGAACAGACCTGAGGGGTCTTTTGGGGCTGCAAGAGAGCCCAGCCTCCCAGAGCGCCAGCAGTGTACGTCCTGACTTGTGGGCTTTTGCCCATGGTCTCACACGGCAGCATGCGGTGCTGCATGGCCTGGTGTTGTACAGGGGACACTGGAACCCCACTGCACTGACAATAAAACCCCAAGGTGAAATGAAAGCCCAGTGGTGGTGTGGCTTTTAGCACCAGAGCCCGCAGGATGGATAGATAGATAGATAGATAGATAGATAGGTTGAGAAATCCGTGTGCTGATGCCCTCCCTCTCCCCTTCTGCCATCTCTGTCCCCTCGTGCCATCACAGCCCCTCCAGCGTCCCTGTTCTCCCCATGCCATCCCAGTCTCCACATTCCACCCCCAGCCCACAACGTCATCCCCGCCCCCCCCGTCCCCCCCTCCCCACAGGGCATCCCCACCCCCTGACCCCCCCCCCCCTCCCGAGGCCATCCCGGCCCCTCGATGCCCTCCCCCTCCCCGCGGCCACCCCAGCGGCGGGCGGCGGCCCTTGTGGCAGCCGTGCTCCCGCCTCCGCACGGCGGGCCCCGGCAGGGGCGGGCGGCAGCTGCCGCCGTCGCGGGGAGGGCCGGGCGCTGGCCGTGCGGTGCGGGGGCCCCGCCTCGGCGCGGCCCGGCGGTGACGCAGGCGCCGGCTGCGGCAGAGCCGGAGCGAGCGGCGGAGCCGTCCGGGCGGCGGGATGGCGGCGCCACTGACCGACGGGGAACGGCGGAAGCAGATCAGCGTGCGGGGGATCGCGGGGCTGGGGGATGTGGCGGAGGTGCGCAAGAGCTTCAACCGCCATCTCCACTTCACCCTGGTCAAGGACCGCAACGTCGCCACCCCCCGCGACTACTACTTCGCGCTGGCCCACACGGTGCGCGACCACCTGGTGGGGCGCTGGATCCGCACCCAGCAGCACTACTACGAGCGGGACCCCAAGGTGAGCCCCCGTCGCGGGGGGGAGCCGGGCCCCCGGGGGACGGCGATGGGGACGGGAGCCGCTGCGGCTGCGGCTTCCTGCTCGGCCCCGCCGGTGCCTGCAGGCGGGTGTCGCTGCGGACGTGGCCCGTGGGCATCGCCGTGGCCACGGCCCCCATCACCGCCGGCGCGTCCCTTGTGTGCGCCCGGCTGCGGCTCTGTCCCCACGGGCATCTCCGTGGCTGTGTGCCTTGTACGGCGCCTGGCCGCGGCCCTCTGGGCATTGCCACGGCCGTGTCTTTCGCACGCAGCTCATCGTGACTTTGTCCCTGTGGGCCTTGCCCCGGCCGTGTCCCTTGCACGCATCTTTGCCACACCTCTGTCCCTGTGGGTGCCACCATGGCCGTGTCCCTCATGCTGTTCGCCATGGCTGTGTGCCCCCCAAGGTCCTTTGGAGCTCTGTCCCGTCTTTGCAGCTGTGACTCCCTGTGCCTTGTCACAGGCGGGTCTCTTGTGATCCCCCCGTGAGCGTGGCCTCACGTGGGCCTTGCCGCTGCCAGCTCCTGTTCACACTTCACTACAGCCATGTCCTGCACTTGCACCGCTGTGGTGGTTTCCCCTGTGGGTATTGTCACCTCCACGTCTTGGCGTGTGCATCAACACAGCCATGTCTTGGCTTTGCTCCTGCAGAGCCCGCAGGCAACTTCTTGGTTTTGAGGCTGGACAGGAGCTTCTTGCCTCATGCAAACCAGACAAGCTCTCCCATGTCACCAAAGCCCTGGGGAGTTAGTGGTTCCTGGAGGACATGGCCTGCTCCCTCTTCTCCTCCCCGCTTCTCAGGTCAGGATGGTGATGCTGAAGATGTTGGGAGCAGCAGAGTGTTATTCAGCCTTAATCCTTCTGAATTAAGACTCAATCCAGCACTTAACTGGAGAGCCCCAGAGGGCAGGTTTGTACTGGAAAAGGCCCATACCATCCCAGTGTGCAGGCAGCTGCCTCCATGAGTCAGCTCTTTTCTTGGGGTTATGAATATTGCCTTGACACAAGAAAAAAGAAACAAACTTCACTTCCACGCTGGTACAGCTGCACATGCACTGGGAGATACGCCAGTGCTTGGAGCTCTCCCTTTTATCCTTACACAAATGTGCTCTGATCCGTATTGGTGCGCTAACAGAAGGAATTGTACAGATCCCATAAAAGCTAGGAAGAGCTTGCAGTGGTTTTGCTGACTGGCTTCCACACTTAGATTTTCACCAGAAGCACGTACCTGCAAGAGACTGAAAGGAGCGGAGTATTTATGCAATGTGCGATGATTTTAGTCTTTCCAATGAGTCCCAAGGAACAGATGGACCCTTTCAGACTCGTAGTAGAGGTGGCAGAGCAGGTAATCCTGCTGCTTAGCCGGGAAAGATCCCAGCTATGAAGGAAGGAGATTCAAGAGGAAGCATGATTTAAAAGTCAGGCTATTGCTCTGTTGAAAATTCCTGTTTATTTATATCTATGGAGATAAATCTGAGGGCAAAAGTTTGCACAGCCTGCTTCTCTTTCTGCAAACAGGTTTTCATTAGCATTCGTGTCACAGGCGTGACTCCTCTGAAACTTGGAAGGTCACCACAGAGCGGGCTGTCGTGCACGGTTGCGCCGGGAAACCTGCCACCCAAGGGACGGTTTATTTGTTCAACAGGGCGAAACCTGTGCATGAAGCTTGGCATGGGGAGAACAGGAGAACCTCCGCAGTAGGAAAATAGCTAGCAGGAAGGGGCCTGGCCCTGCGCCCAGCCAATGTGTGCAGGGCCAGGGGCTCACTCCATCTTTCAGCAGGCTCTGGGTCAGCTTCAAGCTCAGCATGGGAAAACTTTAAAAGTCCAGTGCAAGCATCACCTCAGCTGAGCTTGACAGGGTATAAATATACCATTCGGCATCCCAGATAATTCTTGGCCTAAGTTAATTAAGGAAACACTTAAGAGGGAACGAGATTTTTCTATAGAAGGCTGTTGGCAGGGAGATGTGTGGTAGAGGGTTGGCTAGCATCCTGCGTGAGATCCTTCTGACAAACAAACTGTGGTGCGTGGCGTTCAGGGGTGGGTGCCAAGAGATGGTTTGGGAAGACATCCCTGCTCTGAAAGGCACTTGGTTCTGCTCTTAATTTTAAGCAGCTGATGGAAGCAAAATGCTGTGCTGTGTGTAAGTGTCTCGCTTTGCCTCCCCAGCGCATTTACTACCTGTCCTTGGAGTTCTACATGGGCCGCACTCTGCAGAACACCATGGTGAACCTGGGCCTGCAGAATGCTTGTGATGAAGCCATTTACCAGGTGAAGTCTTGGGTTACCAGGGACCCCCTGAAGAACTGGCCAAACTTTTCCATGCGGAAGGCTGAGTATATGTATTTCTCAGGGATTCCTCCTAAGGATGTGTTATTATTTTAACTAAATGAAGCGAGGCTTGTCTCTCTGTTGGTGTTTTTAATTCCTCACAGGAGACCATGGTGGGACCTGGGGGTTCCTTGAGAGCTGGAATATGGTTTTCCCAAACCACCATTTGCCTGTAGGAGATGGGAAAATCCAGAATAGTATCCAGAAAGCAACACCCAGTATCCCAAAAGACTAGGGCATCCCAGGCTGCAAATAGCTTTCCATTACTAGGAGAGATGATGGCTCATCACAGGAGGTGTAGTCCAGTAGGGGAGGCTGGTCCAGGAGGGAAAACTGGAGCATCAAAACAAGTGACAGTTCATACATGCAGGTACACAAGGCACCACCGCAGCACTGCCGAAAGGAAAGGGAAAGGGAAAGGGAAGGAGAATTTGTTTGCTTGAATTAAAACGTCATTGAATTAGTTCAAACTGGAAAAAGCCCAGCTGAGTACCACTAAGGTGATCACAAATGTGAGGCCATAGTTACTTAGTCTTGCAGCCACCTCTGCAGCAGGACAGTGACCTGTGTGACAGGGTATGAGTTTTGGGGCTTTTTCACCCAAAGGCTTTATTTCCCACACTCCTTCCCCTACACTCCACTGGATGAATCCATGTTACACATTCTAGCAGAAGTTGGCTCTGTCACTGTCTCTCAAAATGAGGTGCTACAATTGCCGATGAAACATCCTGGCAAGTACTTTCCCTGACAAGGAAGAGGAAGAGATTTCCAGGGAGGGACCTGACACTTTTCCTCTCTGAGGTATTGTGCCTCAGAAGGCAGGCTGGGTTGGTTTTTTTTTTGTTTTTTTTTTTTTTCCTGGCAGGATCCTCAAGTTCCTTTGCAAGGCATTTTCCATGTGCTGATTTGGCCTAATGTGCAAGCAGAGGCTTTCCTTGCTGTAGCCTCTGACGTGTGGAGCTCATCATGGCCAGTAGATAGCTGGAATGGGAGGTCTCATATCCAGCATGGCTCTGTCACTGAGAGAATTCACCTCAGTTTTTGTGACCCTGTCAACACTGTGCATGAGGCTTTCCCAGCTTATGGTTGCAGACCACTGAAGTGCTAGGAGAGTGGTTCAGGAAGCAGCTGTGGTGTTGGCCTGACTCTCTGTTGTTGCCCCCGGCACTGGCGTGAGGTAGTGCTGCCCTCCAAGAGGCAGCATCTCTGGACTCCTGGAGAGTCCTTGCTGCTCGCATGCTTAGCCTTCATCCATCAACAGCTCCTTAGCTAGGGAAGAAATGGCCTGAGAGATGCATCAGAGGAGGCAACCACTTCCTGCCATGGACTCTGGCCAAGGAGCCAGTGGTAGGATGTGAGAAGGCACAGAGTGTGATGATGAGTGCTGCAGCAACCAGGTGCCAGCGTGGTCATGCATCCTCTAGGACCAGGCAGGCTCAAGCAGAGGGGCAGCGTGTGGACCCAGGGAGGTCTCGGTGGTCCCTTGCGCACCGACTTGACTGTTTCCCATCCCATCTGCAATGACAGTGAGTTCAGTGGAAGGGCCTCCTGGAGTGAGGGACTGCCAGGAGATGAGTGTGCTGTTTGAGGTCTTTAAGGAAACCCACGGGAAAGTGACGTTTGTCGATGGGCTGATTTTTTCCAATTAATTGGGTTGCTCCAGGACCAGAGGCTGGTGAGATACCATGTGGGGAGGGGTGGGTGGGCAGATACAGAGACCTCTGTGGGTTTAGTTTCCTGTGGTGCGGGTTGTTTGGGGATCTGCATTTGCACTTCTTGGAGAGCAGCCCCAGGACATGGGCTTCAAGTGGTAACATGTTCTACTGTGGCTCTTTCCCCAATAGCTGGGTTTGGACTTGGAGGAACTGGAAGAAATCGAAGAAGATGCTGGGCTGGGAAATGGAGGCCTGGGCCGCCTGGCAGGTAATGTGGATGGAGGCCCCTTCTCGTGCAGAGTGCATGATCCTCAGTCCCTGAGGGTGTCCTGGCTGGAGGCTGTCACGCCCTCGCCACTGGCACCATAGTGCCATCCTCCTCCCTGATCCTGTCTGGCCAGAAATGAGCATCCAGGAGATGTAGTTGTATAGTCTGCAGCACAGCAGGCAGGGCTGCAGCTGAAAGAGGCTGACTGGAGCCTGCCTTCTCACCTCCTGTAAAATCTCTCACTTTTCAGAGGCACCCGAGCAACCCTTGTGCAGGCAGATTGTTGGCTGCTATTTTAGTCCCACAGGACTTCTGGAGACTAGAGCTCCCCAGTGTGGAGAAAATGCTAGGACTTCTCTTTACCAGAGCTGCTCCAGCCTGAGGGATGGAACAGTTTGCTTTGAAAGCAGTAATAGCAAAGTAGCTGGTGGTGCAGCAAGTCAGGATTGGAAGCGCTGCCTTACTGGGCAGGCAGGCTTAGAGGAAGGCATGGGCACCTCGGGCCAGTGTAGAAGAGCTTTCACTGTACAAGGCTGGATTTGGGTTTTTGTGACCTGTCCTTGTCACCAACAGCTTTGGGATATTCGTGGTCACTCAGCGGGACATTCGTGGGGTCCTGCTGCAGGCTGTCCCCTTCTGTCCCTTCTGTACATGGATTTCCTGAGTAACAGATGTTTCTGGCAGCAATGATGGTGGCAGCTCCTCGCCCCTGTGCACAGCACACCGTAGGAGGTGCAGTGAGCAAGGGGTGAGGTTCCTTGCAGCATGACCATGCTCTGCTCTTCCAGCTTGTTTCCTGGACTCCATGGCCACGCTGGGGCTGGCAGCGTACGGTTACGGCATCCGCTATGAGTTCGGTATCTTCAATCAGAGGATTGTCGACGGCTGGCAGGTACATTGGCAAACTCAAGTCGCCCTTCCTCCTGTTTCATGCTGCGATGGCTGCCTCTGCCCGTGGACAGACCTCTCCACACAAACAGCGCTGCAGTGCCCTGAGCTGTTCATCAGTTGGGCATTTGAGCCCATAACCTGGTGCCAAATGGGCTGTCACTTCCTACTGCTTGTGCTGACCCTAGGGCTCTGTCTGCTTGAGCAAAGAGGGGTGATGAGGGAGGTGGGGTGTGAGTGCAGCAGGCACTCACCCCTGGACATGTGCAAGCTCATCCATGCCAGTCACAGGGCATGGCTGGAACCAGAGGTCTCCCTGCCTGGGGCTCCATGGCATATCTGCAACAACCCAAGAGTCCCATCCAGCCTGGCAGTGAGCGGGCAAGGAGTCAGGCTAAGGATGGAGATGTGGCTAAACACCTCATGAAGGTGTTTGGTGGAGGATGAATTTGAACGTGATAGAACACTTGTAAGTGCCTGGTGTGCTGCTGCTCCTGCTTCCTGTCTCTGGGAAACTGCCAGGAGGTGCTTAAACAGAGACACTCCTGTAGCATTAATGGTCATAATATTTTGCAAGTGAAAACAGGCTAAAACACAACCCCAGCTGGCAGTTTAATCTCATGTATATCTTGAAATGGTTTCCATTAGGAGATTGGCCTTGCTTCTGAGCATAAAAGACCCTTTTTTTCCTCCTTATTTTAAAATAGCTCTCCATAACTCAGGGAGTGGGAGAGGTTTGAGAGTTGGGTTTTTTAGTTCCTCCCCCGCAGAGAAGCTGCAATGCCAGGCCCTATAAATGGTGAGTACAGGGTGGAAAAGCATCCACTTTGTTGGTTTAATTGATTTAATGTTACTTAAAAAAGAACAGGGTTGGTTGATCATGCTGAGTTGGGGCTCAGGCCTGCCCCCTGCCTTGCAGAGGGACGCCTGCAGGCCCAGAGCATCTCCAAGTGCCTCAGCCCCTCTGGTTTCTGGTGCACATCAGCCTTGGTGGCTCTGCTGAATTCACCTCACTCCCATTGGTGCTGTTACGAGCAGAGAGGAGAAATCCTCTTTGGCAGAGCGCAGAGTAGTTAGCGAGACCTGGGTTACAGGGGATAGTTTGTGGACAAGGACAGCACCAAGGGGCTTCTAGGGAACCACGGACCCACGCATTCCACTATTACGGTCAAACTGGATGTGAAGGCCTCGAGCCAGACTGAAGGCAGTGGTCTGTGGAGTTTGGATGATGCAAAACTGTACAGGTTTTGAAAAGCCTAGCTGTCCTCTAGAGGCCTCTGCATGTCCATTTGTAAAGCCAGCTTCCTAAAGCTTTGCTCTGAAACCAGCCTAGTTTAGCCTTCACTTGGGGACACAAGCTGTTGCTTCAGCCTCGTTTGCACCTTGCAGGTGGAGGAAGCTGATGACTGGCTGCGCTACGGCAATCCCTGGGAGAAAGCTCGCCCAGAGTACATGCTCCCCGTGCACTTCTACGGCCGTGTTTGTCACACTCCTGAGGGCGTGAAGTGGATCGACACCCAGGTACCAACATCTCCTTTGCTGCTGGGCTGGGGGAAGACGGGCCAGGGTTGTGTGGAGGAGGACAGTCTGTCCCTGGGCTGGCTGAGGTGGTCAGGCTTTGCTCCTGTCCCAGTCTGGCAACCCTTGCTACCCTTGCAATTACAAAAGTGTCTTTGCTGGCTGTGGCTGCAGCAAGATTTGAGGAGAAAGAGGGATGATACTCGGTCACAGCTGTAACTTCAGGCCAGTTGGGGCTTTCATCTCTACTGATCTCCAGGGTGAAACCCTACAAGTCTTGCATGGATTTATGTCAGAGGAGGACTGTATGTCTGGCATCTGTGCTAGGCTCCTTCCACGCCGCTCCTGGGTACCACTCACTCAAACATAGTGCTTCTGCAGATGGTTCTGGTGCTGCTGCAGTGGGTGGGAGATTCATCTCATGGCATGGCCATGGAGCAATCCTGTGGATTTTTAACTCCTGTGATCAGAGCAAGTTTATCTTTTCCGTACCTGCCTGATGGGTGAAGTGCTGGGAGGAGAGGCGGGGGGTATGGTTTCAAGTCTCCAGTCTGCTTGGAGGCCTTGTTTTGTGGCATTGTGGAGAGCAAATGCTTCTTCAGCCTCCCACAGTTGGGGAGGCAACGCTGTGCCTGCTCAGAGCACAGGCTGCTGTGTTGTAAATGCATTCCAGTCTTACAGTTGAGGAAGGTGAGCTTTAAAGAGACACAGATTTAAGAGGACTGAAGATGTTTCAGCCTCTCCTGTCTAAGCACAGCCCGGGATGGAGGAAGGAAGGACTATGAACTTCTCTGGGATTCAGGGACATGGCCTAGTCTTGTTCCTATGATGTTCAAGGATCTCTCGGCCTGCTGAGCCACTTCTGTCCATCTGAGGAGCGTAGAGTCATAAAGCCAAGCCATTCTCTTCAGCACTGTGAGCTGAAATTCAGTTGCAGAGTCACCCGGACGTGCTTAGAGAAGAGAATAAGCCAGGTCCTTTCCCAGGGACCCTGGTTGTTGAAGGCTCTGCAATGGGCTGTCTATTCCCAGGACAGACACAAGGCTGGGGTTCAACACCACAGCCCCATGAACAGCATGGGGGCACCGTGCCAGAGCATTCTGTGAAAGCAGACATCTACTTGGGGACCGAGTGCCACTGCCTTTTAATGTGCTTCTCTTCTGACCCTGCTGGTAGTCCAGGGTTTCAGGGATCCCAAGCAGTGCAGTGGAAACACTGTAAATTGTCAGATAGTGCTGTTAAGGGATCAACTTGGAAGGGCTCAAAAAAGCCAGAGATGCAGTCTCCAAATATAGCATCGCTCAGTTTATGTGATGTCTGCTCCAGTCCCGTGGCTCAGGCAGGGCAGGCTCTGTGTCTGCTTCCATGTTCGGAGCGGGTAACAGCAGCCTGGAGAGCCTGACCTCCTGCTGATTCTCCCCAGAGGCGTTGCTGACGCCACCACAGATGGGCTATTCCGGGCCAGCATGCCCATCTGCCTGGGTTTTCCTTGCCCTGTGAGCACAGCTCCTTCCATTCTTTGCTGCCTCTCACACCTGTGCTTGGGGACAGCCTCTGTGTGCTGGGCTGCCATGCCAGCACACACTGACTTGTTCAGGAGGATGCTGGCTCCTTTTGCCAGTGTCGGAGAGGTGATCCAGACTCTGTGCTGGAGGAGCAGGGACTTGGTCTGCAAGCACCATTCAGCTCTGCTGGCATAAACGCTCAGCCTCTTTGTTCCAAGCTGAGGTCAGGGTGTCTTTCCTTGCTTCTCAGCAGATCTGGAGGCATGCAGATCAACATCTGCTCAGCACAGCAATGATCTGGAGCACACAAGCTTGGAAGTACACCCTTGCCTTGTCTGGCTAATGTAATCTGAGCTTAGAGCCTAAGTGTTACTCCCTGTAGCCATGTATGCAGCGTCCTGATGCTTAAGCATCATCCATAGTCTGCAATAATAGTTTCATGCTCATGCTCAGCTCAAGTGCTGAAGCTCTCAGTGGATTTACCCAGGCAGGTTCAACAAACCTTGAACATTGAGTGAATTGCTCTGGGAACGGTGCTGCAGTGGTAGGGTTCCGTTCCAGCAGGCTGCAGAATGCTAACAGGCAGGATTCAGGATGTGGAGTTTATCCCAGATGGAAACACAAAGGTCCTCCCCAAGCACAGACAGAGTTACGGTGGCCAGGTGAAGATGCTTGCAATGCTCAGATGAGCGACTAATAGGTACACCAGTTGGTGTGGGAAGGTCAGCAGGTTGCTTGCAACTCTCTTTCACATTATATTGATGGGTTTGTAACTCCAGATTGTCAGTAATGCTCCAAACAGCTCTGCTTCTCCTGTTAACACTTTGCCAGTGGGTGCTGGAAGTTCCTGTGATAGCAAGGAAGTCTGTGAAGCTCAGGTTTGCTTTAGTGAGGCAAGATTCCTACCACAGCCAGGATTTGTCTGTGTCCTCTGATTTCTTCCTGCAGAGGTTTTAGCCACTTTTTCACCTTCTCTGAGTCCACCATGCTTCTAATCAGAGGGAACTGTCATCCTTTTTCAGGTTGTCCTTGCCATGCCTTATGACACGCCAGTACCGGGATACAAGAACAACACTGTGAACACCATGAGGCTGTGGTCTGCAAAAGCACCCAATGACTTCAACCTCCAAGAATGTAAGTGCCATCCCTCCCCTGCCTCTCTTCTGGCCAGTCTGGGACATGGTTGTTCCTGTGTACATAGCACCTGATGCAGCACTCCCATCTGGCCTGTTTTATCCATATGTCCTGGCTGCCTCCAAAACACAGCACCATGTGCGCAGCCTTGGATCACACCATCTCCAGCCACTTCCAGAGCCCTCGTGCATCATCATGGCACCCATCCATCTTCCTTCCATCACCGTCATGCTTATCATGCTCTCAAAACCTGCCTTATGCTTTCCCCAAGTGACAGACCGCCAGCCACTGTGTTGCCCACATGGCCAAACGAGCTGCAGACACACATGGAAAGAGATCAGCACAGCCCAGTTTACTGTTGTTTTCCCTTGGGTCTATACGTGACCTCTCTAGTGCATTCTTTAGGCTCTCACTGTAGTGCTGAGGAGCAGATGCAGGGCAACTAACATACCTAATGTCAGTGCTAGGCTGTTACAGAAGGGGAAGGTTTTAGACTAGACTGATTTAATTTATTCTTCCATACTGGGAAGCACAGAGATGTTCTCCAAGCAGCCCTGCTAGGAGAACTTGTGTGGGACAAGGGATGATAGCTCTCAAGTCCTCATAACGTCTCCTCAGTTCTTGACTGGCAGCTGCAAGCTGGGTTTCGGATGAGTCATTTGTACCCTTAGGAGTTGAGTGTGGTTGCAGGCTTTGTTCTTCTTTGGCCTGCCCCATTTCTCCTTAGTCTTCAGTCCTTAAGCAGGATGGACGGTCACTCTCCTTTTTGGCCTCCTCTGACTGCTGTCTGTCTTCAGTTTCTTTCTGTCCTTTCTGATATGTATGTCTTGAGAAACTGCATGGAGACGTGCCTTTCTCTTCTCTTATCTCATCCTGTCTCTCTGGTGCCTGTCACACATGTATGTCCCCACATTTCATTAATACCAGCCTGAATACTCCTGTTACAAATCTTTCTATGAGACAAGAGGGGAAAGGACAGTGTCAGGGACCTACCTGAATCTCCACAGTTGCCACAGTGTCTGTTTCTCTCTTGCTGCAGTCAACGTGGGTGACTACATTGAGGCGGTGTTGGACAGAAACCTGGCAGAAAACATATCCAGAGTCCTGTACCCAAATGACAATGTGAGTGACTCTCCTGCCTCTCTTCCCTGCTGCTCGGGTTCATCCTCCCTGTAGCTTTATCGCCTTGTTTGGAGCACTGGAAGGTCATGGCCACCCGATAATTATTGTTCTGGTTTGAGAATTTTTAATAGGATAGGATGGCCCTGTAATTCTCGTTGAACAGACACAGCTCTGCTGGCTCCAGAGGGTCTCTGCTGACTGATGGCCCCTATTGTACAGCTGCTCTGTTCCCTGCTGCAAGGAGGGAGAGCCAGTATTGCTCCTTCAAGTTGAACGCGGTTGCCAATTTACATAGCTTACCTTTTACAAAAGTAAGTTGTCTTTTCAGAGGCAGCTGTGAGTGGGGACTTGTCTCCATCCCCAGATCGAGGGATTTCTCACTGCAGGGATTGTCCAGGCCATGCACTCACTGGGCACCAGATCCAAAACGGAAGAACCCTCACTGTCTAGTCATGGATTGGCATCTCAGCTGGAAAAGCTCACCTCCTGCACTTTACACCCACCCTCTGTTTTAAAACCAGCGTGAAATGTAGCATGCGTGGGAGGCTGCTGGTGTGTCCAGAGACACTGGCTCCTGGCTATTGCAGAGAGTCAAAAATCGTTGGTCCAAAATAACTGCAAAGGGTCTTGCAGTGAGGGAGGGAGCCGTGCTTGCTCTGTAGGAGTAACATGGATGTGGCAGGTTCTGTTGCTCTCTGGGGGCAGGTATTTGGGATGCCAAGCTCTTTGTCAGTCCCTACGGCTGCTGCCGCATCAGAGGCAGTATGAGAAACATCTACGTATTTCCTGATGAGGTGCTGAAGCCATGAGGCCTGTTGGGCAGCCCAGCAGAGTGGATAGGAGCATCTCTAGGGGTTTGATTGCCAGTTGGGGGTGACAGCTGCAGCACTGATGGCTGTGGTCCCCCCACTTGCAGTTCTTTGAAGGCAAGGAGCTGCGGCTGAAACAGGAGTACTTTGTGGTGGCTGCTACCCTCCAAGACATCATCCGCCGCTTCAAGTCCTCCAAATTTGGCTGTCGAGACCCTGTGAGAACATGCTTTGAAACCTTTCCAGATAAGGTGAGTTTGTGGGCAGAGAAGGTCTGGGGCTGTTTCAGCTAGACCTCCCTATCATGAGGGAGACAAGGATGCTCAGAACCAAGTTGTGGCATGTATACAAAGTCCGTGGCGATTTGAGTTGGGAAGCAAGTAATGTCTGGACCCATTTTCCCAGGGGAAAAAAAAAAAAGCCATTTAGAGCAAAATTTGCAGAGGTTGAATATCTCTGTTCCTGGGAGCTCTGTCTGCTTCTGGGGTGTGTGCCATGAGAAGAGGCTTGGGGCTGACCCGCACCCCAACCCCATGCATGCGGGACACTGTCACAGTCCTGTCATTGACAGATCTGAGCCCAGCAAGTCTGTATTGCAGGTGGCCATTCAGCTCAATGACACACACCCTGCCCTGTCCATCCCAGAGCTCATGCGGATCCTGGTGGACGTGGAGAAAGTGGATTGGGACAAGGTAAGCAGAGCTGGGAGGTGCATGCCAAACCTCGCAGGGGAAAGAGCTGCTGTCCTGCCCTCACACAAGGTTTCCTTTCTCCTTCCGGCCCGGGAATGCGCGCGTTAACCTGCTGTCTGTAACGCAGGCCTGGGAGATCACGAAACGGACCTGTGCCTACACCAACCACACTGTGCTGCCTGAAGCCCTGGAGCGCTGGCCGGTCTCCATGTTTGAAAAGCTGCTGCCACGTCACCTAGAGATCATTTACGCCCTCAACCAAATGCATCTGGATGTAAGGGACTGGGCTGGTCACAGGCTGTGGGAACTCTGGGTGTCCTGATCTGTAGGATGGGATTGTTCCTAGGTGCTATGGTTGGATCACTAACGAGGGATTCTTTCTGCCTGCCTGCAGCGGGTGGCAGCTCTCTACCCAGGGGACATTGACCGTCTCCGGAGGATGTCAGTGATTGAGGAAGGGGACTGCAAACGTATCAACATGGCGCACCTCTGTGTGATTGGCTCCCATGCGGTCAACGGCGTGGCCCGCATCCATTCTGACATTGTGAAGAACTCAGTGTGAGTTGGGGGACACCCCAGCCAAGCACCCTCTCTGCTCACCGAGCTTTGCCTGCAAGCCTGAGGGGCCAGCTGGAGCAATCAGACTGGCGGGGGGTGCAGCTGCTACTCTAGGTAGTGGTGGGTGGTTCAGAGCTCTCTGGTGTTCCAGGTTCAAGGATTTCTATGAGCTGGAGCCGGAGAAGTTTCAGAACAAGACAAACGGGATCACACCAAGACGCTGGCTCCTGTTGTGCAACCCAGGACTTGCTGATGTTATTGCTGAGGTGAGTTGCGAGCATCTGAAGTGAGGGGCTGAGCATGACCTGTTTGCTTCTGATCACCTCTTCATGAGGTCTAGTTGAGGAGGCTGATGCCTGGTGGTTGAGAGTGAGGACAACCGGAGAAGCACGGCTGTTGCACGTGTATGTGTGAGATAAAGAGTTGGCCAGAAACATTGCAGACGTTTGAATCTGTTTCCCTGCCCTTGCAGTGGCTACACACAACCTGTCAGGCAGTTCTGAGGGGTGTGAAATGGGGTGTCTGCAAAAGCATTCAGCTTCACAGGCACAAAAAGCTGCCTTGGACCTCCAGTCCCAGCTCTATGTCCCTTGTTTACCAAGCCTTTTATCACAGGTTTTGCTTCACACTGCAACATGCCATAGCTGAGTAACACCCTGCAATTAAAGGTATTGTTACATCCTGCTCATCAGTTTCTCCAGCTGCTAGGAGGCCCTGGCACACGTGCACACATCCTCCCTCTAAAGCTCCTTGAGAGAAACTTGTTGGGGTTTTTGCGCATGCCCTGTTTCCCCTATACCTTTTGGCTCCCTGGTGACATGGAGAAGTAACCTCCCGTAAGAAGCTGTACCCCTTTTACTGGCCAGCATGCCTCTCCCAGTTCCCAGCAGGACTGTGGTGGTTCTGTTGGGGAAGTGCAGTTGTGGACTGGGCGAGGTGTCTCACAGGTGAAACATCTCTCATTTGTTCTTCCAGAAAATCGGGGAAGGCTTTATCACAGATCTGAGCCAGCTGAAGAAGCTACTGGATTTCATCAATAATGAGACTTTTATCAGGGATGTGGCAAAAGTCAAACAGGTAATGTGCACTGGAGGTGGTTTGAGGGCAAGAAGGCTAAAGGCACCATGCTCCCAGGAACATCCCAGCAGCAAACGCCCACTTCTCATGAAAGGCTTGGGAACCCATGCCTATTTCTCATCAGATTTTCTTGCCAGGAGAACAAGATGAAGTTTGCAGCCTACTTGGAGGAGCAGTACAAGGTCAAGATCAACCCTTCATCCATGTTTGACGTTCAGGTCAAGCGAATCCATGAGTATAAGCGGCAACTGCTGAACTGCCTGCATGCTATCACCCTCTACAACCGTAAGTCCTGCCTGGGCTGGTAGGCAAGGGGTGTCCCCCCAGCTGCTCACTGCCAGGGTTCCCACATAAAACTATGCCAGCTGGTGGCCAAGGACTCCTGAGCCTAGTTCTGCCCTCCTGGCACAAAGGACTTCTCTCCAGGTGGCAGGTGTCTGAAGAGTCATACAGCGCTCTGACAGAAAGCTCACAGCCCATGTTGCCAGCCCACCTGGGTCCCAAGGCTCGGGTAACCCCCACAACCTGTACTGCAGGTTGTTAGGACTGATCTGGTTAAAAGACCTGGTTAAAACCCCACTCTCCAGTGTATGTTTCGGGTCCCTGCCCATTTCTGAAGGGAGGCAGGTCATTTGAGCTCTGCATCTGGCTGGCTTGAGCAGTTCTCCAAGAACTCTGTAACCCATTTTTGCCCAGGTGAGATCTGGCAGATGTCTGGTTGGGCTTCGGGGTCCTGCGAGTTTGCTGTGTCCATGTGACCTCTGGTACATGAAGTAAATTCTGTTGAGTTTACTTTCGTTTGTGTTATGATCTGCTCTTTCAGGCATCAGAAACAATCCATCGAAATCCTTTGTGCCCAGGACTATTATGATTGGAGGAAAGGTAATGTGAGTTTCAGAGTCGGTGTGTGGGTCAATGGGGATGCGGGGAAGGTGCTGTCCCCTTTCTGTGGCTTTGCTGGGCATGCTGTCAGTTGGCCAGCACCTGTCTGCTGGTGGGCTCTTCAGGAAACACTTTCATGGACTAATCGGACTGAACAAGGCCCCGTCAACTCTTTCCCTGTGGCTCAGGACTTCTCCCAGTAGGGAGTTGTTGCTGACCCACGTGAACAGCAGAGGCAAAGCCCAGATTCTCCCCTTGGTGAGGACCCACACTGGTACCTCTCATGCTCTCCCTTCCTTAAAACCCTTCATCATTCCTGGGGTGCTCTTCTACAGGCGGCCCCTGGCTACCACATGGCCAAGATGATCATCAAGCTCATCACGTCCATCGGTGAAGTCATCAACAACGATCCCTATGTGGGGGACAGGCTCAAGGTCATCTTCCTCGAAAACTACCGGGTATCCTTGGCTGAGAAGGGTATGTCTGGTCTTGTGTAAGCACGTCAGGAGCTGGGCATGGCACAGCGGAGCCCAGAAACAGGCTAGCCTCAGAGTCTGTCATGGCAGGCCACCTGGCTCTCCCTTAGGAAGGGCCCGAAGGCTCCACACAGGGTAGGAAGCTAGCTTCATGCAGAGCAACAGCAGCTGCATGGGGTCATGGCAGGGCTGAGCCTGGCTCTGGCACCAGAGCCATGCTGTTTGGGCTGAGGTTGAGGTCAGTAGGACCATTAGTAGATGCCTGGGGTTATTTTGCTGTCTTGCGCCCAGGTCACGGGAAGCTGCAGTGTGCCAAGGATTAACTCCTACCTCTCTTGCACCCGGCAGTGATCCCTGCAGCGGATCTCTCCCAGCAGATCTCCACAGCTGGCACAGAGGCCTCGGGTACTGGCAACATGAAGTTCATGGTGAACGGGGCCCTCACCATTGGTACCATGGATGGGGCCAATGTGGAGATGGCTGAGGAGGCAGGCGAAGAAAACCTCTTCATCTTTGGCATGCGGGTGGAGGATGTGGAGGCCCTGGATCGCCAAGGGTTGGTGCTGGGGAGAACTCGATGCATGCCAGGACTTGTCAGATGGGTATACAGTCCCAGCTCTGTCAGGGAGAGCCATGATCTCTGGGAGGGACACCCTCCTCCCTGGGCAACACTGGAGCAGGAAAAAGGGGTGGGGGGCTAGAAGTAGTCTCTGTCCTGGGCTAGTCAGTGGATGGTCCATCAAGGACATGGCCCAAGCAACTTACCCAGAGCACAGTGCCTGTGAATGGGATGTGATCCTGGGCACAAAGTGCTTCAGGAACTGCAATTGGTCTTGGAGCCACCCTCAGCGTGCTCTGATGGACACAGCCCCAGGAACAAGGCCACTCACTCGGGAGCCGTACAAAATCCTTGCCCCAGACAGGTCAGGTCTTGCTCTTGCCCAGGGGAGAGTACCAGTCCCTACAGCCCGTCTCTGCTGGGCACAGGTATAATGCACGGGAGTACTACGAGCGCCTGCCAGAGCTGCGACAGGCTGTCGACCAGATCAGCAGTGGTTTTTTCTCCCCTCAAGACCCTGGCTGCTTCAAGGACGTCGTGAACATGCTGATGTACCATGACAGGTGAGTCCTGGCAAGCAGCCCCTTTGGTGGTACCCTCTCTGCCTGCCCAGGCCCCCTTCCCTGCTGGCCTGGGTCCCCCTGCGCAGGGGCTGAGCCCTGGCTGCCTGCAGGAGCTGGCGCTGCTGTCCTGCGCTGCCCGACTGGGACCCTAGAGCAGGCAAACCCTGGCCTTACTCTGCTCTGGGTTTCAGGTTTAAGGTGTTTGCCGACTACGAGGCCTACATTAAATGCCAAGGCCAAGTGGACCAGCTATTCCTGGTAAGAGCTGACAACTACCAATGGGCAGGGACAGGGTCCTTGGCCACGGCTGTGCAGCGGGGAGACGGGGGAGCTGGGCTGAGCGTGCTTCTGGGGAGCTCTTCTTACAAACACTGTACTGTGTGAACATGGGGCAGGTTGATGCTGGTTTTGCTGCTTTGGCAGCCCCACAGCACCGCGTTTAAACCAGCCAAGTGTGCACAGCTGGTGCCCTGCGAGGCTCTGAGCTGGGTCAGTGACTGAGTGCTGACGTTGTCTCTCCTTTCCCAGGACCCCCGGGAATGGACTAAGAAAGTCATCAGGAACATTGCATGCTCGGGCAAGTTCTCCAGTGACAGGACCATCATGGAGTACGCTCGGGAGATCTGGGGTGTGGAGCCATCCGCCTCAAAAATCCCCCCACCCAACCTGCCCCGAGACTGATAGAAGCACAGAGGGAAGGGTTCCCAGCCCAGGAGGCCTCACCTGCATTTCACCAGCAGGCTTCAGCTCTGCACAAACAAGGCCTTTCCCTCAGGAAGGGCAGGAGAATGCTCTGAGGAGCAGCTCTGGCTGAGGAACAGGAGCTGGAGGAGAGGAGAAAGGACCCTGTGTTTGTACCCATGTATCCAGCCTGCACGTGCTGCATAGTGCTTTTAGTGAGACAACCACGGATTAAGTCTTCCACAGCTGTGCTCCATGCCTAACAAGGGCTTTCCAACTAAATCCTCCTCTCTCCTCCTGCATGCAGCCTGGCTTGGCCTCTTTGCCCCTGCCCCACAAGCAGGTTTAGCCAACAACAGCGCATGTCTTGCATCCTCCTCCAGTGGGTCTGCCAGCCCCAAAGCTAGGGGAGGCTGAGGCCACTGCCTGCCCCATCACCCCTTGCCCCAGCAACACCTAGAGAAGGTGGGTCTGGCTGTTACAGCAGCCAGCCCCAGTGCAGGCATCAATGTCAAATGCTATGTGCCACAAGGAGAAGGAGAGAGAGCCTGGGATCAGTGACTTCCTTGCCACCAGAGCTTGCTGTAGCCTCCTCCCACAGCTCTTTGTTAACCAAAAGCCCAGTAACCAAGCCACTCCACAGATTTTTAGCCTCTATGTCTGCAAAGAGAGGGTTGTACCTGCCCCTGCCAGCTGGGTGGCTGACCCTGCTGGGCCCACAGGTCCCAAGCAGGCTCTTGGCTCTCCAAGCACAGCTGTATGCTGGGTGGTACCCAGGGGCTGAACAAGTATCACATCTCCTGCATCCCTCCACAGCTGGGTCATGCTGCTGGGTGTGTCCCTTCCAGTGTTGGGGTCAGAGTTTAACACCCATAGTGCTGTGTAGTGCACCAGTACTCCCCTGTGTGATACCAACGCATTAAAACAACCAGAACACTTACTGGTTTGACTTCAGTCTGACTTGTGACTACTGTGGGTTCAGGCCTTCCCCAAGCTATAGGTTTATGGGATACGGTCTGCAGCTGCCACGGTGCTGGCACCATCATGGGGGCAGCATGCCCATGGCAGAAAGGTCAGCCTTGCCAGTGCATGGGGTATACAAGAGGGAGCTGGACTAGCACTGGGCTAGCTAGGCCCAAACCCCCCGGCATGTTGCCCATATGGAGTAGGGTGGGGGTTGCAGCATTAGGTTTGCCCTGCAAATGGCACATGGGGCTCCTATCCTAGAAACCCCACAGGCAGCTCCCACTTCCCCCATCCCCAGTGAGGAAGCAGAGCCTTGTCTGCAGCTGGACTACAGGCACAGATCCACTGGGGTCCAGGAGAGCCGCTCACCCAGAGCTGGCAGCAGCCACAAAGACTTGCCGAGCCCCAGCTGCAAGCTCATCTCCAATGCACAACACTACTGCAAGCCCTGCCACGCACCCAGCTGACCTGCCCAACTGGGGAAGAAGTCCCCAAAACTGCCAGGTAAAACGGGTGAAGCTGAAGTGATCAGCAGTAAATGCCTTTATTAAAACTACACCATTTTAAGATAAATATTTCAGTTTAAATTTCCAAGCGTATCACCGCCTAACGGGAATGGCAGCGTTGGGACCACCAAGAGCAGCAGTTCATGTGCTGGGCCCTCAGCTCGTGTCGCACGAGAAGAAGGCAGCCAGCCAGCCTCCCTCCGGCTCAGGCTGCGCTGTGCCCCAAGCCAGCTGCCAGCAGCAGCAGCAGCTGGAACATGCACATCGCTCTCCAGAGCCAACTAAGTGTTTCTCTTCTGTCAGTGCAATAAATACAAACGCGTCAAACATAATTTAAGTGGAACAGTTAGCTTGTGAGTATCATGGGTCAGAAACCTCGGGGACAACCACGCTACGGCAGAAGAATCTCAGTACAACAAGCTACTGTCTGCTTTGCAACTAGTATGAGCCTGCAGAGATAACTTGGATTCATGCTGAGCAGTTTATGCTACGCTGTACACCCCTGAACGGACCCTTCAGGCAACACAATCCCCTCTGAGCACTAGTGACTAAACCTACAGCACCTGGCAGGGTCTCCATAGACTGACTGGGGGCAGCGCCAGGTCAGCCAGACACCAGAGTCAGCATATGACTCTCCAGTTCCAGTGCACAGCTTGTCGTTCTAGCCTCAGGCAGGGCAAAGACACTCCCAGAACCTCTCCCCATGGAAGAGGCTCATTTCCAGTTCTGCCTCCTGGATGCTGTGCTCTGACCACGGTATTTGAGATGGGAGTGCCTAGGATGCCCAGAGCACAGAAAGGAGGTCAAGGGAGAGATGAGGAGGGACACCTCAGGATGTTATTTCTGCACCAAGAACTGCATATCACTGTCTGCTTTTAACTACAGAGCTACAGTGTAGCCACTGGGAACAGGGAAACCTAAGCTAAGGGGTTAAAAGGCAGATGAGGGAAAAAATCCTGCCCTTCCCCCCCAAAAGGAAGCACAAGTCTGTGTGGGTGTGCACAAGGAGAATGGGAGACCCATTCCCATACTCCAGGCCCACATTCATGGAAGAGGGAGATCAAGAAAAAAAGTAATCTCGTGCTTTCCAGCTTAATCTTCCAAGTTTGCAATTTATCTGCATTAAGTCACTTCAGTCCTAACAGGATGTGTATGTGAAGAAGGGTAGGAGCTCCACAGAGAGTAGCAGGGATGGGAGCAGAAATTACGTTCATAAGGAAAAGACAAAAGGGCACTAACCTTTTCCTCTCAATGGATGTTTCAAAAGGACGAAACAAAGGGAAAAAAAAAATCTTTCATTTTATTTCCAAATGTGTGCAATTAGCCCAACACTTGCAACACATTGTCACTGAAGAGCTAAATAAAAATATCTCTCACCACCTGGATCCTCCATGTATTTGTAATTACAGCCACTTACTGAAAAGGAAAGGCAAAACATGTATTTCCTAGAAAGAGAACACCTCAAACTCAAGCAAGACAACTGTGGTATGGAGACACAGCAAAGCCATTCACCTACAAATGAGTCTCTACATGATCCAAAAACAGCAGCAGTGTTTAAAAGTGAAAGAAACACCCTTGGTCATGACACACGTGTCCTAGGAATGTCTGTCCTCAGGGGTACCATGCTGGATTGGCCAGGCTTTGTTGTGCTTACGTTTTTCATTATTTGGTACTGGGTCCTGGGCTGTTCCCCTCCATCCAGGTAAAAAAAAGAAGCTGACAACTTCTTTCTTCTGCTGTCACAGACGCTGATGCAGGGAGCTGGAGTTGCCAAGGATACATATCACATCAGGACCAGAGTATGGGAATCCCTGACCTCTAGTGCCAGGGATGGAAGAATGGCAGACTGACCCGCAGGGAGAGAGGACGAAAAGGAGCGAGAAGGAAGAAAGGAAAAAAAGAAAGAAAGCAAAATCTCTGTGCTGCCAAGCAGACAGTCTTCAGGGATGCTGCTCGTGTTCAGATTTCCCCAGGAATTCCCTAAGAGAGGAAAGGACACAGCAGTGACTCTCAGCTCTGCTACACTTGGTGCATGTTGCAGCCTGCAGGTCTTCCCATTCCGCTGGCAAATACTAGGGGGAGTGCCCGAGCATTTTGCAAGTACAGGGAACAGCACTGAGATTTGCTCTCACCCATCGATGGCTCCCACTAGAAGCAGCAAGCAGTAGTAGCTGCTCTGAAAACAACTCCTCCAAAGCATCCAGCTCACAGCAGAGATGAGCCAGAGAGAAGTGCTCCCAGCTTTCTGGGGCTCCCCTTCCCAAAATCTGCTTTGCAGGGAGATGGAGAGCTCTGTGCTAAGCCAGCCCCACTATCCCACCCACTCTGGAGACCAGAGGAGTTTTCAGAAGAGCTGCCAATACAGGCACCTCTCTTGCCCCTGGGCACATGTCACAGTGTGCCCCAAAGCCCCAAACCCCAGTTCCCTTCCACGCCAGAGGAGACCCCGGTTAGCTGGACTGTTACCGCAGTATTCGAGGTAGCTCTGGACTCCTGTAGATGTACTTGTGCCGGTAGCCGAGGTCTGTGTGGAATGGAACAAACTGCACCTTGTAGTCTCGGAAGCTCCGTGATGTCGCAGCAATGTTGTAAAGCTGAGTCCAAGGGGAGGCAGGTGAGGAACACGTGTCACTCCAAAACATCTACCCCTGCCAAACCAACACCCCTCTCAAGGGTGGGTTACGGGCCCTGGCTTGACCAGCTTTGCTAGCTCTAGCTCTGCTTCACTATTGATTTGCTACCTCCAACACCACAGAATCTGTAGTCCCTTCAGGCCAAACATTTCTACATACACCTTCCTATTGCTACTTTTTTTGCCTGGCTGGGATGTCGTTCTATCCACACCAGTTCCTCCCACCAGATCAGTCCGCAGAGCCACACATGTACCTTCTTTCCCAGATGAAATGGTACCACTGGGTCGTCCTCAGCATGAAGGATGAGCAGGGAGCAGGAAATATATTTCACACTGTAAAAGAGACAACAATGTCACAAAGGCCTAGAGTGTAACACCACCGCACTTGGATTTTCAAGGAAACTGCAATGACAAACATGTCCTGTGGGGAATTAACCACACTTTAGTTCTTCAAACCACTGTTATCTGGGTACCACTCACTTGATCTATAGAAAGTTTACTAGTGAAAAGCATCCTTGTAAGAGCTATCTGCTGCTTAGACCAGAGAAAAAGAGGCTCGCTCCACTCCAAATCATCATCCCCAAAGGTCTTGTTTGGTTTCTGTACTAGAAACCAAACTCGCAAATGCTCAGGCTCTTGAATGAAAGGCTTAGTGAAAAAAGACAATGCTATTACATGCAGATTGCCTTATGCAAATGCACAGCAGAGAAACCTTCCCAAACCTTCCATGTCCTAATGCTGCTGTTTAATGTGTTGCATACACTTGAAAAGCATAAATCACATAAACCAAATTAGCTTATCCCTGAGCAGTCTCAGTTCTCTGTCGCATTTGTCCTTACTAAGAACAATTAAAAGAGAAAGACCTCCGCAGTTCAAAACGGTGTTGCACTCACAGCTATGAGAGCAACTGAAATCCCTTCAGCAACTATAATGCTCCAATAACAGAAAAGAAACCCCAATTCAGACAGTGCAGTCTGATGTCTGTCTTCCTCCTTGCTGCTTGCCATGGCTCACTGCAGTCACAGCTGAAACCCCAGCAAACAGGGAACTCACTTTTCATCGTTTGCAAATTTAATTCCGCTTGTCGTGATGGGGTCAAGGAAGAACCAGTCAAACCCGGGGAAGTATCTGTATATCTGAGAGGAAAAATTTGCATTAGTGGCAGGCACCAGTGAGGCAGTTATACAAGCAGCAGTAACAGGGCAGGCTACTGCCATTCCAGTAACATCCCTTGGCTGCTGACTGCGCTCTCTGCAGTGGGATGGTCCATGTTGCCACGAGCATTATTTTTCCTCTCCTGTTTCAGGCCCATCTTAACAACCTGCTCAGGAGCAGGCTCTCTGGGTGCTTGTATGGTCAAGATCTCTAGGTATGATGCTGCTGCTGGCAACAGCCTTCCTGGGAGAATGCTTTATCCCTGGGAAACTCACCAGCCTGGGCACACCCAACAGCCAGTCTGGATGTCTGCTCAGTTCAGAGCCAATTCACAGCCATGCTGGAGGGAAGAGTGAACTCACCAGGGAAACCATGCAAGCACAAAGGGGCCACACGAACAGTGTAGAGACCAAGAGAAGCCCAGCTTTGCCATTGCTTTGCTCACAACCCACAAAATAGCCTCCTGCAGCAGAGAAGCTACAGCACAAGAAGAGCAGGCTGGCTGCTGCTGAGAGCACAGTCAATCTTCCCCTCCCTTACTGCT
Source organism: Todiramphus chloris collaris (assembly GCA_025345505.1). Classification (NCBI taxonomy): domain Eukaryota; kingdom Metazoa; phylum Chordata; class Aves; order Coraciiformes; family Alcedinidae; genus Todiramphus; species Todiramphus chloris. Next base: position 38,120,222 of record JANVCC010000020.1, on the reverse strand, counting down.
CGGTTTGTTTCCTTTAAGGAGGCTCCACACATGGCTCTGGTACTGCTTACTGTACTAGTGTTCCCGGGGGGCTGTCTTAACTGCAACTGATGCTTATAATTATCACTGCTGCCCTAGAAGTCATGCAGTTAGCTCAGATACATCATTTCTGAAGGTTAATTTCCAAGCATACAGCCACATGCCACTACTGTGAGAGCCACCGTGTACTTGCCACAGAAAAGGGGTGACTTCGCGCCTCCTCCCGTATGTTGGTGAAAGGAGATTCCAGTATCAGGGCATCCGGGGGAGTTTCTGAAAAGCCAAAGGCAATGTGCTGAAATGCAGGGGTGCAGACAGCCAGCAAGGTCAAGGTCTGCCCTATGAGAGCAGCTGCCACCATGGTGCACCAAGGACAGCCTTGTAACAACCACAAATGTATGAGGAAACTTGGAATGTCAGAAGGACCTGGGCTGGGTGGGAAGCGCATCCACCCACCAGACTTACCTCTCTCACAAAGGCGTCTCACTAGATTTGTTGCCACCCTGGAAAGAAGAACAATGAACGTTTAATGTGGTGTAGGCCCTCTGGAAAGCATCAGGCTGTAGTAGCTGAAGGTGGCAGAGGTACAACTCAACTGTCACAACATCAACCCCTCACACTGAGGTCTGGGCAGCCAGCACATAATGACTTGAGTTCCCACAGGTCTCCCATACACAAACATCTCAAATGGCATCAGGTGCCTGCTTTTAGGTAAGGGAACAAGTCTAAGGAAGCAGCACACCATGTGGCCACGTGGAAGGAACTCCTTTAAGGTGACGCTCAGACTCCCAGCATATCTGCTGCTGCGTGACAGCCTCTCACCCCCAGACCACAAGCTCTGATCAAGAAAAGAGAGGCATGCAGGAGTACAGGCAGAGGGGTGCTGTGTTCCACACAGCTGGAGCACAGTGTCCCAGGGTGACACTGCAAGGAGTTTCTATAGCTGAGTCAGAAAGCAGCAAGGTCTCCCCCATGCATCTCCCTAAAGGGACAGCGGTATTTCCAAAGCTTCTGAATCCTCCAAGCACAGCAAATTTCAAAAAACCTCAAACTCCAGGCTGGCTGTGGTCACCGGGGAACTCAGCTGGGGCCCACAGTCCCAGGCCACTCAGATTGCAGTGCATTGGGCAATGTCACAAGCATGCTCTGACCCAGAAAGGGATCCTGAACACCGCAAAAAATTAGAGGAAGAGCCAAAGGAAAAGCCTTTGCTTTCTCTCAAAGCAGGATGTTCAGTATCACAGCAATGTCCTGAAATACCTTCCTGTCCCAGCAACACATTTGTCGGACAGCAAGGCAAGCTGTTGTGATCTCAGTTTAATCTGCACACAGCTCAACTCAAAAATCCTGTGTTTGCCCTCTGCTCCTCTGCAACTCAAGGGGGTAAGAGCACATGCTGCCTGCTGAACACAATCCACCTCCACACAGCAATGTAAAGGAAGGAAGCAGGAAAGGAAAGTTTAAATCAGGCAGGCAAAGGCACCTGACTTCAAACTTCCCTGTGCCAGACGTGAGCACATAAATGTCACAAATGGCCAGCAGTGTAGCCATGCAGGCATCTGCAGGAGCACTGATTACATGTGGCATGTTTGCCAGGACAGGAGGACAACGTTCTGTAAGGACACGTCACACGCATGTGAAGCTGGTCTGAGATACTCTTTCAGAATATCAGAGAAGCCTGATGTTCTGCTTTGAAGGACATACAGACATAGGTTCACCACAGGGAGAGAAAAGTGCTTTATATTATTCCAAGTGTCTTTTTTCCAGTGTAACCCTCTGGGCAACAAGATCAATTCCTGCATAGTCATGCACTGCAGCCTTTCTCACTCTATGATAAACTGTGAATTGTTTGTTCATCAAACTTTGTACCAAGTGCTTAAGCTGTTTTGCTCTAATAAAAGCACCAAATCAGGTATGGAAAGGTACCAAATGTATTCTGCTCTAGTGGGGACTTGGACCTCCAGGACATCATCCCTGCTCCCACTGGATACAGGCCTGGCCGAGTTGTGAATGTCATCATAAATCCTAGTTTAGTAGCCTTGTAGACTGCAGCTTGTTTTACACAGCCGTAAACTGGGTTTTGTCTTACACAGTTGTAAGTTGTAGCCTGTCTTACACAGCCTCGAGAGTTACCAAGGGTCCCATAAATCCTGTAGCCTGTCTTGTGTAGTCTTGGTCTTTGTAGCTAAGGGGAACTAACTCCCAGACAGGGAGGAATACAGGAGAGCCTCCCCCAGATCAGCCAGGCCACACCAGCCCTGTGATTTCTGACTCAGCGCAACTCTGCATTTTGAGACAAAAGGTGACAAGTGCACTGCGAGGAAGACTGGGGGCCTTCCTCCTGAAGACCCCGGTGCACGACCACCAGACAGCAGTGCACAAGTGCCAAAGGGAGGAGACCTATGGTAATGAGTTCCTGGACCTGATTATAATAATCCAACCCCACAGAATGAATATGTAGTTAACGCTGTTGGATATGCATGATTTAGTGTGATAAATGCCTGCTTGCTTGACATCCTTTGCACACCTTGGTGGAGCTGCGTCTCCCCGGTCGCCCAGCGCTGTTTTGCTCGCTATTGCTTGCTTAATAAATTCTTAAATTTTGTATTGACTATGACTCTTATAAATTTGTGAATCTAATTTATAACAACTCTGTAGAGTGCAAAGGGGACGCGACTCTGCAGAAATTATGCCACACCTCCAAGTCAAGCCAGCCTGGGGATTATGGCAAACAGCACCTTCATCCAAGGTCAGTATTTAATTTTTTTCAGAAACTGCTAAATCCCACTGAGATTAGATGCTTACCCTGTGCCCAAGGAATGTCCCCAAATATAGACAGAGTTGTCTCCGCTTCTTGCTTTTATCCAGTCGAAGACATGAAGGGCATCGTAGGTCATTCCTCTCTCTGATGGGCTGCCTATTGAATCACCCCAGCCTGAAACACAGAGAGTCCTGAGAATTGCACAAACTGGTCGGCAAAGGCAGCCAGCTCTGCAGTGGCAGCCCATCCGCAACTGCAAAGGGGCTTGGGACACAGACAGTTTCTCTTTGTTTTGGGAAAGCCCTGGCTGACCCAGTCATTTAAACAAGGTAATTACTGTCTGCCAAGGAGTATTTGTGGATTTAGTCAACAACAAAACCAAGAGCTGCATCTCCAACAGCTGTGTTCTTGCACCTACCCACTTGCAACAGCCCAGCTCCTAACCCTTAGATGCTTTCACATGCCTGCAACCAATTTGTAACGGGAGTCTCTAATGCCATAAGAAGAACTGGATGCTTAGGATTAAAACCCAAGCATATCTCACAAAGCTGTTGCGCCATCGCTTTGTCCACACTGTTCAATAAATGCCCTCAAGCAATTTTCCACCCTCCTGGTTGTTTGGCTCTGTCACTACTGCAGCACATCGACACATCTTATGCTAAGCAGCAAGCATCCCTCAATCCTTTCTGACACCTAATCACCAGCCACCAGCAGGATTGAAAAACAGGACAGGCTCCTACAAATACACCTGCCCCAGATGTCATCTTGATAAAAAACGTAAAAGATTAATTTCTTTCCTGGGTCTCCAGTGGCATTACACTGCAGAAATGGCTTAAATAATAAGAAGGGGGAAAAAAAAAAAGAGCAGCAGATGCTTGACTGCTGGTGGCACAGAGTCACAAAATGGTCATGGCTTCTGCTGAGGGCGTTACCAGTTGTTAGCAAACCATTTACTCTGCATCTTACCTCACCTATAACCTATTAAAAAGAAGTGCAAGTTCAGCCCCCTGTGTGACCTCAGGCAAGTCAGTTAGATCATATCCAAAATACTACATCCAGGTAAGCTTATAAGTTTCCAGATGTCCACCTGGAGGATGCCTTAACTGGATGTTCTAACAACATATGTGAGTGGGTCACTCTGCTCCTTAGCTCCCAAATCAATGAGTCCTGCATGTGAGGACAGACAGGAGCCAGAGTCCACTCAGCTGGATATCAGGAAGCAGTACTACATAGGAAGGCACTGGAAAGAAATTTGTGGAAGCTCTTTGGATATTCATGAGGAAAGAAAGAAGCAATAAGCACATCTAATCAGCTGGCAGCAAGCATTTATGAAACAACAGCTCTCCTGAGATCAAAACAAAAGAGCAACTTCTTTGTTGCTTCTACAAAAAAAAAAAAAAAATCTGAAGTGTTTCGTAATGAAAGAAGCCCACATACCTCGATAATCAAACGTGACCACGTGGTACCCAAGGGAGCTGAGAACCTGCGGGGTAGAGAAACATGCAGTAACCCATCACAGAGACTTGCACAACAGCGATGCTCTTGCCTCAGGCAAAGGCACAGGGTTCAAACTTAAAAACATTATTAGCCTGAAGTGGTAATGTAATCATTTACAGATTTTTGGTGTATCAGGAACAGAGCTTTTCAAACATCAATTATCAGACTGCTGGTTTTACTCCATTTTTTTCCTGGACCTCATAACAGGCTATTTTAGATGCCAATTCTACCTTTAACAGCTTTGCCCTTAAATATCCTATGACTTGTTTTCCCTACAAACTCTTTCAGGTTTCTCAGTGAAACAGTACAACTGCTTCATTGATATTATTCATATTGACATAAATATTAGCATAACGCAGGAGCCCATTCATGTTTGAGAAGGCTTAAATGTATACATTCAAAATGTGCAATTGCTCTACCATGAAGATTTATATTACAGCCAATGTCAACCCTAACAAAATCTGTTCAAAGCAAGTAAAAAAACCCAACAAAGTTAGATCAACTTGCTTGGAAAAGTGCCTTGTTAAAAAGAGTGCTAGCATTCCAAGCTACCACTGCTCGGTATAAAAATCTCCATGGTAGATAAAAATAAAAAAAAAAAGGTCAGAAAAAGACTAAAATGTTGTTCCTCTCATGTTCTGGGGATGATACATGATTATAAAAGCAATCTTAGTATTACACTATACTGTAAACCTTCTAATGGACAAAAGGAAATAATCTCCTAATGAAAACCAACAGTTTTTTTCTAGTGTAATTGAAATCTTAACAGCCTAAGCAATTGCTGTTATTAGTTCAGATTTCTAGTACAGAGAAAAGAGAAAAGGAGGATGACATAGTATAGAAGGGTGTTAGGTAAGCTGGCAACTCAGCTCCTTTGCTTGGAGGACCATGATGGTGATGGTTTCTCACACTTTCCTTTAGGATCCATCTGGGGCTCAGCAAAAGTAAATGCCATGTTACACTATTGGCAATATTATATGCACGGGGTTACAAGGCTGCAATTTCCCTTCTTGACAGTCTACCTACTGCAGGCTATTGCTCACAAGTCCAGCAAGGATACTGCAAACTCTCCTGTGGCTCAAGGCTTCTCACCAGGACCAAGCAACAGATTTTCTTGGAGGTGTCTCTCATTTCAGCTTGCCTTGTGACAGCCTGCACAGGTCTGAGGACAGCGCACAGCTCTCCTTTGTAATGTGACTAATGTTTGATTTTATAGCCAATGCAGCTTGCGTAACAACTGAAATTGTTATTAAGAGGACAACTACATGATGCACAGACAAGTTCAGAACTCTTACAGAGGCAGGACATCATTCTCAGAGGGATTGCAGGCAGGAGCAGCACTTGGTGGTTTGGACTGCGCAGAACTGTGGCAAATGAGCTATCTGCTTGGTATGCAACATTTGGCACCTTTGGGGCTCACTGTGCCACAAGCTGGACTTCCAGAATTAACAGCTGGGTTAGAGGTTGCTGCCATTTTTTAAATAACACTCCTAGTGGTCCTGGGACTATTGCTGCATACAACTGGTATATTTGTAAGCCAAGCTTTACTTCCAAAGGAATAGTACAATTTTAACCTCAACAGGTTACATATACAGATACCAGGTAGAGTTATAAACAATGAAGACAATTTACAACAACGTGGGGGCACACAGTATGCATACAAGTACAACAGGAGCTTACACAGACAACTGATGCCTGGTTGGAAATGGAGAGAGAACTTCCATTGCCCCGCTAGGATCTAAGTGGTTCTCTAAAGATGGAAAGCCAGTAACTTCATGCAGGTATCAGAGTTTGCCCTGCTGCTTGCTGGCACCCCCCTGAGACCTAACATGTTACATCATGGTCACCCTTGCTGCACTCGGTTGTGTTATTTCTCAGCACTAGGCACAGGGTTACGCTACTCCACTACCTCTCTTTCAATGGCATTTTCCCTCTAACAGTTATTTGGAATCTATATTAGCAGATGGAACTGCAACAGCTTCAAAGTCACTCAAACTTCCTTTGCTTTTTGCTATTCAGGTCTCTTGAGCAATTTGTCTTTCTTTGGCTCTGTATCTTTCAAAGGGGTTCCCTTGGAGGTGACAAGGTCCAGTTGTTCCGCTCTCAGATCTACACTTACAAGTTACTGTTTCTTCAACATCCTCTTGCAAGCAACTGTGCCAACATCATAGAGAGATGTGGTTATGCATATATCCCAAAGCAGGATACCACTGCAACCTACGTAACAATAGCAGAATAATGAGGTAAAATATTAATTAACAAGTTAGGTGGTGCAGGACAGATGTCTCCATCAGAATCACTATATACCAGTTTTATATGTTCACTTACATATTGGACTCTCTGACTGGGCATGCAGGACACAAAGTTCCTTCTTGCAAAGTCTGATTTTCAGCTTTACAATGTGATTTTACTACTAAGATATCATATACAATCTAGCATTTCCCAGGCTGTTAGAAGTGATTTAATCTGTTGATAGTTTACCTATCTTCTATCCACATTTGTCATGTCTTGGCTGCACTGGTGGCATGTCCTCTCAATAAGACATAGATGCACTTTTAATTAGCAGCTGTTACATTTAAAAACAGATTTCTACCATCTTCTAATTGTTCTTAAAAAACATGCTGAGTTTAACATATCCATTGCAATCACACACAAAGGACTAATGTTTCACTTTCAAAGGCCAGTTCCATCAGAGACTTAATTATTCAACTATTCCTTCAACTTTTATTTGCTTAACTAATGATAAATAATGAACAGATAATATTCTCAATTCGAATGGCTTTTTTTCTTTTTTGATCTCCATCCTAGATTTCTTGTACGTTTCTACTGAAGCACACTTTGCACCTGTTCTGTTAGGGCTGGTACCCACCTCACTCTGGCAGCTCAGCCCCTGCAGCAGGAGAGCATCACTGTTCACCCCAGGTCACTGTTCCCGTAGCAGCTCTGCCTTCTTCCACCTGAATATTCACCTTCTCCCACTCTGCTTGTCTTCCTGCAAACAGCCCTTCAGCACCTGGTTCTCCCCCTGCATGTACCTCCTCAGACTACTGGTCTGACCTGCACTTCATACCTGTCAAAAGACCACAACAGAGTGCCCTCCAGCTTTTCTCAACCCCAATCCGAGTCTGGACTCCCAAGCACAACCCTACCCACCACTCAGCACAGCCAAAAGCAGCAAGGAAGCACCTGAGACAGTGGCCAGTCCTGGGAAGAGAATGGAGTTTCCAGAAGAGGGACAGGAATGGCATGATGCTCCCCAGCCAAATTCTCTTGCCACAGGGAGCCAGAAGCTGCAAGGCTACATAAAGAAAGCACATCTGGCAGAGAGCAGGAGTTAACTGCAACATTAAACCGTCCAGCTCTTGTCCCAGTCAGTTGCCAAAGCAACAGTCCTCTCACAGCAACAAGCAATGAGGATGCCCTCAAGATGCCTCCAGGCACAGGAAGCAATAATCTCTATGCTCACCTAAACTTAGGCAGGCCATGCTCAGGACCTCTGACCACCAAGACCTGAGACCTGCCTCCCCACAGCCCAGCATGGCACAAGCCAGTGCACCTTCATGATGCAGCACCCTACACCAATAGCATACTCTGCTTTAGAGCATGGCTCTGCTGCCCGTACACCTTCCTTCCTACTCTGGCATTGGGCAGTTGCAGCACCAAAACACCCATGTCCCAAGAGGAAAGCAGACATGCAAAGCAAGGCCAAAGTACAGACCACCACAGTGGATACACAAGAGAAGGAAGAACCTTCACCATCAACATCTTCCTCATGAAGGACAATGACAGCTGATGACAAGCTGTAACATCCTTGCCTGAAGGAAATAACCCTGGGAGCATCCTAATCCCACTCCCTGCATTAACAGCCTTTTTTGTTTTATTCTTTAAGGATATTTTTCTTTGTTTTTCCCTTTAGAATTAGTTCAGAAAAACTCTCAGATGAAGCTGGTAAGATTTCAGCTGGCTTTGCAGATAACAAGCATTTCCTTTGACCCTTAACAGGATGTTTAGTGCAATGCCAAATGCTTTATTTATAGTACTTACTTATGCTCCCATAACAATACTGGACTGTTTCCTGTGCTGCTATAAAGTTTGATAACCTCATGCAGTGGGCCAAAAAACATCTGCATTAGCTCTCTATCCCAGCACATTAGTGTAATTACAACTAAAAGCTTCACAGCTGAAGCCTCAACGTATCAGTATGAATTGCAGAAGGAGCTTGGAGTAGTCTGTCACTGAGAGTCAAGGTAGCTACAAGAAAAGGGTTCTCCTCAATTTGAAAAGGTTTTGAGTTGCATTATGCACATATGAGTAATCCAAATGGCACGGTGACTCTGAATACATTGCTAACTGTGATATGTGGAAATCGGGCTTGAGCAAAGAGTAACTGGACATTTGTCCAGACTAGAGGAAAACCTGCCCCTCAAAGTGAGTTTGTATCTGGTTACTACTCCACTGCTGCTCCTCCTGATGAATTCCCTGTGGCTCCTGAATACCAGACCCAGGAACAGAAAGCTTGGGTTTTGGTAAACTGTGTTCTCCGTGTGTGTACACACCCAGAAACACATGACAGCACGCAGAGACTTTGAGTATTCTGAAGCACTGCTACGCTTGCTCAGTCAAAATCCAAAGCTGCTCTGCCTGTCTTGGCCTGCACAAAACGCACTGCAGCACAGGATGGTTCCCAGAAAAAATGACCACACAGATCACCATACACAACAGTCTCCTCAACCTACTTTCTGCCACTTAGCTCGTATTTTTTTCTTAAAGGAAAAGAAATATAATTAGCCTCCTTGGGGGTCCCAAACAGCATTCTCTAAGCGACCTGAATTAAAAAGACTTTGCACAAGGAGTTGAATTGCAATACAGCTTTGTGAGTGCCAACACTCTGATACAAATTATAAAGAGAAGGAAACAATAGCTATATCCCTAAGAAAAGCACAGACTCAGACACCTTTGAAATGAACCAGAAAAAATAATTACGTCTCTTTTGGAAACACGTGATACAAGCCCAAGAAATTGTGAGAATTTCATCCAAGAGAGAGTTCAATGCAATAAATGACTGCAAAAGCCACTAGACAAAAGACTCAAAGCAGCTTAAGTTGCCCGTTCTCACATAACACACAATGGTGCTACATCTGGGAAATTCATTGGGTTTGGTAGAAAAACTGCAGCACTTGAGATAGCACCACTCATCTCAGTGCACTGTGCCCTGGGGAAGGGGGTAATGCAGACTGAACCTGCCTGTCTGACAAGTGATAAAGTAACCCCAGACTGTCAACCTGGTAACGGTTTTATTGCAATGAATTGTTCCATGAACAGGCAAGTACTGGTTTGTCATCCTGGCCACCTAACGGACAAACAGGGAAGTTTGGCCCAACATTTTGGCATTTAAAAGACCAACTGTCACCTGCAAAAGTTTGAAGAGTGAGGAATCTGAGCTGGTCCAAATTCATGTATATTTTCCCAGCAGTTGGTGATGCATGGCATCATGTATGGCATCCGTGCAACAAAATGTGTGTTAAGACCAGGGCAAGTTATGGTCATTAGTGATTCGATCCTGTGTGGAATGGAAGCACCCATATGCAGACCAGACTCTCTTCTCAGGGAAGTCTGCTGTCTCCCTGAGGCCCAAACCAGGGACAACACCACAAGAGTGAAGAACTTCGTACACCCTTCAGACTACTATCCATTCATGCTCTTTCACTAATGATGTTGCAACAAAAAGTCTGAGGTCCAGGAAGAGAGGTTTCAAACTGCTAAAAAATTCAGGAGGACGGGCAGCGCTTTCCTCAATCTTCCCAGTAATGAGGGCAGATTTGGAAGAAACAAGTGAGTCCAGGATATCAATACCTGGCTCCAGGACTGGTGCCTCTGCCAAAACTTTGTGGTTTTTAAACCATGGAAGGGCCTTCAAGACACGAGGTACACTGGGGCCTGATAGGATCCAGCTGCCCTGATGGGGCAAAACATCTTTGGGTGTAAGCTCATGGACCTGACCAAGAACACTTGAAACTACAATCAGTGGAGCAAAAGGATACCAAAAGGACTGCCAGTAGGTAAGCCAAGGGTTGGCATGGCATCGCCTGAGGGTGGCAATGCTAATGGGAACATTTACACTGCGCTTGGGAGCACAGACAGCTCAGGAGCACAGCTGAAGTGCTTGCACACCAATAGAGGCATGCAAGAAACAAACAGGATGAACTGGAAATGTTGCTTAGTTCCCAGAACTATGGTATCATTGGTATTAGTGAGACATGGTGCAATGAGTCCCGTGCTTGGAGTGCTGGGATGGAGGACTAGAGCCTGTTCAGGAGAAACAGGAAGGCAGGAGAGGTGGAGATGCCACTCTATATGTAAGGCAAGGCTTGATTGTACAGCCCTTACAGTTAGTGATGATGTGGTTGAGAGCCTCTGGGTGAGGATTAGGGGAATGAAAAAAAAAAAAAAAAGGAAATGTTGCATTGAGTATCTACTACTGATATCCTACCCTGGATGTAAGCACCGGAGAGTTATTCTACAGGCAATCAGGAGAAATTTCTGGAACACCAGTCCTTGTCCTTATGGGAGATTTCAACTTCCCAGACATCAAATGGAAATGTCAACTGCAACAAGCGGGCTTTGTAAATTCTTGATGTTTGTAGGATACAACTTCTTGTCACAAGTATTCAGTGAATCAACTAGGAAAGATGCCCTCCTAGACTTGCTATTTGTGACTAGAGAAGGACTTGAGACAGATGTGATCATAGGTTGTTGTCTTGGACACAGTGATCATGAAATGGTTGAGTTTAAAAGGTAATGAGAAAAAAAGGACAGCAGAATTGCTACCTTGGACTTCAGGAGAGCAAACTTTAAGCTACTCAGGGAGCTATTTATCAGAGTACTCTGAGAATCTGCTTTTGAAGGCTTAGGAGTCCATAAGTGCTGGTCAGTCTTTAAGAACCACATTTTAGAAGCACAGGAGTAGGCAATCCCATTGTGTTGTAAATCAAGCAAGCACAGCAGAAGACCAGTTTGGCTGAACAGACAACTCCTCATGGAGCATAAGAGGAAACAGAAATTGTACAGTCTCTGGAAGCAAGGTTAAACCTCACAGAAAGATTACAGAGCTGTGGTTCCTTTATGCATGGAGAAGACACGGAAGGACAAAGCTCAATTAGAGCTGAATCTGGCCAGTGTTGTGTCAGGTAACAAGAAGGGCTTTTTTAAGTGTGGTAATAGCAAGAGAAGGTCTAAAAGAAACATTGGACTGATACTTGTTGAAGATGGTCATCTAACAAATCTAACTCAATGTTTTGGGTTATTTTTGTCTCAGACTTCAATAATCCTGATAGGCCATGGGCTGCCCAGTCTCCTGAGTTGGAGGACCATGAGTGTGGGAACAGTGACTGGCGACTTGTGGACACTGAAATTGTAAGGGACTACCTATATGTCTCTACCCAGGTTCTGGTTCAGGGATTCCCTGGTTAGCAAGGTAATGAAAATAAATTTACTCTTTGCATTTCATCCACAGTTCTGTCACTGTTCCTGCATCCTGCCTGTGCCAGCTCACATAGAGGGCAACAAAGCTGGTGAAAAGGCTGTAAGGAATGTCCTACGTGGAGCAGATAAAGTCTTTATGTTTGTCTAGTTATGAGAAAATGAGGCTGAGGGGCAACCACATTCCTCTCTACAGCTTCCTGAAGAGGGAATGTGGAGATGGAGGTGCTGAGCTCTTCACCCTAAGATCCAGGGACAAGACACATGAAAATGGTGGTTCAAAACTGTGCCAGGAGAGATTTAGACAGGACATTATGAAGCATTTCTTAACCAAGAGGGTGGTCAAACACTGGAACAGGCTTCAGAGACATGGTTGATGCCCCAAGCCTGTCAGAGTGTTTAAGAGGCATTTGAACAATGATTTAACTTTCAGTCAGCCCTGAAGTGGTCAGGCACTTGGACTAGCTAATCATTCTGGGTCCCTTCCACCTGAAAATATTCTACTCCATTCTATGGTGGTGGGTATATAGAGACTGACAGCACACAAAAGAATACCCTTAAACGGTACATTAAATAAGTATATTAGTATAATCAAATTATGGCTATGATCAAATAAAACTTTTTTTTTTTTCCTATGAACTGTATTCTGTAAGTATTCCTGGCAAAGAACTTAGTTAGCTCAGTTGAAGTTGGCAGTTAAGAACAGCAAGTAAAAGACCTCTCAAATACCTTTTAATATGGGGAAGCATGCTCAGAGATTACAGACTCCGTTTCCCACACATGCTTCCTGTCTGGAGGATACTAAGAGCCCTACACTCCATGCTTGTTGGCACTGGGCTGTAATGAGCAGTCTTGTCAAGTCTGTGCACATCTGGCATGTTAATGTAACTCCTTGGACAACACATGAAACGACTTACCTTGTAAAGCTCCACACGGTGATCCCCTCCTCTGGTGAAAGTGTTCATGAAGAGAAGAGGAGAAAAAAAAACACCGAACAAAAAAAAATCATATGTGAACATTTAAGTTTCCAGAAACACACTTTCCCTATTGCCTCAGGCTTCCAGTTTAACACAAACATGATAAACATAAGAAATACCGTAATCACTTTGTCACAGGTTTCAAGAGGCAGCAAGGATTTGTTGAGCTATGCAGGATGTAGTTTTGAAGTCAACTTCTCCCTATAAATCTCTTCTCACTCACAGCAGGTAAATACAAACTTTTCAACCCACCCTCCTATCTGCCTTTTCCAAAGCCTGTAATATATCCAAAACAGCCTGTCCCTGTTGGATTTGCAGACCCTCTGCTCCTGCCACCAGTGCTGCCCCAGCCAGCAACCCCTGCTCTCCAAGGTGTGATGCTCTCAGCAGAACTCACATTAACCCAAGCAGCTGAGCCCTTGGATTTTCTCACCTGGCTCCAAGCACAGGGACAGAAAGGATATGTGCAAAAGACTGAGCAGAGAAAACCAGAGTTCAACATTGTACATAGGTCCAGGGGAAGAATCTGTTTTACTGTGGGGTGTTTTCATAAATCAAAATCTAGACAATCAAATGAAAAGGAGAGTGAATGTGACACTGCATGCTTTAAAATAAATACACAATGTGACATGGCTAATTCACACTCAAGCTTTAATCTAATACTGATGTAAGAGTATATTTACTCCTGCACTCATATGTAAACTCTAAAACATTCACACTAAAACTGGTTTGGTCGGTACAGCCTCTAAACCAAAACGCCACTTTCCAGACCTCCCTCTAAGAACACATGAACTTGTCAGCCAAAAGTTCTCAGCTCCAGCTGTACCACAAAATACCTAATGTAGCCAAAAACACTCCAGGCAAAACACAAGGGGTTGACTCTAAGTCGTTTTGAATCAAACAAGTCTGAAGAAGATAAACTCGCTTGAAAAGTCCCCCTTGACGTGCACACATTGGTGCCTTTTCATGCATTCCTCAAAGTGCAATAAAGGAATTGTTTCTAAGGAGATCAAGGAAATGTAACATTTTTGCCTCTGTTCCAGACCACTCAGGCAAACCAGAAAGCCAGGGCAGTTCCTTTTACTTATGGTAAATGCAGCCTGCACGAAAAAAACAGCCCATTGACAAGAGACTAAATATGCAGTGTAGAAACACAGAGCGTATTTTGTCTCAGTAGCACTTGGGAGAGCCAAGAAGTAAATCCGATCGATATGTACGTAACAGAGATATTGGTCCCAAACTGCCACCATTAAGCTGCAGAATAGCTTCTGTGGGTATCATTTGCTACACTCAACATAGGCCAGAAAACAAGCGAGCAGTATTTGAAAAATACTGCAATAATTTGATTAAACCTTGTAATACATGAGCACAAGAAGACAAGATCGGCTTCCAAAAGCCCATCTGCTTGTGCATTTCCTGGCTCACAGCCACACCGTGCCCTTGTACAAAAAAAGAACACTGCTAAGACAAGAATTTAGGTGAAAATGGCAGAGTTTCTGTGCTGCAAAGGCTAGCAAACCTTCACCTCTAGCACAATTAAAACAGAGTTTCTTTGTTTTACATCATGGAACTTATTATTTCTGCAATATTTCTGCTCTTTTGAAGCGGGTATCAGCTTCAGAATAACATGCACTGGCACTCAAAACTCAGACAGGGGCTGATGCTGTTTGTAAGATGTTTGTTAGTAAGGAAAAAGACCATGTTCTAATAATGAACTAAAGCACTGTATCATGCAGAGATGTGGCAGTAAGAACATTATTTTGACAAACATCCAGGAAGTTTCACACTGCACTAATGGTTTTAAGCATCCGTCAACAAAGTTGAGAGAACCAACCTACTTCTTTAGCTTACACACATGGCCAGTTATAAAATTAACAGATTTCAGAAATGCTCCTGTTCCAGACAAATATCCTGTACGTACGCAACAGTGAAACAAGTTGAGCACATTACCTTCCTCTTTCCTTATGATTTTCCTTTCTCAGAATGTGCTAACTACTAAAATAAGTTCACAAAAGGAACTGGAAAGTCTATTTAATGTATGTAAATCACATACACACAAGCACTAATACTATCCCATATCTTGATTCAGTGATCACTATAACTGAAAAGAAGTACTTTTCTCTACCTGAGCAGCCTCCTGGTTTCTAACAGAGGTGAACTGCAATATCAGACATCTCTGAAAACTGCAGTTTATCTATTTCCACATTCATTAAATGGATAGGCATAATTTCTCAAAACGTGCTTTCCTTTGAAAAGGAAGCAAACTGCTTCTAGATTTCATTTTGGTTTTAATCATAGAGTAGTCTGTTTGGAAGGGACATCTTTAAATGTCATCTAGCCCAATTCTCCTTGCAGTGAGCAGGGACATCTTTAACTCAATCAGGCTGCTCAGAGCCCCATCCAACCTGACCTGGAATGTTCCCAGGAATGGGGCATCTACCACCTCTCTTGGCAACGCGTTCTAGTGTTTCAGAACCCTCATCATAAAAAATTTCTTCCTTATATCTAGTCTAAATCTATCCTCTTTTAGTTTAAAACCATTACCCCTTGTCCTGTCACTATGGACCCTACTAAAAAGTTTGTCCCCATTTTTCTTATCAATGTGTTGAAGCTGTGGCAAGACAGGAAAACAGAACATGAAACAAAGCCATCACTGTTTTGTGCCTCACCTTGTTCCCGCATTGCCATGCAAGTAAAGGATTACAGGGTGGCTGGAACCCAACGCATCTTCAAACCACAACTGGTCCTTCCCTTGAGCATTCTTCCATAAGGCTGCAGGGACTGTGTGCCTGTATACAGAAGGAAAAATTACACTGTCCTGTTGCTACTCAAGTGTCTGCTGCTCACTCAAATTTTGATTTTTTTTCTGATCAACTCATTAACTCAGGGTTACACGCCTCACACACACTCTTCATGAAACCATCAGGATTAATGACAGTTTAGCTGACAAATGACTGCATTTAAAGGGCAGTGGTTTGGGTTATTTCTATAGTTTCACTTCCATCATCATCGCCTTTAAAACTCAGGGTTTTGCAAGGCATCAAACTTCACAGGCAAACCCAAAGTACAATTACTGAAGTTCTTGCTGTTCTGGAGAATGAATCTCAATTCCTCAGATTTTATGGCACTTCATTACTTCAATTAACACACTTATACACCGTAAGCAAGACACACAGCTAAGTGAGCAGATATTCAGAATAATCAAAGTCAGATGGTTTTGAAAAGAATGTTCAGTGAGTAAAAGAGGCATATCTCACTCCATAGACAATCTGAGGAAAAAGAGGGGCTCACATTCTGAGGAGAAGATCACGTATTTTGTTTTCAGACACTACATTCTTGAAGGTATAAAATTTTAAGTGGAAGAGCTACTATCTAGAAGAGCTAGGAATTTTTAACTTAGAGCTGTTCTTCTGTAGATAATATAGTTGGGCAGCATGTTAGAAGGAATTAAACACTAGTGGAATGCAAAGAGAGGAATGATAGACCAAAGAGAAGAAAGGCATTTAAACTGGATTACTCTAGAAGACAAACACTGAAATTGAGCACATGTCCACAACCATCTCAAATTGTTGACAAGGGTGTTAGCTTACAACTGTAACTTTAGTACTTATGTGCCTTTCTCCTTAGAAGAAAGACAAACTCTACCACACCTTTCTCCCAGATGTCAAGCTCAGAGGTCAAGTCAACACAGGGAGAAGCAATGTGAAAAAAAAATCTACTTGTATGCAGCCAGCAGACATTGAGTTCTTGAGAAGGAAAAAAGCTCCAGTAATTGTAGGACTCTCAGTTTCTCCAATGGTTCTGCCTCAAGACTTTTGGAAGCTTAAGAACAATGCAGGCTGAGGACTTTGTTTCAGAAGTATACCAAACACAGGACTTTAGACTGGCATTAAAGTGAGGTTCCAAACTTTCATGAAAACCTATCTCATAAGTCTCAAGACAAATGACATGGACTCTGAACTGCCACCAAAAGCTGGAAGTTCTGTTCTAGTAAAGTACACTTGTACAGGAAACAAAATAAAAATCTGAAGGAAGTAATCTAAACTTATTCAACAGATTAGCAGGCAGAATTTTAATTGTCCAAGTGAAGATACAAAACATTATTTATCAGCCTACCCTGGAAAGACAACTTTCAGCTTCTAAACACGTATTTCACCATAATTCATTTAAAGGGGAAGGAACCATCTTTATATAGCAGGATATCTCTGTCCCATTCAAAAGATCACATACCCTCAAGTGAAGAGAAAATCTCTACTACTTAGAGGACATGTATAAGTTATATGCACATAACTGAAAACTTAAAACACTGCAGCCTGCAGATCTAAAATCACTGACTGCATTAAGGAACAGCTCCCTTCCCTCCACACCTGACACACTATCTAGCCTTTCTTTCAGGTGTTTGCAGCTCTTGCGCATATTCAAACTGTAGAGACTTCTTTTTCTTCAAAGCTATCAGGAACTTTTCTGGGGCTTTGAAACTTCTGCTGTTGAGACACAATAGAAAGTGATGCAAAATAGATGCAGAAGCTGGTTTGAGCTGGAGTAATAATATAGGCAGTACTGAAAAGAGACCTTTTCAGACAAAGAACCAGTCATCTGAGCTTATTCCTTGTAACAAGGAGCTAAAATTAGTTGCCCTTGCCTGGGATCAGAAAATGACAAGCGAGTTCTGACACTGTTACTTGTTTTGTTACAAGAATAAACTCTGTGTTCCATTCTCACCCACTCTCCAAAACTCACATATGTTTTATACAGAGAATATTCTTCCTCCTACTCTGAACACTTTGATCCTGTTTTCCTATCTTCCCCCTCATTTATTTTACAAAACAAAATATGAGCAGCAGTTGAATGACAAAAGTTATAACTCCTTGGGTCTCATCTGATAGAGGTGCAATCTTTGTAGCAAAGACGACCTGTAACCTTCATGATTCCAAGTTATGAAGTTTCTCTGAATGCACAGGTTATCCAGTCGTGTTTCATGAATTACTGATCTGAGTTCAGACAAGCTCCAGACATTTGCTTATTTTTCAACATGCACTAGGTCTCTTGGCAGAGAAAACACAAAACACCCAGAAATCAGAGCAGGCAATGGTTGTCTACATGCACAGCAAAAATGCTGGATAGGCAACACAGGGAATAAAAATAAGGATAAAGATGCATGGCACATACTGCACAGACCAGGATTCCTTACCAGACTCCAATGGTTACATCCTCCTCTGGCTGCAGATAGTAATTGCAGGTGTGGTTTAAACCTTGATCCTGTGGTCTTTTCAAGTCAATGAAATATGGGACCCTCACTGAAATACAATAAACAAATAAACAAACAAACAAACAAATAAATAAAAATATGATACCTTTTAATTTTTACCTTTATTTTCTTCCAAAACTGATTTACCAAGGCACTGGAGAGGTGTACAAACTGGGCCGCTGTGCTGGGAAGACCTTACTCTATCTGTGTGAAACAATGAACTGGCTACATCTATGACTAAAGTAAGAACATCAGAGAGAGCGAGGGAAGAAGACACGAGCAACCACCAAAAAAACAGGGAGCAGGCTAAAATTAAGAGATTGGGGAGACATTTAACCATCTCTGCCCAGCCTGTTTTGTGTATCTCCCAGCCACAAGATAGCTGTTCCTGCTGCATAAACGGGATGGGTTAGCTGATTTGGCTAACCTTTTAGTCTTTGCATTGTAGCTGTAACAGAAGTTACTGATGGGACCAACTCCTTGGGACAAAGGGTGCATCCCAGAGCTGTTACATGTTTCAGGATGACATGTGTTTTCACCCTCTGTATGATACAACAATCTAAAGGAAATACTACGCTACAGTAGCAGGCACCACAGTGCTCTAGTACCGTAAGAGTAAGAAAAATTGTGTTAAACATCCTCCTGAGCCTTTGAGGAGAATATGCAGCTTGTTAGCTCACTCTCCAAAGACTATCAAATAATTGCCATATCTCCCAGACACTGCAGCATCTAAAAGAGATCATGTTAGGACATAATCTTCATCTCTTCAGGAAGAGATCCCTGAAAATAAAATCATTACACCTCAATTCAGTCTTCCAAATGTTTTATGTTCCCCAATTTACACTGCTCATGGTCGTTCATTATTATCTTCAGTGATTCAAACATGAGAAACATCAGGAAAGTCAAACATGAACTGTTTTTAGCACTTTGTTATCCATTGCTCAGTTCACAAGCTACATCTCATAAACACTGTGCAATGTGCTAAAGGAGGGGATGTGCACAATTTAAATGCTTCCTTTTCCATCACCGATGCTGTGTGGCCTCTCTAGGAGCCTCTGAGATACCCAATACCAAGAGAGGTGCTATAGACAGCGTTGAGAAGTTTTAAGGACTCTCATCTCCCAGTGATTCAGGCTTTTCCCATAAACTCGAGCTCCACTCCAGCAGAACCACGAAGTCCGTCTCATTGCATTTTAGCAACAAAACTACAAAGTTTTTCTGCTATTGACACGCAAAGAAGCACTGATAAGAGTGACAGTCATATCTCACTTAACTCGTCCCTCCAAATCACTAACATTCCACAAACATGAAAAACAAGGCAGACAACAGACTATGTTCATCTGACAAATCCTGCCCCTCAGGCTGCAAATCTATACCTGTGCAAGTCTGATTGCTCTTACGCAAAGCATGTGGAAGAGTCCCCGACAAAGTGTGCACGTCACCAGAGACCTGCTGGGTCACTGTGCTCTCACCACAGAACTCAGCAATGGTCTCACAAGGGTGCTGGATCCTCCAAGAGAATGGTTAAGTCCTGTGGTTGAGGTCTGGACAGGTGCACAAGTCATTCTAGCAGTGGTCTGGGAAAAGGATTCAACTTCTCCGTGCCTTGATTTTCCCATTTGCCAAATCTGCTACAACTTTTTTGCCAGATTTTGTATTGCAAAAACACAAACAGGCCACACCAACGTTAGTGATGGGGTTAGCATCTATTTCAAAGCAAGAGAAAAATACAGAACTACATGCAATTTTTACACGTGGCCTTTATCACTAGGATGGACCATCTATTCTACACACACAAAAAGACATATCATCATCATCATATAGGCATACAACACATGGAGATTTAGCGCGTTAAAGGGGTTTTTTAGGGACATCTTTTACAGTTATTTTCTATCACTTGCAACACATCAAATAACAAAAACCATATGATTTAATGTGACTAGTAATCATGTATGATTAATGTATGATTAGTTAATCATACTGATACACTAAATTTGATCTGATCTTTATAGAAATCTCAGTTTTCCAAAGACTTCCAGTGGAGATGGCTTGGGATCTCTAACCATATGCCCATTTATCTCATAACCTGGAATAAAAGTCTGTCTACAAGAACAAATTGAGACATTGGTTTGGTTGCTACTAGTGGGAGCATGGCTAACGATTCATCTTTAGATACCCTGAGAAACAAATGGAAGCACTTTCTTATGAAGTTCTGTGCTACTGTTTGGAAGCAAATCCCAAACTACACAAAAGGAGGGGAAAAAGATGGCTGAAGAGTAGTGATTTATACTCAGAAGGTTAAAAAACAGTATGACTGGGCACACCCTATACCACTTCTCTGAAGAAGAAATGTCACTCTCCAGTGGAGAATTACTCAAACATGCCAATGTACTCCTAGGAAGTGTGTTAGAATGCACTTTGTATTAAGGCAGAGTTTTTCATGGGAATACTGTCACCAGCAAAATCTGACTGCTATCATACAAAAGCAGTAGGAACAATGCTGCAGTGATATTAGTGCAAGTACTAGTGCAAGAAAGTGTTACATGACAATTATTTTGGTTACTTGGGAATGAATAGTTAGGAACTTCAGGGAGACCTAACAAAGCTCTGCAAGGGAAAATTCAAATAATCACTGAAAAAGCAAGGCAATGAAAATGGAAGTAAACGGCATTATTCACATAACCCAGCTGTCAGTCCTGATAATCAAGGCACAAGAGCTGGCCCACACATGCACACTTCACAGTGACCATGATCCAAGGTATTAGAATATACAGAGCATGTAATCAAAATGACTGAAGCTATATAAAAGCAACATATCTGCAGCTGGTCCTTTTAGCTTCTACAGTCAAAGGATGATATTTTTGAAAGCTTCATTACAAAAGAGAAGTGAGGTTTAAAGACAAAATTAGATCGCAAAACCAGTCTCTCTTGTACAGTGATGCATCATCACTTCTCTATCCTGTGGATGCTCAGGCCTCCCTGGGCAACCTGGGAGCTGAGGCAGCTTGCCAGATCCACTGTACTGTCAGTTTAAGCAAATGCAAAGGCTAAATAGACACAAGGAAAACATTCAATGCGACTGCATGAACAGGCCTCTTCTATACCAACCAGAATATTCTCCTAAAATGCTTTCAGGTGAAGAGTCACTGCCTGGAAAACAATCCACTGGATTTCATTTCACTCGCTGCCTATTCATGCAATTTTGTTGAACCCTTCAAAAAAATGCATTTGACATATTGCAGTTTTCCTGAAGGAGACCTTTCCAGCTGAAAGATGGCTTGTTTGGTCATTGTGTTTATATAAAGACGTAACTATAAAGACCACTAGGGCCACAGAGAATTCTTTCCAAACCATAGTTTGGAGCATTTAGAACCTGTGAAAGTTCACATCCTTCACAAGCTGTACACGTGCAGGGTGAAAGTGAAAGGAGACAAAGGAAAGATAAAGACACTCCCCCCTGTCACCCCTCACCCATCCCAACAGACTGAGTCACTTACCAAAGTTTAGGAAGACCAGCTTTGCCTGAATAGCAGGGCAAAGTTTTACTAGAAATGGAATGGCTATGTACACTCCCAGCAACCAGATTATTAACTTCCGCAATCGAAACCATAATCCGTATCGCCTGTATAACAGAAAGAAAAAAAAAAAGAAAGACAAAAAAAGAGAAAGGCAGACCTGAATACAGCAGGAATTTTATGAAGCAATTTTCACAATGATCTGTGTGCTTTATATATTTGAAAACCTGGTCATTTACTCTTTAAACAAAACTAACTTTAAACAGTTTATGTACCCACAGCTGTATGAGAGAAGCAGAAGTAACCAAACTGTCAGCTGATGATACGCAGCTTAGAAAAAGGGAATAGAAACTCCCCACTAATTGCATTTTAAAACAGTAACAAGAGTCCTCTTGTGCTAGTTTAACAGATTTCAGAATCTGTAGAAATGCGTATCACATGTTTGTCTCCACAAAGTAGCCTCACTGCACTTCCCATTTAAATCAGTCAGCAAGATTTTTTGTTACATTAGATTTTCACATATTTTGAGGAACAATGTGTAATGAGACTGATAAAATTACACATGATCTCATGCACAGACTGAAGCAGACATTCTGCTTTGTTTAGCTAAAAGTATTCATACTCCTTACTGGCCTGGAAAGCAAATTTTTCTGAGTTACAGAACTTCATGAAATTTTTTATCTGTAGCACCATTCTCTAGGAGTCCAGAGTGAGTTTGTAACAATTGCCCCAACACTGTATTTCTATTTTCATCTAAGTATTCTGACTGGGAAGAGTAAGCTACAATAAAACCCAAACCAAACCAATAAACAAAACAAACAAAAAAGATTACACAGCAGCTAGTTAAGCATTTTTTCTCAAAATGTAATTTATTGCCATGTAGGAATTACCCCATAACTACTCAAATTTACGTACATATATACATGCACATATACAGAAAGGTCTGCTTCTAATAACCTATTTGATTAAGATTTTATGGGCAGAAACACAGAGGTACCACAAGTACCAATCAAGAACTAAAATGCGTGTAAACCCTTCAGGCAACACAATTTCCTTTGTTTTCCAGCAGACAGTCTTGAGCAGGAACAACACTGCATGTCAGTAACCAGTTCTCAGGATCAGGAACTGCTGTCAGCTGAAAGCAGAAATCAGTTTTTCCAAGAGGCATGGAATTATTAATCTCCCCTTTGGCAGTTTTAGGAGATACCACACTCAAGTTGCTCCGTCCTAGTGCCAAGAGCTTGAATACTTTCAACTAGTTGAAGCTATCACAGAGAATGAACATCTACTTTTTAAGCATTTCTACAAAAAATGAGTGTACAAACAGAACTGGGATGGAAAGACACGCCAAAATCTTCAAGATCTCAACAGCTTTTGTAGTCCTAGGCTAAAGCCAAAACTCCCAGAAAAAGTTTTCCAGCACAGTGAAAAAGGAGACACTCCAACCACCCTAAACAAGTTACATTTTTGGCATGATTGCTAAGTGTCACGGTTTTACTGGGATGGAATCACAGTCTGCAGGACATTGGCAGTTTGTGGTCAGCCAGGGCAGCTGACCTGAGTTGGCTATAGGTGTATCTCAGACCATAAAGACCACGCTCAGTATAAAGAAGGAAGTTTGCTGAGGATGAAAAGCATTCCTGATTTTGTAGGCTGCCTTCCTGGACATTGTGACCATGGTACATTTGCTGGGCTGAGTGTAACGGTTGACTTTATACTGGCAATAGTACTAGGCTGGCTGCTTCATTAAATCTGTTTTCATTTCAACCCCTGAGTCTCCTCTCCTTTTCCCAATCACCGTTCTTGGCTGGGGAGGGGTCATCAGGTGATAGAGCAACTGCCATAGTTTAGCCCCAGATACAGGCTAAATGTAGACACTTTATTTGGTGCCCAACATTTATTTGGGGTCTGACTTAAACGGCTCACTGGGTACAATTCCAGACTTCAATTTGAGAGTCTTGAAGGGCTGAAGTTTTAACGGATTTGACCGAGCTCTTACAAGCATTCATGGTGTTGGTGATCTGGGTAGGATGGTCACTGGCTGCAATTCTTTGGTATTTGTTTCGAGAGCTGCTTTTGAAGCTGTGCGTAGTTTTACAACCGTTTGTGATTGGGTTTGTGTGGCTTACTGTTTCCGAGCACATGGTAGATGCAGCCTCCCCAACAGACAAAAAAGTCAAACCAAACAGGGTGTGCCAGAGCAGTTTGGGGTTTGGGGCCCAGGCTGTTAAGCTGCACCTCACGGTCCGGACCCTTAGTTAACAGGATCTGGGCTTGTCTGGTTTTGCCCCCCAGCCAACTAGAATGACCAAGATACACCCTTGACTAGGGTATAAATGGAGTCCCGTCTGGGAACCAGAAGAGTTGGTTCTTCACAGAGCAGGAGGCTTGGCAATCGGACCCTCTTCTTGGACATATCATCCAAGGACACCTCCATGGATTGAGTGAGCCCCTCCCCTTTGAGTGAGTGATACCTTGGGCACTCTGGTGTGGGAGGTTTCCCCTTGGTCTGTGAGCATATGCCCAGTTTGGTTCACCTTTCCTTAAGATTTAGGAATCCAGGGAGCGGAATTTAGTATATCCTTCTCTCTCTCTCTTGACAGCTACTGTTGAGTGTGAGGAACAAGTATCCATTTGGAAAAGATGTCGTGTACCACCCAGGCAAGGGGACAACCATTGAGAGTGGTGTTAATTTCTTGAGGGAACTAACTACGCAGGAGCTGATTTTTGCTGACCTGGATGACCTGTGGACACCATTAGGTCCAGAAGAATTCAGAGTTATCAGATTCATGTGGTGCAAGTGGGTACTGAGCATGCAACGTTAGCATTTTTTTGGCTGGACAGATGATGAGGCACCAACAGTGGGTGACATGGGCACTTGACTGCAACAGTATGCAGATAATTTCCCTTCCTCCCCCTGGGCTGTTCTCTCCGCTGTCAGGAAACTGTCTGACAAACCCATGGAAGTGCACAATAAGATGTAGGTAATATTGCCCTGGATGGAGGATAGGTTTTGCTGCCCGCCTGTACTGGTGAGTGTCTCAGCCATTAGTAGAAAGTGTTCTGTAAAGCCTGGTCAAGAGAGATGGCAGACATACCACACTGCACCCTGTGGTTTCTACTGTGTAACCATGGGGAAGACATGAGAAAATGGGACAAAACTCCCCCTACTTAGGTCTTAAAGGCACGTGTGCGTGAATGGCAAGGTAAAATGATAACAAAAGGGGGCCCTTCCAGGAAAAGTACTGCTCCACTTTCCAGCAGGCAGCCCCACAGCTGGTGTAGATGGGCTCTGGATCCTCATTCATGAGATGCAAGTCATAGTGCCAAAGGCATAGTCCATGTGAGCCGCTCAGACCCCTATGTTGATGACAGGCACTCTGTTCAAAACTAGAGGGGTCCTGCCTCCAACCAGATGGAGGAGAGGGACAACAGAGTTTATTGGACTGGGTGAGTCTGACAGCCTGGCACATCAGAACCAAAGGAATAAAAGGATTTAGTGAACATCAGTGCACAATGCACCCTGGTGTCATCAATCTGTAGAGGGACAGAATCTATTTGCACTTCCAGAGTGTGATGGGGAGATCCCAGGAACTGACTGTAGTAGAGGCTGAAGTAAGTCTGACTGGACATGAGTTGCAAAGGCACCACACTGTGACTGGCCCAGATGGCTCATGCATTCTTGGTATAGATTATCTCAAAAGAGGGTATTTTCAAGGACTCAAAAGGGTACCAGTGGGCATTTGGTGTAGCAGTGGTGGAGACAGGAAACTGAACAGATGTTCTACCTTACCTGGTTTATCAGAGGACCCTTCTATTGTGGGGCTGGTGAAGGTCAAGGAGTAAAAAGTGCCCATCGCTACTACAAGAGCGCAACGGTGGCAATACCACATTAATGGAGTCAATGTTAGAACTTCAATATGAACTGGAGTGGAAGGCAGCCAAGTTGTACACCACAGCTGATGTCGCTAATGCATTTTTCTCCATCGCTTTGGCAGTGGAGCGCAGGCCACAGTTTGCTTTCACCTGGACAGTTCTCCAGTACACCTGGAATTGACTCCCCCAGAGGTGGAAACACAAGTCCCACAATTTGCCATGGACCGATTCAGTCATGAAGCACTAGAAAAGGGTGGAGGTCCCAGACATTCGCAGTACGTTAATGACATCACTGTATGGGGTAATACATCAGAGTAAGTTTTTGAGAAAGAAAGTAATTCAAATTCTTTTGAAAGCTGGTTTTGGTATCAAATGAGGCAAGGTCAAGGGATCTGCACAAGATATACCAGTTGCAAGTTCCAGATGCACATCACAGATTCCAGAAAACTATAGACTGGTCAGTCTTACATCCATCCCTGGAAAGATAATGGAGAGGCTCATTCTGGAGGTTATCTCTAGGCACATGGAAGATAAGAAGGTTATCAGGAGTAGTCAACATGGATTTACCAAGGGGAAGTCATGCTTGACTAATCTAATAGCCTTCTACGATATTGTAACTGGATGGCTAGATGCAGGGAGACCAGTGGATATAGTCTATCTTGACCTTAGCAAGGCTTTTGACACAGTCTCCCATAACATCCTTGTGGAGAAGCTCGGGAAGTATGGGATAGAAGAGCAGGTAGTAAGATGGATTAGTAACTGGTTGGACAATAGAGTCCAGAGAGTGGTGGTCAATGTCCAGCTGGAGAGTTGTAACCAGTGAAGCACCCCAGGGATCAGTGCTGGGTCCAGTCCTGTTCAACATCTTTATCAATGGCATTGATGACAGGACAGAGTGTCTGCTCAGCAAGTTTGCTGATGACACAAACTGGGAGGATCGGCAGATGCACCTGAAAGCTGTGCAGGCATCCAGCGAGACTTGGACAGGTTGGAGAACTGGGCAGGGCAGAACCAAATGAGGCTTAACAAGGATAAATGTAGAGTCCTGCCTCTAGGTAAGAATAATAAATTACACCAGTACAGACTGGGACGTGATCTGCTGGAGAGCAGTCTTGTGGAGAAGGACTTGGGAGTCCTGGTGGACAACAAGTTCTCCATGGAGCAGCAACGTGCCCTTGTGGCCAGGAAGGCCAGTGGTATCCTGGGGTGTATCCAGAGGAGCGTGTCCAGCAGATCAAGGGAGGTTCTCCTCCCCCTCTACTCTGCACTGGTGAGACCACACCTGGAGTATTGTGTCCAGTTCTGGGCTCCCCAGTTCAAGAGAGACAGGGATCTACTTGAGAGAGTCCAACAGAGGGCTACAAGGATGATAAAGGGGCTGGAGCACATGCCTTATGAGGAGAGGCTGAGACACCTGGGGCTCTTTAGTCTGGAAAAGAGAAGACTGAGAGGGGATTTGATAAATGTTTATAAATACATGAGGGCTAAGTGTCAAGAGGAAAGGGACAGCCTCTTCTCACTCATGCCTTGTGACAGGACTAGGAGGAATGGATATAAGCTGGAGCACAAGAGGTTCCACCTTAACATGAGGAGGAACTTCTTTACAGTAAGGGTCACAGAGCACTGGAACAGGCTGCCCAGAGAGGCTGTGGAGTCTCCTTCTCTGGAGATTTTCAGAACTCGCCTGGGTGCGTTCCTGAGTGACCTGTGTTAGGGTAGGTTAGGTTGGAGGGTAGATTAGGTTGGAGGGTAGTTTATATGATCCTGCCCTGGCAGGGGGGTTGAACTCAAAGATCTCCAAGGTCCCTTTCAACCCCTAACACTCTGTGATTCTGTGACATCATCCCACTCCAGCCAACTTCACCTGACAGATGGAACCCATGGTTTTGGACTAAATTAATTAAATGAACTTTTTGGAGAAACAACTTGTGCCCTGAGGGATTAATACCTCTGTGTGTGTACGTATTGAGAGATGGGAAGAATAGCAGTGACTTAGGCATGATGTAAATAGTATGGGCTAAAGGGTGGAATACTGTCCTGGTTTCAGTGGGACAGAATCACAGGCATGCCACTGCCAATCCCTCTTGGCTGGGGAGGGGTCATTGGCTGCTAGAGCAACTGGTATAGTTCGGCCCTGATACAGGCTAAACAGACACTAAGGTACTCACAGGGTAGGCTCTTCTCCTATTCATCTAAAACCTGCTTCCATCACACTACTGCCTGTCTGTCTCCTCTCACCCAGGAACCATGCTCTGGAATTCAGAAACATCTACTACCAAAATTGATGCACTTTTTCTTGAGAAGCTAAAGGAACTGACATTTTCCAAGAGGGAAAGAAATACATTACTGAGACACTGCCAGACAGCTCTGGCTGCAACAAGCTCATGTTGAAAGGTTTAACAGATTTTAATATTTCCCATGGCAAACCTGACAGTGAAGAGGTAAAGAAAGACAGCAGGGCTTCCAATGACATTTCCACACCTCAAGCCCAGTTTCCAAAAGCATTAAGGGAAGAAGCAGCAGTAACAGACTGGTACAAACAGGGGCTTTAGAAGAGCATTATTAACTACCAAAGACATACCAACCCACCTCTGCCCCACAGAGAGCAAGAAACAGAAGGCAGCAGGAGCACAGACCCTGAGTGCACAAGCAGTAGCAAGCAACACAAAGTCTGCCTACAGTAGCGGTCCTTGAGAGAGGCTCAGCAGACATACTCTAAAGCCAGGGTCTGTAGAGAAATCCACTGTGAAATGATGTCAGGTCAGCTAAATACACACATAAACCCCACAGCTTTGGAAAAAGCCAACCAACCAACAACGACAACCACCCACACAAAACAAAACCCACACAACATTTTGCTTGGTCTAATCACAACTGATCACAGCTCTCTACTCCCAAATTAAAACCAGCTTTCCACAAGCACCCCACATTAGCACCAACTGCCTATTTCCATTGTTGGAACGGGTTTGTGGAGGAGAAGGGGAGGAGAGATCACTGTTTAGTTGCTGAGCAACTGGGATATAACTTCGCTTTCTTCAATGAGAAGAGTGTCTTTTCATGAAAACTTTTTGTCTTGTTTGGGTGGTTGCTCAGAGCTAACACAAGCTTGCAGTTTCCTCTCACCTCACATCTGAGAGGTGACTTTGCCATCATCACCTTCCCACTGAGAATGGTAACATGGATGAGCAACCAGGCAGGGTGAGGCTTTCCAGCAAGCTGTCCTGCCTGAGGCCCAGATTCTACTGCAGCTAGAGCTCTCCTGAGGGACTTCCACATATGCCTGGATTTCAGTCTTACAGAATAAAAATACTTGTTTAGGATTGCATCAGAATCAGGTCTGAACTCCTCCAGGCACAACCAGAGCCCATCAAAACACAGGCTTTTCAGATGTCTGGGTTGCAAGAGCACTTAGCATGACCCAGCTGCAAGCTGAAACGAGGAACAGAAAACACCGAAGAAAACATTGTCCAAGTAATGCTGTCAAAGCTCAGGAATTATTTTAGCTTCTCTTTTTCAGAGACTGAAATGAGACATCTCTTCCTTTTCTCTGGTGCCCCACAGCAAATGCTGATCTGTAACATGACATTTACATTTCATTTCCAGGGAGCTCTCTACTTAAAATGCAACCAGGGCAAAGCCTCAATCCATCAAACAACTTCTCTTCTCTGGATAAATCCAAGACAATGTGCTGAAGTACAAACATTATAGAGTTATCAGGTAAGTGTTTAGTAAGCAATTTAGCTAAATTAAACTGCTCGTGCTCTGCAAAAAAGCTATTTCAGGAAATAAATACCCTCCACGGGGAGTTTTTGGTGTGCTCAGGCAAAAGCAGCAGCAACATACTTTTATCCCCTTTTCACCAGGAAACTCAGTCAATCTTAGTTGGAAAATTGAAGTGAGATTGAGAATAAGCAGCTGCAAACTGAAGACATTGAAGAATATCATAAATGGATTTCCTGGAATAATAAAAGTAATGTCTTAAAAAAAAAAAACAAAAAAAACCAAACCAACAACAACCAAAAAAACCACAAACCACAAAACAACAAAAAGCCTCACACCAACCCAAATCACCCAACCCCAAATCAACTTGAAATAAAAAAAATTTAAAAATCCCCACTGACACCACATTTTCCTCCTTCATCCACCAAAGGGTTCTGCGCATCTTCTGG
Organism: Todiramphus chloris collaris; assembly: GCA_025345505.1. NCBI lineage: Eukaryota > Metazoa > Chordata > Aves > Coraciiformes > Alcedinidae > Todiramphus > Todiramphus chloris. Next base: position 38,090,682 of record JANVCC010000020.1, on the reverse strand, counting down.
GTTCTGTCTCAACCCCAGCAAAATCTGGGGTAGCTTTTGCTTCACACAAGTTTCCAAAGTGGATATGAAAAATACTTTATTTCTCTGAGCATACTTAAATTAGACAGAAGAAAAAAAGTCTTTCCTGCAAGTTTGACATTAGAAATGTCAAATTTACACCTGGATGAAGGTCCTGTATTTAGTCAGAACAAGTATATTTTTCATTTGGGCAAATATAAGACAGAATAGAGTATCTGGCCAGCAAGGAGGAGCTGGGGGTCCTTTCATGACAGCTCCTCTTGAGTGTGCTATCTTTACCAGCACTAAAGGAACTGCAGGCACTAACATCCTTCATCTCACCAAGTGCCCAACTAAGATTTAAGTACTGCACCTGCACGCAAGAGGAATTTCATCCTGTGGTCCACAATCACAGTGTGTCTGCAAAGAGCAACCAAGGCGAGCAAGTTTACTATGGGCATCTTTCACTCACAGTACTGCTGTTTCCCCATACCCTCCAGAAAACTTGGGAGGTTTTGAGAACAAAGAGTGTCCAACAACCAGACTACTGTGGCATGTTCTGCATACAGATTCCAATTAAAGTAATTTCCCCCTGGAAAACACCTGAATCATTTCTGCATCAGGAGTACAGCAGAAGAGTTTCCGTTAGGATGCCCTTATGAGCTGTGCTACAAGGGTGGAAGGGAAGGCCAAGGGTGAAACAAGAGACTGATATCATCAGAGCTACAGTTAAGCAAGAACAAAATTTATAAGAAACACAGGCAAGCTGGGCTTGCAGTCCCAAAAGGGCCTACAGACTAATGCATGTACAGCCCACGTGGCCTTTGTCACCTCGCAGAGGCAACAGTAAAACAAAATGCTCATAGAAACCCAAGTATGAGACTACATTGGTTCAGCACATGCTCCCTCTCCCTCAAATTACAAGCTGTTCAAACTGCAATCTGGCAATCCATTCCCAGCAGGAATTCAGAGCATGGGATGTGGAGAGCCAGGACTTTCATTCTTACTCACACAAGGTACCTCCTTTTTACCAGGTGACAAAAGTGACGTTAGAAGTGGTAGAGGAAGAAATAAATAACATGACTAACAGCATAACAAGAACATATATCTCACTTTTCTAATAGAAAAGATTTTTAATAAAAACATGTTCCTCCCCACAGACAAGGATCAAGAGCATAACAATCAGGAAGTAGACAAAGACCGAGGCAAAGGATTCAAAAAACTGAGAGTCAAAGGTGATTTAAAAGACTGGGATGAACTTCTTTGGGTAAGCAGAGCTGTACCCAAAGCAACCTATTTTACTACCTGTAAACTGCAGCTGAGCACCAAGCACACAGGGGTGTGCAGAAACAACACAGCAGCCACACACAGGGCAGGTCAGCCCCCAAGTCAAGTCACTGGCAAGCCTTCCAGCCTTCCTTTCTAGCCTTACTTTAAATAAAACATGGTTTTTATCACAGGTAGGATCTTGAAGATCATTCAACTTCCTTTCCTACAGGAAGCGTGGTGTTGCACAGGGTCCTCCTTCTTACAGGTCCAAAGGGTGAAAGGATCACCCTTCCACATCTTCTCCCTCCACATAGGTCATCTGAATGACCCAAGCCGATTAATCTTTTGGTTTATTTAACTTGTTTCCTGCCAAGAAAAAAAAACCCCACCACAAAACAAGAAAACATCAAACAAACAACAACAACAACAAACCAGCAAACCTATCACCCTTCCAACAGTGTGAAATTCAGAGAGAACCTCCCAGCTCCTGAATGGGAGTTCAGAGGCAGGTGGTGGGTCTCATCTCCACTCAGAAATGTTGCCAGCATCTTTTGGACAGCTTGTGCAGTGACACACAACAAAGTAATTTTCCTTTACAAGGCTAAAATGGGTCCTTTGTCTTCTCCTCTGGTTTGCTGCAAAACCTGCTTTATGTGCAGCCAAACACAAACTGAAAATATGCCAGTGTCAAGGGGGTTGTCACCTCCTTGTTTCTGTGCACAGTGAACGAAATGGCATCGACAAACAGGCAACCACATGATTCTTTTATTTCGGGCTCAGATATGCAGAATTCTCCTCGATGAAAAGTCTGCAGACAAGACTTAACTCTGCTTCACGGGAGGCACTATATAGAGAACATGGAGATTGAATTATAGAAAATTCACCCAATCCTGAAAACAGATCTTCCTCCAAATTCATGAGAGCTAGTAGGAACACAGCAGTGTCTGCCAGAACTCTTAGCATCTGAGTGACTGATCTCTCCCTTTGGAACTAGGATCCTTTGTAACAGGATCAGTTCACTGCAAAACTACTCAAAAAGAAAAATCAAAGGCCCTAAACTCATCTTGCTATTCTAAGGATTACATAATCATCTTAATAAATAAACATCCTCAATCCTGGAAACAAGACACAAATGTAAAGGCATTACTCATTTTTTTTCTAAGCTTGTTTCACAATGTCCCCCCAAAAAATCACAGACAAACTGCAGGGATATCTACATACTCAGAGACTTTCAGTTTAGGAACTTTTTAGTTACTCTGCATCCTCAGTTTCAACCAGTTCCTAAAAATCTTTGCTCTTGGAAAGATGTGAAAAACAAGGGGGAAAAAAAATAACTGTACCAGATTCCTTTCCATCTCCTACAAAAAGTTCCTTAAAATCTTGAGCCTTTCTTCCTTATGAATATTCTAGCCGCTCTCTCAAAAACAATACTGCAGTACAGTACTATCACTTCAGCACTTCTTCAAAAGAATTAAGATACTACATTGCAAAGAGCCGTGCAGAGTATACTTTTACAAAGGTACTCAATGATTTTTTTCAAGCATACAGCAGCAAAATAAACTGTTTCTGACACGTGCCATGTTCTAAGAGCACACAATTTACTTTCCAACGTCGCAAAAGACAACTTGATCTTTCAGCTATTTGGATGAGATGGAAAGGGTTGGGTATCTATTTGTTCTTTGACAGACTCTATAATTCAAGTACAAATCCTTCTGCACATAAACCCAAGCATTAAGATTTGTTAGATTACCAGGAAATGTCAGTCAATTAATTCAAGGTAAATTTCCAAAAGGTACAGAAGATAGAACAGGCAAACTCATACCTGATCCTATGTCTTTCCTCACTGTAGCATCCAAAATGTTCATCATTTGACTTAAGAAAAGCATCTAAAATCAGGGTCTATTTTAGTCATGTCATAGACACATGAAGAGTAAAGAGGTTATAAGAGATCCTGAGAAGTCACCCCACCCATTCCCTCATCCTTCAAAGGCCACACTACCTAACAGTTGTCGACTTAATTCCTCCCACCAGCTCCTATCAAAGCGGAACTGCCCACGCTTCATGAATGTCCTTCTGCAATGAAGAGCTAGGCCAGACAGGCTAAAGTTCGCCAGGTTCACACAACAAATCAGACTAGCTCACTTCTCACCAAGCAGTGATTGTTCCTAGAAACAGGGAACGGTACCAGAGTACTTCAAAAGCTGAATAAAGATTTACCCAGTAGGCAGAGACAGAAAAAGCTATCCAGATCTCAAAATTTGGCTAGGCTACTAAATGGTCCTATTTACACCAATGAGAAAGTGGGAGAGGGCTGAATAAAACACTAAGCACATCTTCTTAAGTATTAGTGTTAAGAAGCTAGGATGGAGCAAGTCATTCAAGCTCTCTTAGGAAGAGTTACTACACTCTACAGTTCCCACCAGCCTACTTACATAGTTTGACTGCACCCAGGAGCAAATGGTTAGGATGTTCTACTATTTCTCTTAACTAAAAGACAGTTTATCAGGAGTAATAGGCTTAATAAGGTACAGGAAAGACAACTAATTTAAAGCATATGGGTTTTATTTAAAAAAAAAGAAAAGAGGCCAGCTGAAATTTTTGAGAATGTAAACACACAAGCTTAGCCATTAGGTTCTTCAGAATATATGACAGCTTATTTTTAAAACAGACACACAGTGATAGAAAGTGAAGGTGTCCCAACAGAGGCAAAAAATGAAATTTATTCTTTGCTGCTATTATAGCACAAAGTGCTTTCCTCCTATTCTGTTTCTTTTCTACTGAATAGTATGTTGTAAAGCACTTCGGAAGTATTGTAAGGTGTTGGAAACTATTTCTAAAGCACAGCAGAAAGCTATCCTAAGCACTAGGTTATTTCTCTGTTCACAGCAGTATCACAGAAAGACAGGGAAAGCTGCATACGCAGCTCCAGAGAAGTGCTGCACGTCAGCAAACAAAACCAGAACATTTTGTCTACATGCTAACCAGCACTTTCATCATCCCACCCCTTATTTTCCATTAACACTATTCCATGTAACATCAATTAAATGCCTACTGATGCTGCTTTCAGTTCGGCCTACTAGTTTTCTGCCATCATTAAAAAAATCCCCCCCATCACTTTTCAGTCAGAGGAGTTACCCGAGTTCACCTGAAAAGCTCCACATGGGTAAACTATGCAGTGATCCCACCTTCTCTTCACTTCTGTACCCATGCAGCCTGATGTTGGCAAATGTTCATGTGGCCACAAAAGAAAAGTCATTGTAGGAGAGACCCTGAAGCTGTACCTGCATCATAGCAGATACATGCAAATACATATAAAATTAGGGTTTTTTAATTGTTCAGTTTGCAAAGATGGTTTAGTAGCTGTGGGAGAAAAGCCCATCCCAAGAAGGAGCCACCAGGACCTTTACTTTTGGCAGTCACATCAGCTTACAGAGACTATACAACTGCTGCCTTAGAAACACTCCTCTTCAGCAATACCTCCTTTCACCGCAAACCATCTATCCCTGAGGCCTCATTACCCATTTCAGCCCCAAAACAAGCTGTTGCCTACAGGATATCTCCTTTTGGCTGGGGTAAGAGCTTCCGGCAGTGTTGTTCCAACTAGCTGAATGCAGATGAGGTTTGAAACTAAGGTCCCAAATTCCTCCAGTCCATTACCTAGTTCCCCTCTTAGAGCCCAGACTCTGACTTAGACTGCTTCTGTGCCTCCTTCTGATTAGTATCAAGTGATTAAACATTAACTTAAAATAATAAACAGCAAGAAGGAAGCCATCTAGCCAGTCATCAGAAGGGTCGGCAAGCTCCAGACGCTGCAACCTTAACAATCACATCTCAGCTTGTGGAATGGGGAAAGACCCTGGGGAGGACCTGCAAGAATCAAGATCCCAGTGCAGCAAGAGAGGGAAATACGACATCAGCAATCAGGGTAAGGGGAAGAGGAGGGCATTGCTAATCAGTCAGCTGATAGCAGTAAAATGCCAGGGAGGGTCACACAGGCATCCAGAGAGCAGCAGGGAGGAAAAAAATAAATAATAAAACAAACCCCAACAAATTAAGTCCATAAAGTGAAGGAACAGCAAGTTAGCGTACAATGTTAATGAGCAGCAATAACAGAGCAGCCTGCAGGCACTTTCTGGGCCTTTGGCAATCAAACGCTTTTGTAAAAAGCAGATCAAATGAAGCAAGGTAGGGAAAGACTCAACACAAGCACTTACACACCCCAAAGGACAAGGACACTGGGGCTACATCTAACTTTTCACCCCCTGAAGCACGCCATCCCTTCCAAATGCCACATCTCAGGCTCTCCTGTTCACAACCATCGCCTAAGCGGACTACCCCTGAAAGGTAGTAACAACACCACTCGTCTAATTAAACCACACTAAGTATTGGCACTTCCTTTGAAGGACAGGAGCTTGGAGCATCAGTCATGATAACTTACATTCTAATTGTGTGAAACCTACATGTGTCACAGACTAGGAGAGCAGACGGAGATGAACATTCAGCAACACAGCACTGATTTACTTAAAATGTATACTGGCAGCACAGGATCAGCAACAGCTGGTACTTTTCAATACTTGGGTAAAACAGTATTAACATGTGTGTGAATTGTGCATGACCAGATTAACCTGAAAGCTGTGTTTGAAGAATAAAGGAGCAGATGCTTCTGTTATTTTAACTACGTAGCAAACAATTAATAATTACACACTAGACAATTGAACAATTGACTTTTGGGACAGAAAAGCAAGCTTGGGGATTAAGGTTTTAAGGTTGTTGACTTGAATGCATCTTCTGCAACAGCTGTTTAGTTTGCACCAGAACCTTTCCAGTATGAACCACTTGTTTAAATTTAAAGAATACACTTTCTCCAGAGCTCCCCAGCAATGCTGCTGACACTAATCAAACCTGAGATCACGCACACTAGATTTCAGTCGAGCTTGGCATTGAGATACTATTATATTGCAAGTACAGTCCCTCCTCAGTGTTTACTGAATTCTCAAGTTTTCCACTCACTTCACAGCTGACAGCTGGTTTATATTACAGGCACAGCCCTCTCACTAGTCCCCAGGCTGGGGAACACAAAGCTGTCTGTAAATGAAAGAGGAAAAAAACAAAACATAAACATGAAAAGACTGAAACAGCACTAGAAGTGCAAAACAGGAGCTTGAGACCAGCTGAGTCATATTTTTTATTGAAGCAGTACAGCTCATTTCTCTCTACCACTCTCTCCTTTATGAGGAGCAATATCAGGGGGCAAAAGCAAAGGTTCAAGTGCAGAACCAATTTAGACAGGTAATATTCCACCACAGTTCGCAAGTGCCATTTAAAATAAAGCCACTTGTGTGTTGAATGCATACCATAATTGAAAAGGTATACAGTATAGCAAAGCCAGTTCCCCTGCCACCACTTAGAACCTGTCAACATGCTGTAAATCTGGAGATGTGCACGTGTGCACTAACCTTGCAGCAGTAACAGGAATCCATAGATTCAGACTTTGTTCCTATGGATACGCACGTTTGAACAGGTCTGTATTTCTAAGCTGCACAACTCTGTGAGCATGTAATCTTCTTTTCACACAACAGTTTTTGGGAGACAGCCACTAATCATGCAGCTTGAGAATTAGCACAGGCTCTGTGGCTCTGGCTCTCTTTTAAACTACCTGCGCGAAAGTCTCATTTGTGTATTGCAGACCTTCCTTTTAAATACGTGAAGATGGTCACCTTATATTTGTCCAACTGAGACAACTCTGCTTTTGCTGGCAGAGATCAGAAGCCGTTCCTCCTGGGAAGCCTGAAGTCTTTTGTGCTAGTGCGATCCCGCCACCTTTTCGATGCAGAGCACATCCTTAGCAATACATTTTGATTACAATGAACCAATGGTTCCCTGTTACAGACATACAAGCAAACAAGAACATTAAACAATGCCAGAACATTACATATGCTGACCATCAGCTGAGCACAGCTACATTTAGCTGACAGTCACAGTGTGCTCTGTAATTGTGAATTGTTTAAAAAGGGAGGCTTAACAAACAGTGCACAGCCATAAAGCAACAGCCGTGGTTAAAGAACAGATGTATGAACAGATACAGAACCACTGTTAGCCTCTGACAGACCTTGAACAGGGGGTTATTCTGCATACAGCCAGGAAGATTAATCTGTTCCTGCTTTCATCTGTGCTTTAGTCAGGGATTCCAGCTTTAGCTATCAACTTGTTGAGGAAATAGCTCCAAAAGGACAAAGGCCTGCAAAATTAATCAAAATTAAAACTAGACCCTTTGCTAATACTTCAAAACTCTGAAGAGCCAAGCCAGAAAACACACACTCATGTGAAAAGCAGGTGTTGAAGCTTCTATGTATCTGCGCAGAAACGCAACGTTGTGCAGCACTATGCATCAACCTGTCACAAAGTTAAAGGAAAATGGGGTCCCTACTCCCGTAGTCAAAAGGGGAAAAGAATGTTTTACTAGACACAGCACAAAGCTGTGTGGAAGGAAAGCACAAAGCTGGAAGTGGAAGGAAAAGGTTATTCACTGCATCTCTGCTGAATTTGCAAGGGCAAGCATATTGACTATTTTGTATTTCCAATAATTGTGTCCAACTGAAAGTTTTCATATTCAGCAGTATAAAACCAACGCTACCAGCTTTACTCCAGTTTCTTAAAGCTGCTCTGAAACCAATCAAAACTTTACAAGTAGTGAGCCAGGACTGCTTCAGGGGAGAAAACAGGGCCAAGCATCCCTTTCTGGGGATGCCAAGGAAGTCTAAAAGTCTACTCGATTCTTAATCACCTGGCACACATTTGCCTCCCGAAGCAAGGATGCTGCAACCTGAAAGCCCCGACTCCAAAGCAACAGTTACATCACTCTCATTTGCGTAGGCTTCTCTGTCTGTAAATGCATTTATTGTTCTCTGCTTTGAGCTTGCATATATCCCATTGAAAACCACTCCTCAAAGAGGGTTTTTTTTCCCCCAGTTATGCCACACAGTCCTTTATTCTGTACACCTTTAGTTAAGCAGAGAGACAAGGCTCCATAGAACCTCATTTCACTTACTATTCAATACCAATCGCAAGGAGAAATAACCAGCATTTTAAATGGGTACAAATTTGATTTTTACCTAACCATCTGCATTTAGAACAGCAGCACAGATACTAAAGGAAAGAACATTTGAAATCTCAGCTACCTTTCTTCACCCTGTGCCTGATGTACAAGAACTGTACTATAAGTGAAGGTAGGGCCCACGTTTTGGCTTACCCATCAGTTCTTCCTTTTGGAGGCTGAGCAGGAACACCAGCTCTTGCTATTCACATGTCACCCCTACTAAAAACACAAGAGAGAGGTAACTATAGAATACAGTTATCTCTTCCAAACTATGATACGAGAGAAAAACTCCAGGCTAGAAATGTGTTAAAAGAGGAATTGTATATTCTGTTACCTGTGCTTAAAACCATTCAGCATCCATCCAGATCTGTCAGCTACCCAAGGGAAAAAAAAAAAAAAAAAAGTGAAACTGGCCAGCCTACTGAGGGAAGGATATTTCTTTTTATTTTCCAAACACACTCCTCAAAGATTTAACTACTTGCACTACTCATTCCTACATGCCCTCCACTGGAAGGTATTGCTTCAGCTATTTGCTAGACTCAGAAGATAACTTTGATGCTTGCTGCTTTCATGCTGCTCTTTCAACTTCCAAAATGCACTTTCTGTGGTCGGATAGATTGTTTTGAAAGAGGAGAGGACTGTTGGGGGAACTTCTGTTCAAATATTTTCAAATGTTGGTGTTAAGAAAGTTAATTTCCTAGTCCAATAATCTTCTGTTTGCTCTACTACTCAGTAAGAGTTACAATGTTGAAGTAAAGCTGGATTAAACACACTTGGATTTGGAAAGCAAACACAGACATTGTTCCTATTAGCTCAGATCAGTAGTCATACGTTACATGAGCAAGGCCCTTAACCGAGTCTAAAATAAGAAGATTCTGCTTGCAAGTTTAAACTGCCTTTGGAAAGGAAGAGGCAGATTTATGAAGGTCAGCGTTTCACTGTTACACCAAGACTTACTGCTTTGAGACAGAGACACGTGCTAGCAAGGCAGAAGTGCAAGGCTTACCTTGCAGCCTTACTCCCGGACAGGCAATACCCATGCCAGGCCTGGGCAAAAGGACGTGTAACAGCTCACAAAGGCAACTACCTAGAACACCTCCGCTCTTTGTCACAGGTCTCATCCCACAGCTACAACCTCTACGTTCCTCCTGCCACCCCACCGCACAGTCAGATACATTTAACCCGTTTTGGTGACTATTTCCCCAGCTGCCCCAGAGTGCTGACTACACTATTCATCAGCCCCCAGCAACCCTGGCCTGCCTCCTCACAGTTTTACCAGTAGTAATTGCCCCATCACTGGGATGGTTGACATGCGAAATTACGCCCCTTTGAGCGCAAGCAGCAATCCCAAGCTAACTCTCCAGTTGTTTCTCCTTCCACTGAGCCAGTTTTCAACACAGATAGCATGCTCCCCATTAGCAATGCAAGCCCGTTTGATAAAATAAACTACTTTACAAAGTCAAGTGCTTTGGAGAAACAATTTTACCACTGATGCTTTCATTAATCAGGCTGTAAACTGGACAAACCTGTTACATTTTACAGAGAGATCTCCCATTCACAGGGCAAATCATTAGCATATATACTTAGCTGCTAAATCTTCTTCCGTTGAATTCCAAATTAACTCTTACCATTAAAATTACACAGACTCCACCTCAGGCTAATGACTTTAAAGTCTCCTAGGTCTCCTGTTACCCCCTTAATACACCTGAAGTACTTCCTTTTAGTCTTCTTTTGGTACTGATTCAGTCACAGCTACATTAGCACAGTGCTCTCACATTACAGCCTTAGTGAACCTCCCTTGCTTACAATCAACCACTCTTGATGTCAGAAGCTGTCCACTAACAACAACAACTACATGACACTTACAGTGCAGCTACCCACCGAATTTCCAAAACCCAAGGTTTTGTAAGGGAATTACTGCAGAAACCTATTTACTAATTTCATATCCAAGCACAATTACTAAAATAATCTGACCTACCCTTCAGGCCTGGAAGGATAAAGGAGGCTACAGCTAAGTTACAAGAGGTCACCACGGCGCCTTTCAAAGGAAACTGGACTCAGCAGGCAGGGCTCTGCATCTACAGCAGAAGTCCTGCTGGAGTATAAAGGGACTCTTGCACATAGCGCAGCTGCGGATGCTGGAGAGGAAACGATGCCACCAGCATTAGTTTTAATGAAAACAGCACAGTGTTGTTTTCACCAAGAAGAAACATGTATATATTGCATACTGGATAAGACTTAAAAGGCTCGCTGTGATGACCTGTGACTGCGTTTGCAGAAAACTAGATTCCTGGCTCAGCAACTACATGTCATTTATAGCATGAAAGCAGGTCATCTTCAAAAATTAGCTTGTTGTAAGTAGACCACTGAGCCTCTAAGCGAGTGAAAACAGGCTGGAAACAGACACAGGGATACTGAAGGAAAGAAGGATATCAAGAGGGAAAAGCGCATATGGGGAGATAGGACTTGCACTGATGTTAAGAAGCTCAGATTAGCAAGCCATCCTATAGTGCAGCAACACACTGGCCAACAACCCAGCCCACCATTATACTCACTATGTCCAGAGGAACTGGTAGCGGACAGTTGATGGGAAGGGACAGAAATGACTGTGACAACACTGAGAAAACCCTGGTCTCCATGGACATCTTCATTTCAGAGGTGACTAGAAAGCCCTCTTGGTCCCAGGAGTTACCTGGAGCCACCCACATGCTGGGCAGTGTAGGTATACTGAAACAAGCAGGGGTCTGCAATTCAAACAGCTCCTAAGTAGAAAAGGACTTCATTAATGGCTACTACTTTGTAATTCCTATAACACTGCAGTAATTATTAATGCAGGTATAAGCCATCAAAGCTGAACAACCGAGCCCAGGGGCACCCATGAGGTCAGAAGTATGGCACGGAAATAAAATAAGGACCTCAAGGAGAACAAACACAAAACTCAGTCCTAAGTAGAAGGCAAACTGTCTACAGTCTGAAGCAAGGCTGCTTGAGTAGAGCTCTCCATGAGAAATATGGGGACTTGAGCAAACTGCTAAGAAACTAAAAGACTTCAGGATGACATGACACAGAGCAGATGCAGAAGAAAAATGCTGTGCTCTATTACAGAAAATCCAAAGAGACTCATGGGAAAGCTGGATCTAAGGAAAGATATTTTAGATCATACAGACAGACCTGCAGGCTCCTAGCAGGATGCTAGGAGTCAGGATATGCTTCAGAGAATAAATCACACCTGTTTAATTCAAAAAGTCGCAATAAACATGGTGTAAAACTGAGGCACAGAACTGATAGCTACATATCAACATGATGGCCTCACAAACCAGTAAGCCCTTAAAAAAAAAAAAATCCAAGATTAAAAAACAAACAAACAAACCACTAGTAAAAGTAATAACTCACACCATTGCAGGGAGGTTCCCTATTTTTGCTGAATTTATTATATGTCTTTGAGAAAGAGTGGGGAGAAGCTGAGCACAAAGAAAAATTAATTATAATGGCTGCAAATGCTGAACAAATTGGGAAGATGATGCAGAGACTGAACACCTAATGCCCCAAACTGGTAACGTGGAAGCATTTCAGAGGCACTCACTCAGCCATAAGCTGCCAAAATGGCTGACAACATGAAACAAACAAGGATTTACACACAACCACGGAAGTCTCATTCATCGGGGGGAAGATGCATGTCGGAATAATTACACAAATCCCATTACTCAATCCCAAACATACCACTATGCATTCTCTTTGAGATAACTGTAACCAAAAAAACCCAGCCAAAACCCACGCAGAGCAAGCTGCTTTCACACATCTTACACAAATGGGGAACTGTGATTTAACCTGTACTCACTACAGAAGAAAGCACAAGCAAGTGACTGGAAACCATTTCACAGCTCCTTTGCGAACTCTGATCAAGGACAACTGTCAAGAACGACCGAAATACCAGCAGCTACCCAGCAGGAAGGTGGAATTGCAGAAAAAGCTGCACAACTGGTGAAATGTCACCCTACAAGCATCATACTTTCTCCTTGAAGAGCACTAACAAGTAGCTGGTTAAACCTGAAGACGGCAAGTAAGAGAGACAATAACATAAAAGTCACTTGTGAAAAAAAAATTAATTCTTCGGGAAGATACTGATGAAAACTTGCAGGAGAACAATGCAAAAAATTGTCATCTCTGCTACAATGACCAGACCAGAATAATCATAATGCTTCTAGACAGAGTAACATCAGTAAAAAGAAGAGGCCAGGCCTAGAGATAAAAGGAAGAGGAGGGAAGACAAATAATAGAGATGGCCAAGTTCTCAAGTTTCTGTCAGAGAAAAGATGCTGCTGGGGCAGGATGGCACCAAGAGTCACCACATGTCACAGTTAACAAGCCTGGACACAGTCACCATTCCAGTTAAATTCAGCCACACCAGAGGGAAAGGTAACAGCAGACTGGAGCAGCCTCTTGTTTTCAGCATCCCAATGTATTCTTGTAAAGTACCCAGGAAAGAGTACCATAAAAGCAACCTTCTGCCTCTCAAGAGAGGGCACTAACCAAGAAAGCTGCACATAATGAACAAGGTGGCAACCATGGGTGACTACAGCATTAACTGAAATTACATCAGATTGTAATATATTCAAAGATCTAGCTTGCGAGATACACAGGCTGGACAGCCAGTGGAAGGGTGCCAAAACCACACCTTGTGGAGACCTTTCTCAGGAACACAGGGTCATAGGAGCAAAATTAGATGAGATAACTGAAGAGACAGCCTGAGGAACAGCAGGCTTCTCCAGAGATGAAGGAGGACAAAAATATCAAGGTATACAGCTTACCTGCACAGGATGTGCAGCTCTTCACTGCTGCTTCACAGAATGGAGAGAGACAAAAACAAGTTCTAACGTTTGGAGCAAACAAATGTTTGTAGGAGAAGAGGGAATGTCAAAATTCATACTTCAAGTCTATAGTCCAACTATTGATTGGGATCAATGAGGCACAGATAAGGACTAAGTCACAAAAGTGAAGGGTAATACACGTGCGACTGCCACCAGGATCAGGGTTCAGCACAAATGAGATAGGAGAATTTACTTTGATATCAACGCCAGTATGAGGCTCACTTGACTTTGTTTATTCTCTGTGCACCCACATCGAAGTTTCCTATATCTAAGGCCACTCAAGCACATTTCCTCAGAACATCAGAGCCACTGATCACAAAAATGAGTCGGGCCGACCACCTAAAACACAAAGGTACCTTAATAACCATCCAGAACTTCAACATTGTCACCTGGAAAATGCATCACAACACAAATATTAAAGGAACGGCCATCCACACAAAACACACACCCCAGGAAATCCAATCACTGCATGCTGCTGCTTTAGCTACTTGTAAAGTTCTCAGATTAACGACCATATTGTATCTTACTGCTACCTACAGAAGAAAACCAAAAGCGCCCATATCTGCTCCTTTCTCTTCGTAAACCACGTAAGAAAAGCCACACCAACTACAGTATGCACTAGCCAAAGCCACATAAATCTTATTTATCAGGTAGCCACCTCCATCATACATACGTGCGCATACACACTTCCTGTAACAGCCGTTCAAACGCACAGCCACCTCTTCAGAATGAGTTCCAGCTCCTGGGCGAGTGAGCACAATGTGAGGACAGGACTGAATGAAAACAGAGGGACAAACACAGTGCTAGTAAAATTCAGAAATATTACTGCAAGAATAAGCTGCTGCTGGTAAGTCAATATCGTATTCTACAACCATCGCTTACGTTGACAGCTCTGGTGCTATTCTTCTCCCTTTGCTGAGGAACTGGAGGTGAACAGAAAGCCCTGCCAGGGAAGCAGGCACACAGGCTCTGCCGCTGCTACTTCACAGCCATGGTCACTGCTGCAATTACAACCATCGCTGCCTTCGCAGCCCCCCACGCTCCTGACCCACAGGATCTGACACATGATCAGCCCTTAGCCACAGAACTACGCAGCCACTCCAGGCTACTGTGGAGTTGGTGTGCTTTCCCTTGCAGTGGTTGGTATCGCTTAGAAAGAAAAGGTGGAAACCCACTTGCTGGAGCCAAACATATGTGCTGTTTTCCCAAGTCTGCAGAGAGACTAAATAACAGCAGTACAAAATGCAGACAGCCCCACTTCCCCTGAACTCAGAATTCGCAGCTGCCAGAACTGCTGATGTTAACTATTTCATCAATGAGTGTGCTGCCAAGACTAGTTTGCTGTGGTACAACTCCCAGATTCCAGGTATTAGGCTACTGCCACCATCCCAGCAGCCTTGCAAGCAGACTTTTCACCTCTTGACAGTTTCTGGAAGCTGGGGAGTAAAAGTGATGTAACACACTGAAAACAACAACATGTTAATTTTATATCCAGTGGCATAAGGAATGCTGCAATAACAGCATGACTAGGCATATTAAAATATGAAGATCTAGATGCTCGTACAGCAACTTGTTAGCCCCATAACCAGCCACGGTCAGGGTACCCCACAAGTAAGGTCCACTGTATATATACCCTCCTCAGGGTCTTCCTCAAACACCCACTGCTGTCTGCTGCCAAAGGGATACAGAGCTAGAAAGCTGGCCTGACTCAGGGTGGTTGTTCTGGACAACCACCTTATCTCTTGGCATCATACCTTCTTCTGCCTGGACCTCCCATTCCTGCATGCTTAGATTCACACTTCAGCAGTGTATTTGTTATCCCGCAGAAAACATAACTGGAAGGTATTAGCAAACACAGATTTCTGGCCTGCAAACCACTGTCTGAAGGCTCACAAGGTGAGGAAATCAAAGGTGGTCCACTGAAAGTCAGACAATCCAACCCAGGACAGAAGAAAAGAAAACACAGAGAAGCAAGTGACTGTTCCACTTTGCACTTCCACTGAAACACGGGATTTTGGCAACACTGTCCAGGATTCTTAAAAAAAAAAAAAATTAAAATTCTTGAGATATGAAAAAGGAAAAGTGAGTTCCAAACACATAAGGCTTTCCTATTATGTCAAGAGTTTGAGAAACACTGCTGCATGGAATACAGTACCAATGAAAGGGGGGTGGGGGAAGGAAAATAACAAAAAAAAAAAAAATCCCAAAATGCATACAGGACCTCAGAGTTTTCTGAAACAGGCTTCAAAGTCTCAACATAGAGAAAAGTGAGGAAAAATTGCTGACCATTTTTAAATGCATAAATGGAGAAATAAATACAAGAAAACTTTCCACTGATGGGATGTGTTTTCCCTGCTTTTATCTTGGCCTTTACACTACTGTGCATCTAATAGCGGTGCTATGTCTGGTTTCCACAAAGTGCCTTCCTGCCAGGCCAAGCCAAAAGCCTGCAAGATGTGCTCTCAGGGATTGCTCAAGACGCTCATCACTGAAGGAGATTTCCATTTCAGTAAACGGCACCTGAATGGCATCTGTGATGTTGAAGAAGTTCATACACCCTCATTTGATTACCACCGGTCTCCCAAGTTATGCACTTGGACGAATGGCATAAATATGCTGAATTTTTATGTGTTGTAAAAGCAGAGCACTGATAGACTCTGACCTATTGCACAGTCATTGAAACCGAGAGATCAACCCAGCGCCATTTTCAATTACCAAAAGCTTGCAGTAACATGAACGGAGCGCTGACAACATCCCAAAGGTTTACCTCCAGGTCATGAAATTGAATAGCTGTTACCCAATAATAGAAATAACATTTTAAAGCCTCTGCCTTTGAGCATAACAAGAATTCATGTCGCGAGCAGGAAAAAGTTATTTTCAGTGTTAATTTTGACTAGGAGACACTTCTCAGAAAATTTACCAGAGAAACAGCCACACTGGCTCATTTTCTAGAAATCCACTGAGAAGTGCCATTTTTGGGGTTTTTTTAAACAGGCTGCTGTATTCCTAAAGCACAACAATTTGGCTTCAGGTGTTCAGACCACACAGCTATTCTTCACACTTGCAAAACACAGTCAAAGAAAAGCACTATACTGGTGTGGACGAAACTAAAAGGTTGCATCTTTTCCTTCCTAGCCCCCTGCAACGAGGAGTACATCTTCACCATGGACTCCATCTCCCTAAAGCAAGGTTCCAGCTTATAAGCACTTTCTATTGTTACAGATTTTATTCTTATAGAAGAACACAAGCATTCTCCCAGTGTAAATACGTACAATATTTTTGACAGCACTAACGCAGCTAACAAAAAGCCACGGCTAAACTCTTTTCAACAGAGCCACACGTATAAGCTTCTCCTGACAACACCTAAATCTGATTCATTTATCATGAAGAGATCACTTTGACAGGCACCAGCTTCTAAAAAACAAAACAAACAAACAAACAAAAGACATCCTACCTGCAGGCCTCTGCTCCATGACATGCACTCCCTGATGGAGAGGATTTTCTGCTAGCTATTTTCTCAGGCGAATGCCCGTCTGTATCAAAGGGGGCCGGATGAAGCAAAACTCGGTTATGAAAATCAAATTTTTCCAGCTTTTGCTGGCCAGATCTGGGTCTGTCGGATCCGGCAGGACCCCATCCTCTAATTAGTTACGGGTACCGAGAACTCGAGAGCATCCGAGGAGGCGGCACCTGCTCGCCCGGCAGGTGGGAAGCACCCTGAGCACCCACCTACTTCTTTGCCCCCGGGAGCTCCTCGGCTGCCGTGATGCTGGGGGGGAGGGTGTAGGGGGGAATGCCCTTTCCCTCTCCCCGCAAAACCGAGCCGCGCTGCCACTGCCTCCCCCCCGACCCTCACTGCTCCTGCCACCCCCACCCCCACGCTGAGAAGGTGCCCGAAGCCCTGCTCCCTGGGGGGCTCTCCGCGGTCCCCGACGGGGCAGGGGGAACGGTGCTGCTGCCGCCGCAGGCCCCGCGAGGGGCGAGGGCGCCGAGGGTCCCTCCAGCGCGGAGCGGCGGGCTCGGGGTGCGCAGGGGATAACAAAGCCCGGCGCAGGGGATAACAAAGCCCGGCGCAGGGGACGCCACCGCGGCGGCGCTCACCTGCCCAGCGGTCGCTTCATGCCCGTGTCGGCGGCGGGCAGGCGCAGGCTGTGCCTCAGGCTGCAGCCCTTGTCGAGGGTTGCGGCGGCAGCGGCGGCGCGCTCATGCTCCACCGTGACCGACTCGTTGCGCTTCCTCATGCCGGGGCGGCGGCAGCAGCGGCGGCGGCGGCCCGGGGCGGCGGAGACGGCAGGAGCAGCGGGGCCGCGCAGAGCCGCCACTCACCCGGCACGGCACGGCCCTGCCCTGCCCTGCCCTGCGCCGCGCCCCGGCCAATCCCCGCCTCCAGAGCGAGCTCGCGACGAAGGCGCCGCTTGCCAGCACTTCCGAGGGACCGCGGCGCCATCTTTCTTGAGGGCGAAAGAGGGGGGCCGCCATTTTGTTGGTGTGGCGCCGTGGTGCGGGCGGGAGGTGTTCGTTTGTTCCCCCCCCCCTCCTCCTCTCCTGGGCTTGGTGGTGTTGCGAGCAGGTGACCCTGGCAGCTTCGGGGTGTAGCGTAGCATCGCCCTTCCTGGGGCTGCCGGGGCGCAGCGAGTGTGGAGCACAAGGCCAGGCGTTTGGAAACAACCAGACTGGTCGTTTCCTCATGCTTTGAACAGCACAGGAGGGTGTTCTTGTCCCGCCTGATTTCGTTTCGTGTACTATGTCTTATTGGGAAGACTGAACGCTGCGACTGGGGATGGGCAGCCGTGCGTAAGAAGCTTTGGCTGGTGATAACGCGTCGTGAGTTGGGAGTGGTGGTCGCGCCAGAAGCAAAGGCTGCAGGGGGCTGCCTTGGGAGTGACAGCACAGGCCTGTCAAGGGAGAATTCCAAGCTGCCCAACAGGCCTTGATACCAAGGGAATGGACTCAGGGGTCATAAACCTTCTGAGATGCCTCCAGGTGAAGTTTATAACTGAGCAGGACAACAAAAGAAAATTACTCGGAAAGTCTGCCTTCGTGGCATGGATCTTAATACCAGTTGGCTTTTCCTCTGTGGTAGAAAGAAGACAAGCAAGTATTTTCTTGAGGCAACCTTAAGCTATTCTCAGCATTTCTAAAGGCTTCTCTTCCTTAAATATGTGCAAGTATAAACAGGTGCTTGTTTGGTCTCTCCCATCATACTAGATTTTTGAGATTGAGAAATCACCCTTTTTTTTTTTTTTTCCCTCTTCTAGTGTAATTTCCTCTGTGCTACTACTACATAATTTATAGAATAGGAAGACATTCTTCCGTTTCAGATCAGTGTTTGCCTGTCTTACATACTGAAAGAGATGGAAACTGCCTCACTCACAAAAATCAATGCAGAACATCCATTCTGAATTCCTAGGTTAACCCCAACTGCCATGGTTGAATTCTGGTGGACTTGATGGAAGTTTGTCGAGGCAAGGGACCACTAAAAATGGTACTTCTGCTGCTGTTACAGGCAAACCAGGGTGAAATTCTACCATCTGTGGGCACCAAATACTTAATCTAAACAATGCAAAATATCTTGGGGGTTGTGCTGCTATAGGATTTCTTACAACCCAATAACTCCATGTGGTTCTACAAAGACAATGTGTACAGGAAGAACAGGAAAATCCAGTCAGAGTGAAGGTTGGGAAAGAATTTGAGATTCCTTAGCTCAAGGCATGAACAAAGATTATGGTAGAGCAATAGTAGAAACTATCCCTGTGGGCAAGGACATGTTCTGTAGGGTTTCTATATGTCTGGAATAAGCTGGAAGAGGTTTGGAGACAGGCCATGGGGCGAGGACACAGCCTGCTGGACTGTACTGATGGCAATCTCCTCCCCACTCTGTATTCTTCAGAGGCAGCTGCACCTGCACTCACCTGCCTGGCCTGGAGATGAGGAACACAGATGGAAAGCAAAGGACAGTACGTGAGTACAGATCCTAAGTAACATCAAGGGAAAGACTGAGAGCTGTTTTTGCCTGTGGATGACTTCTACCAAGTCTCCCCAGAGGAAAGAATCCAGAGAAGGAGACACCAAAGGAACCCTGAAAAGCCAATAGAAAGTACTGGTTAGGAAACCACTGGAAGATAAGTCTCTGGAAAGCACAAGGATAATAAAAGCAGCAGAGAAATCAGAAAAGCCTTGCATGATGGACTGTTCCAAAGCTTAGTCTGTCCTTACTAACCTGGATTTTCCTGCCTTCAGGAAGTCAGCATGGAAAGATGGCTCCACAGTTCCCTCCATCTGAACTCTCCATAATTTCCTCTACATGGTCCAACTTGGGAGGCAGCTGGGTAAGCAGAATTAAGAAGCCCACAGTGTTGTGCTGCAAAGGCTGCAGCTGGAGGAGTGCTCAGCACACAGGAAAGCCCTGTGCTGCCCATCAAGCACAAACACACGTCACCTACTTGAGCTATAAAATTTGTGCTGTGATTGGTGGCTAGGGAAAGCTTGTAGCATCAGGTTTCCCTCTTGGTGCTGTCAGAGAGGAGCAGCCTGAGGAACAGTAAGCTGTGGGTAGCTGTCCTCCTAGCAGGTCTCTCGGAATTTCCAGAGGTACTGCTGGACACACCTCAGCAGGATGCAGCCTCCTTCTACTCTGCCCTGAGTCACCTCTCCTTGGCTCTTGCCTTCCTTTCCAGCAGCTCCCCAGTGCCTAACCCAGCAATGGCAGCACTTACCCTGATTTGTGGTGTTTGCTTCCATGATGCCAGCTGGGATCCTGTTAGCTTCCTGCTCTGCAGCTGCAGTCCCAGATGAAGGCTCGGGAGATACAGGTTTCACAGCACTCCTGGATCCTGCTGATGGCAACCTCTACAGCATTGTTTGTTAGCTGTGTGCCTTCTGTGGGACTGAGGTGGACCATTGTCATCCCATCCCAGCACCCACTGGCTTGGGTGCTCAGATTTCACTCACTGAGCCCTCCTCTTTCCCCTGCTGGTCCGCTGGGTAATGTCTTCAGCACTGGGGGCTTGAACACCAGTTCTGCAGAGAGAGCACCCAAGCTTCACTGGGAGAGGAGCCCATTGACACTGTCCCCTCAGTGGGATGCAGCACCTGGCTCTTCCTAGGCACAGCTACCTTCCTGGGGCCAGGCTAGGTAGGTGCAGCCAGCTCTTGCTGGGGAGATGCTGAGACTCAGATGTGACCTGTGGAGTCCTGGGATGCTCACAGCTGGTGAGTGCTCCTCACTGGCATGCCCGGACATGCAGTCAGTCCCTGCTATCGGCTGCCACCTGATAAATAAAAGTGACTGAACTTAAAAAGTGACATGCTTCTTCCAGTCCCTACATCCCTTCTGTGGCTCTTCCCCAGGTCACAGTTGTCCTCCCAAGATGTGAGCACTGAAACTGCCTCCTTTCACCTCCCGCAGCAAATTTTCCTCCAGGATGCACCAGCTGGTGCAGCCAGAGAGAGTGTCATCTCCTCCATCCATGGCATCCCTTGGAGACGCGACCTGAAGCTCTTGAACATTGAGTCCATCTGTAGCTGCTGCTTTCCAAGCTACAACCCCCTGCTGAAATCCTCTGGACCTCCAATGAGACCAGAGGTGGGCTGGTAACCTTAACCCTCTCTTTGGGAAACCAGAATGGCAGAGATACAGAAATCCCAGGAATGCCTCCCCGCATTCCTGGTGGAGCAGGCACAGTGCCCCTCTGTGCAGTTGACAGATACTCCAGATTTTTGGTGCCCTTCTGGAAGCCTGGCCAAATCACACAGGCCTCTAAATGAAATCCAATGCTTTTGTTTAACGTTTGCTCTACTTGGTGCTGAAATGCTGATGGATTATTTCATTGCAGTTGCTAGTGTGCCAGACATCTTTCTCCAAACATAAAACACGAGTATTAATTTACTGCTTTGATGACAAAAGTTTATATCCTTCTTCTATAGTAACAACTGCACCAAAGGGTGAGTTTCATCTGTCACTAGTGCGCTTCTCCATCCCAGCTCACAGCCCCACAGCCAGCAGGTTATTCACGGGTGCCCTCAGCTTCCCTGATTTATTATCAGCCTTTTCTAACTGATCTCACCCTCGCTGTCATCTGGCCACTCTGCCCAGAGGGCATAGCAACATCTATGGCACTATGAGAAGGTTAGGGGAACTCTCCAAGGAGGAGGGGGTATGCAAAGCCAGGGCTGTTCCCTCAGAGGTGAGAGCACAAGATGCAGGACGGGCATGCAATGGGACAGCGAGGAGGCTTGGAGCACCAGTGCAAAGGAGCTATGCCTTCAAATATGAAGGTGGCAAATCCAAAGCAGATAAAAGGAAGGGGTTTTTTTGGGTTTTTTTGGGGTTTTTTTTGGGGGGCGGGGGGTGGGGGTTGTCTGTTTGTTTCACTCCATGCTTAATTAGGCTGCCACAGGAAAAGCTCAGGCCAAAATTTAACAGGATTCAAGGAGGGATTGGGCATTTATGGGGATAATAAAAAAATCCAGGAATAATAGCAGGTGCCAAGACAAATTCTGGAAGGAATAACAGGCCTCACATGTCAGGGTGTAAACCTATCCCAAACTCTCAGAAAGTAGGGAGCTTAATGCAGGGGCAGATGACCCACATATGCTACCACTGTCGCCTCGCTGCTGGCACAGCCCCACACTGGCCAAGCTGCTGGCTGAACATCCTGGGAGCCACATGGTTTCCTGCTGCCAGCAGTGCCTCTGAAGAGGGCTGTGAATTTCTGCTGGCAATTCAGCCCCTGATCTCTTACATCCTTCCCATCCCTGCACTCTGCCTGCTGGTAACAGATTTATCACTTCAACCTGGAGGCAGCTGCTCTGGGAAAGGGTCTGTGCAGGTCATGGGCAAGTGCCTGGGTGGTGTGCAATGGGAACTAAAGGAATCTTAAATCTCACTATTCAAATTACGTTCTGCGGGTAACATCAGTAGCTAACTTGCTTAGCATGAGTAGCCAGATTACTGAAGCCTTAGGCTGCAGACTGTAACCTAGAGATTGATGAACTTGGACTGAACTCTCTCATAGAATGATTATGGTTGGAAAGGACCTCTAGGATCATCAAGTCCAACCTTCATCCTAGCATCTCCCTAACCACTAGACTGTAACCTCAAGTGCTACATCTGCTTGTTTTTTAAACACCTCCAGGGATGGTGACTCCATCCCCAACCTGGGCAGCCCATTGCCCAACCACTCTCTTAGTAAAGAATATCTTTCTAATATCCAATATAAACCTCCCCTGACACCACTTGAGGCCATTTCCTCTCTTCCTATAATTAGTAATTTGGGAGAAGAGACTGACACCAGCCGCACTACAACCTCCTTTTAGGTAGTTGTAGAGAGCAATGTCTTCTCTAAACAACCCCAGTTCCCTCAGCTGCTCTTTGTAAGACATGTTTTCCACACCTCTCACTGGCCTCGTTGCCCTTCTCTGGACCTGCTCCAGCACCTCAATGTCCTTCTTATGCTGTGGTGCCCCAAACTGGATGCAGTACTCAAGGTGCAGTTTCATGAGTGACAAGTACAGGGGCACGATCACCTCCCTACTCCTGCTGGTCACACCGTTCTTGATGCAGACCAAGATGCTGTTGGCCTTCTTGGCCACCTGGGCACACTGCTGGCTCATGTTCAGGCGGCTGTGACCAACACCCCCAGGTCCTTTTCCACCAAGCAGCTTTCCAGCCACTCTTCTCTAACCCTGTACTGCTGTGGGGGTTATTGTGACCTAAGTGCATGACCCAGCACTTGGCCTTCCTCTTGGCTTTCCCTCCTGCTCCAGCTGCTGGGCTCCCAGGCCAAATGCTACTTCCAGTCTAAAGGTAAGCAAGGAGGTGAGCTGGGAAGATGCCGACTGGAAGAGGAGACCTCACGTTTCCCCAGGCTGCATGCTTGCAAAGCATGGAAGGGACTGCACTGAGCTCAGGAGTATGATCACAGGCCAGTGATGAGTGGAAAGACCAGTCTGTAAACCACAGAACAGCTTCCCTGGGCTCTCGCTGAGAAATAGCTCACTGGGTCATGAAGAGCTCCCTGTCAGGAGCCTGGCAGGGGCTGAGTGTGCAGGACTAGCAGCAAAGGGAGGAGGGCTGACCATCTTTCCTCTGATGCCTCCTTCCATGGCTGCAGAGATGCAGGCCTGCAGGTGCTCATTGCTGCCATTTCCTTTGCAGCTCTCTCTGTCCTGTAAAAGGGTAAAGTAATTTGGCAGAAAAGAACCCCCCTTGCGTTCCAGCTGGTCCTCAGGTATCAGAGGGGCTGGGGGCGGCTGGGCTTAGATTCTGAGTGATGTCCAGTTTGGCTCTATTAGTCCGGTCATGTTCAGTGTATCTGAACTCTCCCGGCTCTGGATTCACTAACAGCGCTGCGCTCCCCATCCAGTCACGCTCCATGGTCTCACGCAGCCAGTAAGGAGCTGCTGGCACCCAGTGAGAGACTCTTGCTACCGGAAACATGAACAGTGCAGTTTATTGAGAGTGACACAAGTACAGGTTCTTGTGGCTTGACGGTGATAAATTCACTGTCTGCAAAGCACATGCAGGTGTACAAAACATGTCAAAGAGCAGCTCAGAAAAATTTTTAAGTTTCCTGGGGAAATACTCAGGAAGTCCAGATCTTACCCAAAGGTGTTCCTAAGGGGGGGGAAGTGACGTTCAGCCCATTGAGTGATCCCAGGAGTCAGAGATGGTCAGCAATAGTATCCACCCTGACTTGTCCACGATGATGTCTTCCCCAACATCCCCCCTTGCTTAAACCATTTTTATAATAATTTTTACCATCAAGGTGGAGCTTGAGTGACTCTAGTCACAAATACCTTTATTATGATTGGTGTAAATTTTTCTCACTTTGCTTTTAAAGATATAGCTAACGAAAAGTGACAGCACAAGCTCAGTGAGGACTGGTCATGCTTTGGAGGTGGGTAGCCTTTGGGACAGAGGTGTGTTTTGGTATAATGACATTATAACAAGCAAAGTTTGCACAATACTTTGTCAAAGGCTGTTGGCACAGGGTGGCAAGCAGGCAGCTTATCAGTCCTGTAGTACCATCAAGTTCCCATCTCTGCTGTGATCTCACAGGTCCTGGCCATGGAATCTTCACTCCACTCCATCCCCCGTGCTGCTTGCAAGCAGTGTTGCTTAGGGAACTGTTGTGAAATGGATTCCTGGCATACCAGTTGTGCTCTACCCTGGAAGCTTCTCCTTTCCTTAATGTGTGAAAAATGCTGCACCTTTAAAATTATTTTAACTTCTAAGTCACCTCCAGTCATTATTCCACAGCAAGTACAAGGAGAAGCAGTTCTCCCTTGGGAAGCTGGCTGAGCACCAGCTGCCTGCTTTGTGCCTACCTGCACCCCATTGGTTTGGGCCGCTGTGAGATGTCAGGGGCTGAAGGGCTACCACTGGTAATGCTGCCCTGCCACAGCACCCCTGCACCCACAGCAAGTGGATGTTGTGTGGGTCTGGTGGCCGCACACAGCAGAGCAAATGTCAGAACCCTGAAGGACTGCAGGGTGCCAAGCCCTGGGTGGCAAAGGTGGGCTGGAGCCAGACAGGGTGCTGAGCGCGACAGGGCGAGCCAAGGAGCCAGGGACAGCAGACATCAGGGGTGTCTCATCACAGTGAGATGTCCAGATGTGCCAAGAGCTGTGATCCAGCATGCCCAAGCTGGACTGGGAGACGTCTCAGCCAAGTGGACTGGTAGTGGACAAAGCCACTTGGACCTGCCAACAGCCCTCAGAGGGCTGCTGTGATCTCACAGGGAGGGAGGACTGCTTAACTTGTGTCAGGATGTGGGAGTACAGGGTGGAGCATGAAGGGGGTGTGCTCTGGAGGAGGAAGGCTGATGCTGGGGGACACAGGGCACCAACGAAGGGGGTCCCTGGCTCTGCAGGCCAGCCCTGAGGAACACTACAATAGAGTCAGCCTGGGGCAGGCAGCAGAGCACTGGGTGAGCAGGGGGAACCACTAGAAGGTGCCTCCAGCTCGGCATCCCCCATGCCAGCTGCCTGGGAGCTACTCAGCTACAGGGGAGTGGGGACAGCAGGGACAGTGGCTCAGAGTGGGGAGCCAGCTGCCCTGCTAGGGTTCAGGGAACTGAAGCAATCTGCATGCCCCAGTGTGGAGCCATGGTACCAGCCTGTCAAGCTGATACCATGCCTGTGTTGTGCAGAGCCTTGTGTAGATGTTTCTGTTCTTGCAATAAAGTTATCAAACAAATAGGAGGTCTTCAGCCTGTGACTGTCATGCAGGACAGGCTGTATCCAGCACAAGAAACGGAATAAGGCTCTTTGGAAGGCCAAAGTTTGCATTTTCAGATGTTTATTAGATTACCATGAGAAGAGAAAAACTCTTTCAAAGATTTGGTAGGACTGGAGAGCTGGCTGTTGAATGCACAGCGGTATTTGGACTGGAACATGTTGATCCGTTGTTGCAGCCCTCCAGCACACCGCGGTTGTTACACTGCACCGGAGCACAGTTACCCATTCCCACGTCTGGAATGTGCAAATGCACAGGGGAATCAGGCAGCCAGCTGGTCTTAGCCAGTTCCTTGTGGTCTGGCAAGCGATATCAGGAACCAAACAAGGCAAAGTCACCTCAAGGATGGGACAAGGGAGCTGAAGATTGATGAAGAAATGACCACCAGAGGTGCCCCAAGACCCACACACACGCACAACAAGGGAATGATCACTGTTAGCCACTGTGGTGGAGTGACACTGTTCAGCCTCTGGCACGCACTGGCCACGCGTGCACCGACACCGGAGCAGCTTCCACACCCTGACCTGGAGAGCTATAAGCAGCCCACTGCGGTGGGGAGACAATGGAGGCCATCCTGATGCACAGCTTGATCCAGGGAACACCCTGCGGAAGGCATTAGGACTTAACCAACTCCTTTCCCCGAGCACCATGCTACTCACCCTCCTCCTGCTCGGCGGTTTGCCTACCGCCCTGGGGTCGGTGGGTATGTGGGGATGGTAGCTAACTAGTTGGGTGTGCCTGAGTAACATTGCTTTTCCTTATTCTCTGTGTGTGGGAGTGCTGTTCTTTGTGACACGGAAATCCTTCATGAACCTGGGACATACTTGGTGACGAGGATGGGATACCCATAATACAAAGGCAGTGTGTGTATGTGTGAGTGTGAGAGTAGTGGGGCTTGGTCAGTGGAGCATGTAGCTGCACCAAGAGATGGCACTATGTGAAAGAACACAACCCAGAACAGGGATTTCTGTGTTTGGATCTCATTTGTGGGCACAGACGATGGACTGTGTTGGTCTGTGAGTGGGAGAGCGTAGGAAGCTTGTAGCTGCTTTGCAACCATCATGTTTAAGGGACACGGGGCAAAGACACAGGCTTCTCTGGCTGAACGACCCAGTTGGACCCTGGAACCGTGGAGTATTTTATGGGATAAGTTGGAGACGTGCACTAGTATCAGACCAGATCCATGGGGAGCAAAGACACTATGGAGGTATTGAAATATTGGGGAGAGTTTGTGCAGAGGTGCTTGTTATTCACATACATTCACTGCAACAACTAGAGACAGAGAGGAAAGGGAATGAGAATTTGCATGCAGAGTTGTTGTGACAATGACAGGCATTTGTGGCTGCTGCTGCAGTTGTAGCTGACGGAAACACGGTCAGGGCTGACAAACTTACCGATTATAGCCCAAAGGAAGTGAAAAACCTTCTTGAAAAATACAAGCAGAGGCTGGGAGAGAAGCTGCAGCATCGGTTAGTCAGATAAGCGGAGGAAGGAGCAGACACCATTCTCTTAGATGGGGTTGATGCTAAAAAGTTTATGAGTCTGACAGCTGACTCTTATGTTCAATCGGCTCTACACTGGATACCTGAAGGGAATAGCCAAACTCTGATTGCAGTTGTAGAAGGATTGTCAGATCGGTATACCAACAACGGAGCCTGGCCCCCTTCTACAAAAACTTTGACCACCTTAAGACATGCAGTGAACTTACTTAAGGCAGAAGGGTGAAGCTAGCAGTTATGGTGGGCTCTCCGGAGTTATATTTAAGCCAACCGCTCATCCCTGGTATCTGTACTACACTCCTAGAGGGTTGCCTGAAAAGATGGAAGGCTTATTTAATCCCTCTGTTGTTGATTGAGCAAAAAAATCTGCTGGAAGTGGTGATTGAGAAATTGAATCAATTAGAAGACCTCCCCAGGGGTGGAAGTGGAAGCGAGTGAGCAACACAAGAGTAAGCACAAGGATTCGTGACCAGTGGGAGACAAGGGTGATCCAGGTGAACGAGTGCACTTGTTCCGGTTACTGTTGAATCAGGGAATCGATAAAAGTGCGATTGACAGAAAACCTATACAGGTTCTCTGGCATATGGCCCAATCAAGACAAGCCTCAAATGTTAGGAAGGTGGACTACCCTAGTTTAGGGACACCAGACGTGCCAACTTTCAATCCTCCTCATCCCATTTATCCCTGGAAAGAGGTGGACTAAACAGTGACCGACCCAAAAGCTGAATAGGATAGAGACCAAGCCTCGACGCTGGACTGCCGTGTGTCGAGATGGGACCTTCTTCCATCTACTCAGTGCCGCATTTGGTGGTCCAGCAAAAACGTACAAGGGGTCCATGCCCTTGTGGATACCGGGGCGTAGGTCACTACCATACACGGTGATCCAGACAAAATGCGGGGAACGAGCTCCCCCGTGTGGGGTCTGGGCGATCAGCCCACGATTGGAAAGCTCACCAAATTCAAATTACAGGTAGGCGATTGGGACGCCCGTGATTATCTCGTAATGGTTGCGGCAATAGGGGAATATATAATCGGCATACATATATTGCAAGGAGCCACCCTTGAGGGAAAATTGGACCCATGTGTTTTTGGACCATGCCTATGGTAACTATTTATGGTCCATCACAGTACGGTGCGAAGGTTTGGTTTCAGCCACCTCTGACACCTCATCCCTTGGCCGCAGAAGTCATAGCAGCCGAAACAAACCAAGCAGTCATCATTGCAATCCCAAATGGCACAGGGTGCCTGCATAACATTTACGAAGACGGGGATGAAGGGGGATGGGTGGGGAGGGAGGGGTTAATCTGTGTTTTGTTTTCTTTCCCTCCACAGGATCCCGAAAGGCCCCTGTCTACTGGAACAAAACATTTGAGTGACTTTGGCTAATACAACCAGACAGGACATGCTATGCTTAAACACGGCCACTCCACAAAACCCATTTACGACGCTTTTGGTGGGTGTGCCATTTACCAAAAAGGAGATGATTGACCTGTGCAACACCAGCATGGCACTCAGGAAAGTGCCCTGTTCTGGCAACCTTTGGAATCAACTATCTCGGTTTGGTCCCACACCAGCTTTACTTCCACGGGACTGTGTATATTAGGGACCTTGAATGCAGACGTATGTACAAACTTTAATTATAATGGCAATGCTACGGCACCATGGTGGCTCAATGCCACCCAACCAAGCTATCAGAACTCACCCATTTGATGTAATGAAATGGCACCTAACCTGATGCTGAGCTTTAGTATCCATATGACTTTACCCCAAGGTGTTTTTCTTATATTTGGTAACAGAGCTTGGGCTGGCATACCTAGAGCCATAAAGGGAGGTCCATGTACGCTAGGCTGACTGACTGTATTGAGCCTGAATATCACCGTGGCTTGGTGGGTGAGAACCAACCAATCTCAGTGATCAACTCAAAACATTCATGCTTTCTCACCAGACTGTAATGATACGGTAGAGTTCTGGGACTCTTGGAGAATCATTCTAGCATCATGGCTAGCACCTGGAGCTGCTGCCACCCACAGCTTAAGGACACTTGGTAAATTAGGACTCTGGTTGGCAAAATTTAGTAATGCTACTAGCCAAGGTATATCAGATATGTGACCATAGTGACCATTTAACTTCCATCCATGCCAGTCTACAACAGATGAAAGGACTTGCACAACATCTTGTGGAAAACACCGGATGGAATCCCTTTGCAGGATGGACACGGAGGTGGATTTGTTAAAGGAGTTGGGATTGTTTGTATGTTTAATGGGCATTTGCTTCTTGTGTATTATATATTGCTTACCGTGTCTCATGTCTTTGACACGATCGCTCACCGAGACCATGTACACAGAACCATCGTATGGATGGTAGAATACCAGTGTGTCCCAACAATGGATCGCACAGTGGCAGGTATTCAGACTGGAACATATTGATCCGTTGTTGTGGTCCTACAGCACACCACTGTTGTTACACTGCACTGGAGCACAGTTACCCATTCCCACGTCAGGAAGGTGCAGAGCACAGGGGAATCAGGCAGCCAGCCAGTCTTAGCCAGTTCCTTGTGGTCTGGTGAGTGATATCAGGAACCAAACAAGGCAAAGTCACCTCAAGGATGGGTGAGGAAGCTGAAGATTGATGAAGAAAGGACCACCAGAGGTGCCCCAAGACCCACACACACTCACAACAAGGGAATGATCACTGTTAGCTACTGTGGGTGGAGTGACACTGTTCAGCCTCTGGCACGCACTGGCCATGCGTGCACCGACACCGGAGCAGCTTCCACATCCCCACCTGGAGAGCTATACGCAGTTTGCTGCGGTGGGGAGATGATGAGGTTGTCCTAAAGCACAGCTTGATCCAGGGAACACCCTGCGGAAGGCATTAGGACTTAACCAACTCCTTTCCCCGAGCACCATGCTACTCACCCTCCTCCTGCTCAGTGGTTTGCCTACCACCCTGGGGTCGGTAGGTATGTGGGGATGGTTAGTTGGCTGTGCTTGAGTAAAATTGCTTTTGCTTATTATCTGTGTGCTCTTTTTTGTGAAACAGGAATGCTTCGTGAAACTGAGACAACATCACACATTCTATTCAGCTCCCAAAGGATCCTAAGACCAGCAGGATGCCTTCCCACCAGGAACACAGTCAGAAAACAGCCCCGGCATGCAGTACTTCTCAGTTTTGAATCATCACTATTGTGCAGCCACATCTAGGACACCAGCACACACCAGCAGTGCAGGGCTGGCCTGACAGAACCTGCCTCTTCTGGGTAAGGGCAACAGAGGTACTGGGCTCTGCACAAGACACCCCTCAGAAGAGGCAGGACATGTGCAAGAGCAGGAGAGCAGGCTCCCACCCAGCCCAGATGTTCAGCATGCCCCACCTGGATGCCAGAGCTCTGCTTGGAGGGGTCTCTGCTGTAGGGGCATGGCCTTCACCCAGGGCTGGTGTGGGGTTTCACCAGAAGACCACTTCTTTCACTGTGCTGGGCCCTTCCCTCTTGGAAGCCTCTTGTGGGCACATCAGGCCGTTTTCTGGAATGCAGGTTTCCTTTTGGCGAGTGATGGGGCTCGTGCCTTGACCCAGGCAGGAAGGGTCCAGCTCCCAACCAAAGGCTGCAGCATAAGACACCGCAGCAAGCACAGGGCTCCTCCACCCACAGGCAGGACAGACTCACCTGGTGCCTACCTGGGCATCACAGGCAAACCCAGGGGAGCATTGGAGTGTGCACCCCACAGTGTGCCAGCAACAGTCCTGCCTGCCCTTCCCACCAGCAGCACACGCCTGTAGCACTGCAGGCCCCTGACAGCTCTCCCCACTTCAGGTAGTGATGGA
The DNA here is from genome assembly GCA_025345505.1 of Todiramphus chloris collaris. Classification (NCBI taxonomy): domain Eukaryota; kingdom Metazoa; phylum Chordata; class Aves; order Coraciiformes; family Alcedinidae; genus Todiramphus; species Todiramphus chloris. The sequence goes on along the minus strand of JANVCC010000020.1, from coordinate 38,059,887 downwards.
GTTGGTGCTGGAGAACCGAGATATGTAGGAAGCCAGGTGGGTGTTGCTGGGAAGGACTTTGATGGGAAAGTCCCAGCTGAAAACGTCTACTTCAGCCTGCTCCCCCCAAGTCTAGGTGACAAGCTCTGACAGGCTCTCCCAAACCAGGCAAGTTCCCAATGACTCCCCAGAGGTCGCAAACTCAGCAGCGCAGCCTGAACTTCAGGGGCACTATGGGCAAGAGGAGGGTCAGTAGCCAACACCACAAGGGACAGGGACAGCCTCTGTCTCAGCACTGGCTGTACTATCTAGGAGACAAGCAAATAAGCCCATTTACAAAGACCAGCTCCCTCCCACAAAACACAGCCCCGTGGGGCAGTAGAGGCAGGACTGGGGACATTGCATTCCTCCTACAGAGACTGGCAAGGGTGGGTCCTTTCTCTGGTGGCCACTAACCGAGGTTGGTGGTGAATCCTGGATGGAGCTGAGTGGGATGGGCAAGCTGAAGCTGCTCTGGGCCATGTGCAGGCAGGCCTCCTGATGGCAGGTGTGTGTTCTGAAGGAGATGGGATGACCCCACTGGATCTGGACCTCATCCTGTCTGCAGGCTCACGGAGAACTACAGGGGAGTTGGCAGAGTGCTTGCTCTCACACAGCCCTGGCACCTCCATTTTCCAAACAAGCTCACAACTGGAACCCTTCCCTACCTCATACCCCAAGGAGACCTCAGCTGGGTCCCACTAGAAACCCCACAGAAGCCCAGTGCCACCCCAATCCCTTCTACCCACTTCCCTGCTCCTACTTCTCCCCACAGTGAGCCTGAAGCCAGCCCTCACCTACAGCCACAGATTGTTTCCTTCTGAGAAGTTAAAGGTCCCAATGTCATCCTCTCCAATCTTACACGCTTTTGTTTGTTCAATATCCAGCAGCTGGTGCTAACACTGGGTTTAGGGTTTCCCTGGAAAGGAGGACATGTCTTACTTCTGCTCCTGACTGAATTTCTCACCTCACTGAGAAACCCCAATTCCTTTAAAGCTGTAGGCAGGAGGTGTTGTGTACCAGCCACACAGCCAGCAATAAGAGACAAATTTTGTTTCACACTTTCAAAAACTTTCAATACAAGCTGCTACCGTGGAAAGGAAATGGCACTACCGACACCCAGGGAGTCATCAAGTGAAAAAGAGAGGGTTTCCATTCTGCAACACCTGTATGGGACTTACTAAGGGCTAGGCAGAATATTTTGCCCTGAAAGGCTCATATTTCTGTCCTATTGGTGAGCTCCTGTGCTGATGATGCAGACTGGGGACATGCATGGGATGTGGGTTGACCTTGGGCGTAACAGAGGGAACACAGCGTGAAGGGCAAGAAGGGACCGTAATATTGACCAAATCTGGATTCTGTGTGCCACGCGTCTGCACAGGCAGGACACAATGCACAGATAACATGCACTCCAGTCCCTGCAGCATGAAGGAAACAGATGTCATGAACAGTCTTCAGCAAGGAGGAGTAGGGTCACAGAAATACCAGACTCCTGTTCCTCTGCCCGATGGAAACAAGGTGGGAGCCCCCTCAGCCAAAGGAGTGACATATTCCAGGCATATTTACCATTGCTACCCTTTAATCCAAGACATAAGGCCCAGGCTGGGCTTCCTTCCTCTTGCTGTCTCAGAGCTGCTTGCTGTGGGATCAGCACAAGAACACAGAGCAAAAAACAGGAACCCTGAGGCAGCAAGGGCTAAGATCACAGAGCAACCATTCCCAAAACTCCCAGTGCAGTACCAGGACCAGCACAGGGCTCTGAGATATCCCAGATTCTGCCAGTCTTTCTGAATGGAAAGGCTGTGCTGGCTGGCACAGGCAGTGCCTAGCGTCAGGAGCATGTGTTAGCCGGCGTTTGATGAGAAGCCCATTCAGAGCTCTCTCTCCTCCTGACATTTGCCAAGCAAGCCAGACTACCACAGAGCATGGTGCTGACCCCATCACCCTGGCCAAACACCAGCTCCAGTGGCTACTCCCTGCATTGATGGCAATTGTCACAGAGGCACCCACAAAACCAACATCAGCTGCTGTCCAGAATGGGTGTTTATTGCAATCAAAGCTGCCCAGAGCTCCTTCTGGCCAAGTCCCAGTCAGGGGGGCTGCTGGAAATCAACTACCACACAACTAATTCCTAAACCTTAAGGAAAGGTGAACCAAACTGGGCACACACTCACTCATCAAGGGGAAACCTTCCACACCAGAGTGTCCAAAGTATCACTCACCCAAAGGCTCACTCAGTCCACAGAGACTCCCTCAATCCATGGAGGTGTCCTTGGATGTGTGTCCAGGGGGAGGGTCTGACTGCCAGGCCCCCTGCTCTGAGAGAAACCAACTCCTCTGGTTCTCAGGCGGGACCCCATTTATACCCTAGTCGAGGGTGTATCATGGTCATTCTAATTGGCTGAGGGGAAAACCCAGACAAGCCCAGACTCTGAGCCTGTTAACTAAGGGTCCAGACCCTGAGGTGCCTGTCAGTCACCGTGAGGTGCAGCTTAACGGCCCCGGCGCCAAACCTCTCTGGCACACCCCGTTTGGTTTGTCTTTTTTGTCTGTCGGGGAGGCTGCCCCTGCCACAGCAACACGGCCCCGTGTTTTACTTTGGATGACTCACCCTGTTGTTAATTAACGCTGGGCCAGGGACTCCAGGTGACATCAGTGGCATTATGCACCCTGCCCTGTAAAAAGTGAAACAAAAGCAAGGACGGGGTCCTTGACCTTCCTGCCATCACATGGCTCCCAGGGAAAGTGGTTCAGGTGTTCCCTGGGGACTCTCACAGGCTGCCCTCCCTGGGCAGAGCTGTGACTTGATACTATTGCAAGTGTGTCACCACCTGTCCTGAGACAGGGCCTGTGGGTGAGCCACTCTTTAGCCATCTCTCCTTCATGAGCACAGTCACAGTGATCAATTTTACATCTCATCTGTCTGCCAAGCACTCTGCTTCCTGGGCGGGTTGCAAGCGCAGTGTTGCTTGCGCCTATCACCTCACTGGGCTCCTGTGCCCCCACACTCTGCACTGGGCTCAGCAGGTCTGCTAGAGCTTCCACGGATCCAGTGGTCTCAACCCAACCCAGGGCACAGTCCTGATTTCGAAACCACTTAGGAGACAGAGCCCTCCCCACAGCTCACAGCTGAAGGGACTGGGCTGTTTCACCACCCTGGCTCAATGCTGCTTCCTGCAATTGTGCGGTTCCCCACTACAAAAGCAGTGGCAGACACCATCTCCTCACGCTTCCTACAAAGGAAGCTGTTCTTTTCCACATGGCTCCAGCAGCTTCAGTGTGCACAGGTCACACATGGGCACTGGGTGCCCACACTATCTATCTGTCTCCAGAAGTGTTTCAGGGGTGTTAGCACACCTTTGAAGAGGTGTGAGAGCAGAGCACTGCCCAGTAAACTTGCACTGTGCCTCAAAAAGCCCCTCTACACAGCCACAGCTCTGAGAAGGGAAGGCAGCACCAGCTCCCCTTCATGAGGCTGCAAGGGTGGTCACCCCACAGCCTCCACTGGTTTCCTCCCACAATGCTTCCAGCACCTGGTACAGGCCTTAGCCTCCATCAGCCAGGTCAGCCCTGCACCAAAACAACCATCGAAAGCCCTCTGGTTTCTTTACACGTTATTGATATTTATTTATGCATTGTTAATAAGGAAATGTCCTCACCAGTGTACATCTCAAGTAGGAAAAGGAGAGATGCTCAACAAGTACCACTAAACTGCACTCCAGGAAAGATACCACTCACCAGCTCGAAGCATTTCTGAACAGACCTGGAGTGCAACCAAAGCCGGCCAGGTACAGCAAAGCTCAGGCACACAAGGACACAGCTTTGAAACAACCCTGCAGCCAGGAAAGCCTTTAGAAGAGCAAACAGCTTTGCTGTTCACTCCACACCCCATTTGGCAGTCTGTTTCAAGGTTTGCCTTCTCTCCCTGAGGCATGGAGAAGCCCCAATCCCAGGGCTGTGGGGGATGAAAGGCTCAGTCCATATGAAAGGAAACAGCATTCATGACTCAGGAGGGACTCCACAGCATCTTCTCTACCCTGGCCAGGAGCTATGCCTGTGGCTCAAAACCTAGCAGGAACAGGGGAAACACAGGGCCTGTTGCAATAGCAGGACCACTCTCTGCCAGGGCATTGAAAGACAGCTTGCCACCTCACACCCAGATTATCAGGCAACACAGTGGGATTAAGAGGAAGGGACAAGACAGAGATGCTCACGGCCACCAGCCATGGCAAGAAGTGCAGGACCAGCCTGTTCACCTCCAGCCAGGCGGCAAAGGATCAGGGCAGCAGCATTCATCATCCCCTGCCTCCAGTCAGATCAGGTACAGGCAATCTTAGGCCTGACCGTGTTGACTCTCCATATGCCACAGCCTGTCCCCAGAAGACCCAGGATGCACCCTAGGCTGCAGGTCATGTCAGCAGCTGTAGCAAAGTCCCCAAAATTTCCTAACCCCTCTCAGCCAGGGTCCTGCTACAGACACAGAGCACAGTGTAAAATCAGGTCATCCTTAAAAAGGTTCCTCCCTGGTAAACCCTCTGAGCTGCCAGCAATCAGGAGTATTCTAAAGCATCTGCTTTGATAGATGATCTGTTAACACAGTTCTGCTTGTCCCTGCCTGTAGGAAAATAATGGGAGACTGGAGAGGAGGATTGTAAACAGGGAAAGTGACCTGCAGCTGGGGTGCCGAAAAACACATATATATATATCACACTAATTGTAGCTCAGCTTTGTGTGCTTGACAAGCAGAACATCTGCATATAGATATCACAGATTTGTGAAGAACTCAGAGGCATCTTATCTAACATGCTTGAGATTTCTGCCCTGCTGGGGGAAACATCTAAGTACAGTGGAGAAAACTACACCTGCAAGAACACTTGACAGACAGGAGAAAGCAGCGGGTTTGAAAGCTTTTGCTCCCTCTAGCAAGTACTGTGGTCCACAGAGCCTGCATCCCTGCTCATCTGCCTCTGCCTGGGTGCTACTGCACAGATCCCTTGGCTTCTGAGGCAATCAGAATACATTTACTCTTTGCATTTCAACCATGGATTTGTGGTTGTTCCTGCGTCCTGCCTGTGTCAGCTCACACGCTGCCTGGCAGGGTGCCTGGCGTCACCCCAGCAGGCAGGAGGAGGCAGTCACATCTCATCAGCAAGGTGCTGCTGGATAACAACTCTGGCAGTGTATTCCACCCACTCCTGCCGCTTGACTTTCCGTCCTGCCAGAACCGCCATTTGCACTGGGTCATTCTGGGAGCGCTGCTCCTGGGGCTGGGGAGGGCCTAGCTCAGAGCTTGCTGCTGCCAAAGGGTTGGAGGACAAGTTGCCATTGAAAGCAGATCTGGGGTTGGTCTTGGGTGGACTCTGTCCCTCTTCCCATGACTGGTTGAGGGTGCCCGACAACGAGAAGTCCTCAAGTTCTGGGCTGAGCTTCTCCAGCACAGCTTCCTCTTGCACATCAGGTGCTGCCTGCCTAACCTGGTCTGGGACTTCGCGGATCTGCCGTAGCAGCACTGCAAGAGAGAGAGAGAGAGAGAGACGGCCTTGTTGTTGCCATACCTTGAGAGCAGGACACACCAGTCTCTCAGAGTCCTGCTCTGAGCATGGGCGACCCCTCTCATAAGCCCATGAGAGGGTACTCTTCAACTAGGGCTGCCTCCTCCTGGGGAGGCAGGAAGAGGATGCTGCACAGCTGGTGCTCCAAAAGGGACTGGATATACCCAGTTCTGGTACTGTCCTGGGCCCAGGGCCCTGCCACCAGGTGGGCCTCCACAACAGGACTAAGGAAGAGTCCAGAGATGGGGCAAGACAGCAAAGACAAACCAAGTGCTCATCTCAGGCAAGGGGCTGCTGGGTTGAAGGTGCCCCAAATTTGTCTCCCCAGAGGACAGCACTTTACCCGGAACCACACTTCAGCCCCTGGGCACTCACCTCTGAGCTCTGGCTGTGGCTCTCTGCTCCCAAATGAGTAGAGGCTGGGGGACAGAATGAGGCAGAAGGACAGACCCAGGACCTGGAAACAGAAAGAAGATCAGAAAAGGACATGGATAAGCATTACTGGCTGCAATAAATGCTTCTCTCCCAGACTTATGGGGACACCAGAGACACCTTTAAAGACACTGGGGCTGAAGCCACTCACCATGATACAGGTGCTTGCTGTTGTAGTTTTGGTGGTGGACTGTCTCACCAAGGCCTGCAGTTTCCGCAGCTGCTCAAGCAGTGACCTGCAGGAGAGCAGGCAACACAGGTGAATGCAACAGCTGAATCAAAAGCTGCAGTCCCCTTCTGTCCCTTTGCAGACAAGGAGAGACCACAATCCCAAGATGAACAACCTCCCCCACCACAACACCTGCCATGTCCAGCAAAGAGAACTCACGTGTTCTGCTTCTGCAGCAGCTGCACCTTCTTCTGCAGCTCATGGTTCTGAGCTGTGCAGGCAGCCACCCTTCCCAGGAAAGATGAACAGCATGGGGGAAATAAATAGGGGAGTGAAAGGGCGGGAGGGAGTGAGAAAGAGATTGTTAGTCAACACTGAGGACTTCACCAGAGTCTCTCCCTCAGGGAATAAGCCCCCAACTCCGGGTGGCTGGGGCAGGTACAAGTGCTCCTGGGGGCTACCTGGCACCAGCTGGAATAAAGACCAGAGAATGACAACACAGCACCAGTTGTGGGGAGGGACAAGCCCTACCCAGACTCACGGAGAAGCACCACATTAATTCCTTAGGATGCATACTCCTCACAGCACACCAGCCATGCAGGTCAGCAACAGCAGGCTGTATTACAAACTAGCCTAACCTGGAGAACACACTGGAACTGGCAGGCCAGTACCTGGCTCAAACAGAGCAAGCTCTGGGCCACCTCCAAGCCCATGAGAGCAGGGCAGGATATGCCATGAGCTTCTGCACCTCTTGAGAAGACCACAAGGGTCAGCCTCACTTTCTGCCCAAGGTGGCAAGATCTCAGCAGTTGCACAGCATGGCTGCTGCACACACATACCTGTTTTCCAGGCCATCCACGTAGATCTTCTTCCTGCGACGACTATCCTGAGCTGATTGCTTATTGCGGATCTTCCGACGCACTTTCTTCAGAAGCTGCTCTTCACTCTGCAAGGGCCATTATTCATTTGCCAATGCCCTGGGCTGGCTGCTATCCAGCCCTCAAAGATCCTGCATACATCTCAGCTCTGCTTAAAGGCAGGAACCCATAGGCTTTTTCCTCTGTCCCTCCTACACTAGTGAATGAGCCGCATGAGCTGCAAGGCAAACTCTGGCCTGCTGATGAGGTCAGCAGCTTCCCTAGTGTCACAGAAGAGTGAGGCACACCTAAGGGAGATGAAAAGCACACAGCTCGCAAGACATGAGACAAGCGGGAATTAAAAGGCACTTGTGTAACTGCCTCCTACAAGCAGTTGCAAGTGGGGAGACCGACAGCAGCCAGGTCTTGCTGCTCTTCCTACCTACCCAACTAGTGAAGCGGAGGCTGCTGTGCACGTGGACACACCTCTGGACTCAAAGGGAGGAGGAAGACACTGAGCCCTACCACAGGCTGCCCTGAATGCAGCACCTGGGCGCTATTGCTCTCACCAAGGAACCATGCTGCATTTGCAACTCCTGCTCTGGCTGAAGGGTTTGAGTGGTCCAAGTCTGTTTGGGAGTGACAGACTGCAGTGAGGACTCACTTTGGTCAATGGCAGACAGGTTGGTAATGAAACACCTTCCTTCTCCAGGAGCTGCCTCTCCTCCTCTGTCAGGACCAGTTCTGGGAAGTCAGACTAGAAAACAGCAAAAGTATACCCACTGAGAATACAAAGTAAAAGGAGTGCACCCCAGGGCAAAGAGGACACGCAGAAAGCCTGCAGAACCAGGATCAGCTCTCCCAAAGCAGTATCATGCTTTCCTCAAAGATATCCGTCACAGGAGCCAAGCCAGGAGACAAGGGAAGCGTGAGCAGAAGCAAAGGCTAGGGCCCTAACACTTCCTAAGGCATGGCAGTCAGTACCTGCACGGTGGCTCCGGGAACAAGCTCAGGTCCGGCATCCACAGCAACAGCAAAGGGGAAACTGGAGCTCTGTTCAAGTGCCTTACTTGTGCCTTCCAAATCTGTCCATGCCTCTGGGGAAAGAAAGGAGAGTCAAGCCCAGGGCCTCAGTGAGGCAGCTCTCAACCAGACAGCTCTGAGTAGCACAAAACCTCAATTTTATGACAGCAGAAAGCCATCAATCATGACTTCCTCCATCACTGCCTGGCACCTCCTCAAAATCCCCTTTGTGGGACTGTACCCAGAACAGAAAGCACCCATACACATCACTTACCAAGGTCAATGGAAACATCTCCCTCTGCCATTTCAGACTTCACACTTTCAAGCACAGGCCAGTCCTGATGGAGGGAATAGTTGTGATCAAACTGCACAACATCTAAGCTCTGAGGGCTGCTAGCAAAGTCACTGCCAGGACTATGGGACAGATTCTGATCCTCAGAAGCGCTGCTGTCACTGTCAGCAGGCAAATAAGCCTGCAGCATGCCTGGTTCATCTTCAAAGGGGCTCAGCAGGGAGCTGATGAAGTCATCAATCTCCTCGTTCAAGAACTGCAGAGAGAAAACTTTTAATAAGCAGGAAGCCAAAACTCCCCACAACCCAGCAGCAATTATTCTTGAAGAACTCACCTCAGGCTCTGGCAGGTCCCAGTCTCCCAGAAGACCATTCTCCTCCCCTGGGATTTCAGGGCAGGGAGCATCATCCTTCAGGAAGAACTTAAGCAAGTCCTCATCTGACAGGGCAGTCAGTTCCTCTGAGTATGACATCTGAGCAAGATACCCAAAGTGAATACAGGCCCCAGGGAAGATACCAGCACTCCTCCAGAATGTCACTCTGCCTCTACTAACAAAGTCTCCCCAAGCAATGGCAACAGCTGCCAGGGCCCTGCAGCAACAACCAGGCCATTGAGTACTAGAGTACTTGGATCCAGCCACAGAAGCCAGGCTCCACCCAGAATGCAGAAGCTGCAGAGCAGAGAGGAAAAGCGAAAGGGTCCCAGATGTTTTACCATGGGGGGCATCCAAGATCCTGCCATTCCACAGCACTTGTACCCCTGGCACGCTGCAGCCAGCTGGAACAGCCTCCCCATTAGCACCATTACAAGTTCAGATCTGGCTGACAGGTGTTGTAGCCAAAAAAAGGCCATGGCAGGCTCCAGTTACAGGCTTACTGTGCCAGCTGCCGGGGAGCAGGAAGTTGGTGTGCAGGGCTGCCCTGCCAAATGACACAGAGAGCAGAGTCTAGCCACCAGGAAGCAGGGCGGTGAGCAGAAGGGAAGGTGGGCAGAGTCCAGGCAATGCCGGGGCCCGTTGTTTCCCCAGACATGAGGGCTTTCTATCTCAGAAGGAAGCACTGGGCAGACAGCAAGGGGAGGAAGAGAACAAGAGGAGGCAACAACCAGCACATGACGTAGAAAGGTCACAGGAGCACGCAGGGCAGAAACCGTTCCCCCCACCTTGACACCCACCCAAAGGGAGGCCAAAAAAAACCCCTCTCACAGCCCCAGCCGGGCTGCACAGCCCGAGGCCTGACAGCACAGCCCCGCACAGGAGGAGGGGTAGGCCGGTAGGCCACACCACGGCTGTCGGCTCCCCCGGCCACCAGCCCCCGCGCTCAACACCCCGTCAAGGGTCCCCCGGCCCCGGTGGAGCGAGGGGAGGGTGACAGCCCCGGCCCGGCCCTCACCTCAGCACCACCCGCTTGCTCCGCTGCCACGGCACCGCTACCGGCAGCTCCCCCCAGGCCGCTAAAGCTCAGTGACCCCGCCCCTCCCGCCCTGATGCGCCGGCGCTCGTCGGGCAGCGGTGGGCGGGCCGGCCGCCCCTGGGCGTGCCCAGGTGCCGGTAACGCGGCGGCCCGGGCCAGGCTGGACCGGGTGGGGGGCGCTCGAGGGTGGGAGCCGCGGGCGGAGCGTGACCCCAGGGTGCGGGCTCAGGGCTGTGAGCAGCCGCGGCCGTGGGGCTGGGATGCTGTGCAGTGTCGAGGCGTGCCGAGCCAGGCCGAGCTGGCCTCGGAGCATGCGCAGCTGAGGGCTGTGGGGCGGGAAGCGGGCGGTGCCGCCCTGCCCCGCACCGCCTGGCTGGGGCTGTCGCGCTGCCTCTGCGCACACGGTTGGGGGCGGCAGGGCAGCCGGTCCCGGTGGTTGGCAGCAGCCTGCCTCCTGGAGACGGGTGTCTTGGGGTGCCCCGCGCTTATAGGGCTGGGGCTAAGGGAGCAGCGCCTCGACTACCAGTGCTGAGCCCTCCCCACTGGGGTGCCACCCTGAGAAGGAGAGGCTGCGATCATCCCAGGGGCTTCTAAGGATCCGATCATGCCGCAGCCTGGTTTCAGGGTGTGCTCTGTTGCACCCAGAGCTGGCAGCACCCTCCTGGCAGCCGGGCACCAGGACCCGCCGGGGCTGGTATCCCTGAGGCGGTGGGGGCAGAAACGGCTGGGCTGACCCTGGTCTCAGCTCCGGCCTCGGCTCCATGAATCCCAGCTTCATCCTTGTGTTATCCCAAAAATGGGGTCGTTGGGGTCTCACCTGGTGTGTGATAGGCCACTATACACACAGAACAGTGTTTTCTTTAGTGCGTGTTCGTAGATAGGTGCTAATTCCACAGAGCCAGCATGCCACACAGAGGAGCCACAAAGTATTTTTCGTCTTACATGGCGAGTAAAAACCCACCTAAATTTACACCTATTGCTCAGTAATTACCATCCCAACCACTACAGGTTAGTTATATTTAAATTACCCTTGCTTGCTATGTTAATTAGCACGCATGCTCCTTCATGGGGGAAAGGACAAGTCTTTTTGATCTTGAATTGGGTTGGTGGTCACTGTCTCCTGCTGACACCTTTACTTTTCCCCATCAGTTACCACAGATCTTCGCTGACATCATGCTGCTTAGGCAATCGCCCAGATCTCAGTGCCTTTTGGGCAGAATGTTCCCTTTTTATCAGTCTTTTAGCTCTTGAAGAGTATTGTCAACAGATTTTCACTGTTTGCTGATAAAACAAATGCTCCCTTATTTCTTTGATCTTTCTTCTAACAGCCAGATCCTGTTTCACAAGGCCTTTGTAGCTCTTTTATGCCTTATTGATTTTGCAAAGTGAAAAAATTCATTTTCTGCTGTGTATCACTTGCCCTGCCTCAAAATAGCTACCAAATAGTTGGCATCCCTGGCTCAGGGATCCTCAGGGATCAGGCAGGAGAGGCCTGGGCATGGCCACAGGCCCTCAAACCAGAGGGACAACTTCTAGAACTGGTCAGTTATTGCAGTGAAGCTTTCTTGCTGCCCTTCCTGCCCACCCTGCCTGTACCCGGCTCAGGGGGAAGCAGGTGGGAAGGGTGTCTGACCTGCAGCATGGTTTTGGGTGGGCATGCTGGAGGACACACTTCCCACAGCCATGAAGCAGCCAAAAGAGGTAACCTTCTCAGCTCCCAATGGTTGTCCTGGCACAGAAGGTTGGTTGTGTCCCTTCCAGATTGGGGCACTGGTGTGGGATGAATGGAGCTGGGGTGGGCGCTGTGGAGCAGGACTGACCCCTAACAGGGGAAAAGCACAAATCCCCACCATGTTCTGGCTGGAGCAGTTAACTGGGCAAGGGAAACCCTGCCGTGTCTTCTGCCTTATCCCTGCCTAGCCTTGCTCTACGATGACTCCTGCCCACACCCCTGCAAGCTCCCTGGCCCTTTGAATCTGCTGGCAAGATGCCCATACACTTCTGTCATGGCTTCACTGCTGGTCATTAGACATGTATTTGGTAGCAATAATTGTTCACTCTCACCTCTCTCCCTGTGCCTTGCTGCTGAAAAGGACACGTATTTTGTGGGATCTTTAGCTTTGCCAGAGCCCATAGGTTGCCTGCTAAAAGGTCTGAACCCCTACTCTACAGACCATGAAGTGGAGCCCCCTCAGGTGTTCAATGAGCGGCTGCTCCTGAGCAACGTACACGATGGTGCCCAGTGAGCACCAGCCGAGTGCATGGCTTGCTTGATGAATGGCAGTGGTAGCAGTGTCACAGTTTAGGGCTCATCAGACCAAAAGCAGACTGTTCTGTTAACCCCCCTCTCTCCCCAAAGGGGAAGAAAAAGGCAATAAGGGAGAGAGACTTACCGGTTAGTAAAGAAAACTAAACCAGCTTTAATGAAAATAATAATACAATGAAAGATATATAAATATATACAAAACCGGTATCTCACGCAACCCCCCAGTGGCAATTACATCACCATCACCACTGACATTGTGGGGCAGGCACCGGGAAAGTCCCAGATTGGATTCAGCAGATGATGGGAACTGAATTTAGGAGCTGGATTCTGAAACTGGAGTCAGGAACACATGGATTGGGATTGAAAGCAGAATGGATGAATCCTCTTTGGATGCCGGCCATTGAAGAAGAGACCTTGACCCTTGTGGGGCCCATGACACTCGGCTTTATAGCAAATATGGTGTATATGGGATGAAATCCCTCACTGGTCAGTTTGGGGACACCTGTCCTGTCCGCTCCTCCCTGCATGTGCAGCCTTTCACTTTCTGCACCCCCCAACGTGGTACATAAGATCTGTCAGTAACCTTGGTCTGCACACCAACCCTTGGTACTGACAGTAAACATGGAGCATTATCACTGCTAGAAACAGATGCTGTCTGTGATAATCTGCCATTAACTTCAGACAGTGCAGTTACTTAGAAGAGACTGAAATGAAAAGTAAAATTACTGAACAGAATTAGTTCTGTTCTAACTCAAACCAGGACAGGCAGCTTGGTGCATCCTGAAGCATCATGTCCTGTCAGATTCAGGGCAGAGGAGCAGGAAAGTTTGGGAACAGGAACCTGCGAGGCGCTCACCTTTTTGCTAGCTGAGCATGCCATCTTCCTGCCCTTGCTCGCCCCTGTACCTGCCTTCATTGTGAGCAGCCCAGGGGTGCCACCGTTTGTGCCCCCTCCCTTTGGAGGGGAGAGGATGCCTGGCAGGAGCAAACAGACATGGAGATGCGTGTGAAACACCATCAGTTAGTGGCCAGAGCCACTTCACCCCAGTGAGGCTGAGCTTGTGAGCTGCCTGCAGTTGTGGCTGTGATCCTTCAGTGCTGTTGCCCATCCCCTTGCCATTTCCCACTCCATGCAGGGCTGTCCTCCCTCTGGGGACAAGAGGATGCTCCTGCCCCAGCCACAGGTAATAGATGGGTGGTTGCAAAGGTGCCATGGGGCTGGGATCACCAGTCACTTATGTTCCACCAAGAGCAAGCTTGGTCCTGGCTGGAAGAAACCATTTCACTGTCCATTGCAGCTGTGCAGCTGGGAAAGAGGGAGCTGAATGGGCTCAGCAGTGTGCAGCATTGGCACTAGACAGGGCTGCTGCTCTATCCCCTGGCAGCTCCCCACAAAGTGCCCATCATGGATGCCAGACTCCTGGACCTGCCACTACCCCTAGTTCCCTGCCCCTCTCAATCCCTTTGGTAAGGTTTCTGAAACTCCATGATAAGCTTGGAAATCTACAGTTTTGCTCTTTACAATACTCCCTGCTCTAAGGACGCACATGTGGGAGAAATTTAGGGGCCAAACAGCAGCTTGGTGAAGTGAATCGGTTGCCAGAGGAACTGCAAGGAAAGCCAATCCAGAACTCAGCATAACAACTTATGAGAGGGAACAGCGATAGCCACAAACTCTTCAAACAAGTGGCTTTCACTTGCTCACCCTGGCACACTGCCCTGCTCACCAGTATCCAGCTGTTTGTGCTGGTGCTCTGGCAGGGTCACTCATACATGACACAGGAGAGGGACAATAGCAAGTAGGGCCTCCCCGTTCTCCTGAGGAACTTTTTGAGTGCCAATGGCTATCAAACTAATGATGATGATGATGATAAGCACACTGACAATAAGCTGTTGGACTGATCTTTTATAATAGTTTCAAGGGATTTTTCTTCCCCACACCCCCGTCTGCAATGCCAGGTTTGTTCACATGATAGCTCTGAAAATATTGTGCTCCTGTTGAAGCACCTCTGACACAGCTCAGTGTCCCCCTTCGGTCCGTACTGGTATGCCACATCCCATCTGAGAATGCACCCTGTGCAGAGTGGTCATGAAGGTCAAGGACCCAGTACACGTTTCCCAGTAAAAAGCCCACAGTGCACACCACAACACAGGCTGTAGGCAAAAGCTTCATCTCCTGAAAGGTCAGTGATCCTTGCTGCTGGCTTGGCTAAAGTAAAGTTGCTTTTCCACCTCTTGCAACAGGCCAGCAGACACCACCTTAAGCACACTGACAATAAGCTTTTGGACTGACCTTAGACTCTTTAGGCATCGTGTACCCTAATGGGGTGGCCCTTTGCCAGCAGGTCCCGCTCAGCTCAGGTCCATGAACTTGGGAGCAATTTCCCCACACTGAACATCAGCCTGACAGCAATGTCTGCAGGCTGTTGGTGGCTGTCCTACTGCGAGGATGCAGGGCCACCTGCCACTGAGCTGTCCGAGTTGCCCTATGCAAGCAGGAAAGTGTCCCGGGACCCATATCCCAGGAACAGCCTTCTCCGTTATCAGCAGGGGAACTTCTCTGGCTGTGCTGGGCCTTGCAGTGCTTCAACACACACATTTCCATCCACCCTTGGATCCATCCATCCATCCGTCCATCCATCCATCCATCCACCCATCTGCTTGTGGTGACCCCATTACTTCCACCAGGAGCCTCCTCAAAGCCGTGCCTCGGAGCACCAAAAAGCGCCTCCTCTGCAAAGGTGGGGGCACAGCCCCCGGGCCCAGCTCAGACAGCTGCGGCTCCGCCTTCCCCAGGCGATGCCGGGGAGCCCCGCGCAGGACGCGGTAGGAGAAGGAGCCCCGCCACTTTCACTCCCGTCCTCCGGAAGGCACGGGACCGGGAGCCCCGGGCAGCTGCTGGGCAGCCTCCCCACCATGGCTCCCGTGGAACACCTGCCCGCCCTCGCACGCCCGCAGAGCCGCTTCCCTGCGAGGGATCCCGCAGTCGCAGTCGCAGTCGCCGCCGCCGCCTCCGACCCGCCGCGCCGCGCCGCTCGGCGGCTGGCTGCGCTGCCCCGGAAGCGCCGCTCGGCAGCAGCACCGCCCCGCCCCACAGGGGCGTGCCCGGCGCCGGAGCGCGGTTTCGCCAATGAGAAAAACCTGCCGCGTTGCGTCAGCGCCGCGCGGCGGCGGCGGAGGCTGTTGCTAGGCAGGCCGGCGCGGCTGGCCCAATGGGAGCAGGGCGCTGCGGCCGGGCCCGGGCTCAGGCGGCGGCGGCGGCGGCAGCGGGCGCGGAGCGGCTGGGGCCCGGCGCTCACCATGCCCTACAAGCTGAAGAAGGAGAAGGTGCGGCGGGCGGCGGCGGCGCCAGGATGGCCCCGCGCGGCCCGGGCGCGGCCCGATGACCGATCGCCGGTTCCCGCCGCCCTCCCTGCCGCGGCCTTCCGTCGGCACGGCCCTC
>JANVCC010000020.1:37966693-38039424 GCA_025345505.1 Todiramphus chloris collaris | reverse complement strand
GCGGGGTGGGGGCCCGGATCGGCCGCCGCCCGGCGCGGGCGGGCCGCGCCGTGCCCCGTGCCCGGCGGGGCTGTAGGTGCCCTGCACCTTGTAGCTGCAGCGGGTAGCGGCCGGACCGTGCCCCGGGGAGGGGCTGGCCCGAGCTGGCTGGGTGCGGGGCCCTGTCATCCGGAGGTGCCTGGCCGGGGTCAGCCTGCAGTGACCGGGACGGGACGTGCCAGCACCGCTCCTGCTTGGACCCGTGCCCCCGCCGCGGGCGCCTGCTGCCAGGGGATGTTCCCCGGTTCAGAGCGCCCTTCTCAGGGGAAAAGGGCTGGGAATAGCCACCCGTAGCAGGGCTTGCTGCAGGGGTGGGGGTGGGGTGGGTCTCTAGTCCTGCACAGTTGAACTCTGTAAAGAGATGCTAACATTCTGCACAAGGTGAAATTTTCTCTCAACATGTCTTCATTGTTTCAGGAGTCTCCGAAGTCTACCAAAAGCACCACAAAGCCAGGCAGCAGCAGCAGCAGCAGCAGCAGCGGCAGCAGCAGCAGTGGGAAGGATGGTGGGGTGGAGAATTCGGAAGAGGTAAGGCTTTCACCTTGGATACAGCAGTGTGCGTGTGCAGCCCATCTTTGAGGAGGAATAACTTTGTTCATTCTGGCTACTCCAAGCTGTTCTGCCAGATAGCGTGTGTCACCGAGATCCTAAGGAATCAGAGAAGACAGTAGCAAAGACTAGCGTTAAAGATGAAATTAGTTTCCCCTTGAAAGTTGGCCTAAAGGGAGCATTGACTATGGAAGAGGCAGGATGAGTCTCATACCCTAAAGCTCTGCAAAAGGAGTTCTGGCACATAGCTGGCAGTGAGCGCTGCTCGCAGAGGTGGGCAGAGTGGGGTAAAGTTGGCTGCAGAGAGGGAAGAGCCATGGTGATCAGGAAGGATGAAGCCTGACAGACAGGAGCTGCTTCCTTGCTCCTGTCAGAGTAAAGTGCAATAAACTGAGTTGTCACCTCGTGTCAGAGTGGGAGAGTAGTGAGAAGCAGTGAAAAAGGAATGTGTCCTTCTAAGGCATATTCTGGGGGAGTGAGATGAGGAAGTAATGGATAGGGCACCTGAAAGAATAGAGGTAAACTGCTGGAGATGAAATGGTTCTCCTTTGGTATAACAGCCTTGTTGCTGAGCACAACATTACTCACAAGAAGGCACAGCCTGTATTCCCAGCTGCGCCGAGTCTCTCTCGCTCTCTATGTTGGTGTTGCCGAGCTAGATGTGTTAGCATGGCCTCAGCAGAATGATACGATAAGCTGTGCTTAGAATTAGCAAAAATTTGGGTAAACCAGAACCTTTCTGATAGACTTGAGTTTGTCCAGAACTCAAACACTGTGGTTGGGGATTTTGATACTTGGTTCAGAAGAGCATTGTGTGCATGGGCCAAGGAAGCATGCGTGTGTGTGTGTGTGTGGTTTATTATTTTTAATACTGCAGTTTGACAAACCAGCTGTGCCACTTCTCTGTCTGTAGAAGCCCGTGCTCTCGAGTCTTGTCTGGAACATGTTGCACTTGTAATTTGAAAGACTGGGGATAGGAACATGTAAGGTTAATGAAGACTAGGAAGAAATCTGTTGTTCAGTGGAATGGTCATAGTCAAAATAAGGTTACTTTAGAGTCTTCTTCAAAGCACAGATCTGTATTGCAGAGCCTCATAAAGTATCACTAGTGCTAGCCACTCGGTTTCAGGGTCCAGGCTGTACTCATGTCTAACCTGCAGTGTGGCCAGCAAGGAATCAGAAGCTGGGTTTGTTTGCCTTGGAGCAGGTAGCAGTTTTGTAGCTCCTCTTTTTGTATCCCATCCTATCTTGGCCTCTGCCCATTTTATTTTGTGTATACATCTGAAAACAGCTTGCTGCGAGAAAGAGCTGTCTGCCAGTTGTGAGGAAATGAGAGCACTCCTGCCTTGGCATCATGAGGTCAGGATTACCTTTTATTTGTTTGGTACTCTTTGCTGAGTTCGCAACTCTAGGAAGAGGAAGGAAAGCTTTGGTCTTGCAATGTGAGGATGAGGGATAGCCATCAAAGCAGAGTGCTCTGATGGTCCCTGTCCAAATAAGTGGTGGGCTGTGGCTCTGCTCTCCTGGCTACAAGTGATGCAGTAAGAAAGGAAGAATAGCGCAGGCCACGAGCTTCCTTCTGTGACCTGAAATGGCACATAATGTCTGGTTGTGCCTGGGTGCACAAGAAACTTAGAAGTGATGCGTCTAACCTTCCCTCCCACAAAACATATCCAGCCACTTCCTCATACTCCAAACAAAATCCAGCCCTTCTTTAAGATGGAAGGCTGGGTCTCCTTTGATCATAGGAACAGAGAGCAGAGCAGAAAGAAGACACCTCTCCGGTGTGCACTGCCACAGATCTCCTCTCCCTTTCCCTGTTGAGTTTGCGGTGAAGTTTGTTCTCTCTTGGTGCTTTCCTGTCTCCGAACTGCTCTGCTGCAGAATGGAAGAGAGCTCTTTGCTTGATAAGAAGAAATGTATACCAGTTTGAATGCTATTTTCCTGCTCTTCAGGAAGCACAGAAAGGTATTTTGACTTTCACATTTGGGGACTGTGAGGAATTGGGTAATGTGTGCTGTGAGCGAGAGTCCTTCGTCATGTCAGTAGCAGGAGGTGGTTTGACCTGTGAAACACCAGGAGTGGTATTACCTGGTGGGATTGATGGGCTGAACCTAGCCAGGATGCCTCTGCTGCCATTGTGAGAGATTTGTGCCCTGTGAATTCCTTCAGGGAGTTATGGTTGGTTTGTTGCCTTCTCCAGGGTGAAGGGTTGTGTGCACCAAAGAGAAAATTCTTTTTTGTCATATCTCAGTTGATGCTTAATGGGCTTGCAGCAGGAGAGCAGTATTTGGGCAGCCCTCTTCCAGTATATGCTTTCCTCTCTCACACCATGCTCCAAGAAGCAGGGGTAGACTCAGCCCTAATTTATCCTGGTACCAGAAAGTTGTGACTTGTTTTGCGGGCAAGTTGTCTGGCTGGTGGAATGAGTAAAGCTTGTTGAAGAGCAGCTCTGGTTTGACAGATCTGAGCAAATGCAGCAGACAAGGACGTCCTATGGGGATCTCTGTGGAGGGAGATGAAGAGGGTAGGAGTCAGTCCAGAAACCCTTAAGCACAGTGCTTTGTTCTCTACAGTGAAGGAGCTTTTAGTGGAGCTGATCTGGAAGGGCAGATATGTTCAAAAGCAGATGCATCCCCACAAGGGAAGGCAAGTGTTTGAGTTCCCTCATAAGTACAGGGGAAGCACAGTGTTCTTTTAGATGCTCATCTTAGGATGAAGTTGTATGAGGTGAAGAGCCAGCCCCTGGCTTTGTGGGGGGCAGTTTGTTCAGGAAGAAATGGGAGCAGTAGAGGAAAACATGAGAGCAGGGAGTGGGAAATAAAAGGTTTGTTTAGTTCATTCCCTCTGGAAGGTAATGAAGATATGAGTAGAGAGAATTTCTGTGCGGCTAAAAGAAATAATGTCAGCGAGCAAGGCAGTGTTGATTGAGAGGATGAGAAAGAGTTACTCCTTATGGCCAGAAAGACTGGGAGAGGCAGCTGGGTGGGGAAGAGAGTTAATGACCTGGAAGTGGGAACAGGGATTAGCAGCAGCAGTAAAAAGGAGAGAGGAGTTGCTCTGCAGCCTCTAGGGCAGCTTGGAGCCTTGCTGATGAGATTTGCAGCTCTGGGAAAGGATGCTCCTTTTCACTGAGCTGCTGCATTACGTGTTTTGCAGATATCTCCATGGGGCTTATTACTGCAGTACCTGGAGTTCGTTATTCAGAGGCAGGCATTACAGTGTGTTGATGTTACTTCCGAGGGAGAGAGCTTGCTTTTAATAGGGAAGCTGTGTAACAGCAGACAAAGAGAGCAGGTACTGACTTGAGGGATGGGAAGGGAAGAGTCATCTGAGGAGGAGGAGCTGAGAGGAGGTCTGGGCTGAGAAGATTAGCAAGCAGGGGGTGCTCAAGGGACCAGTGAGGCTGAAGGGCTTTCTGCGTGGGGATGCACACACCCAGCCACGGTAGGAATGCCTGCAGAGGTGAGGTCATGCAGGGGTAGGAATGCAGAGAAGCTGACGCAGCTCAGGGTGGCTGGGGAAAGAAGGTCCCAGAGCCCAGGGTGAAAAGAAATGGCACAGAGCAAGCCCAGGGCCTGGGGCTCCTTGACTTGTGTGGGCAAGTTCTTCACAAGGAGGAGAGGTGGTGGGAACCAGTGGGAAGGAAGTGTTACGAAGCCAGGGAGCCTGTGCTTGGGGGAGTTCAAATGTGGTTGCAGTTGGGGCTGGCTGGTCCTGTTGGCATGAGTAGCTGCTGCACCGCAGAGGGAGAGGTGCGTCTGCCGCACCACGCTTGGGTGAACAGCTTCATGCTGTTTTCCAGTCACTTCAGCATGTGCAGTGTAACAGCTGCTGGCAAACAGTGTCTCCCAAGCAGACAGCTTTGGCCGTGTGAGCCTTGCCCATCAGGAAGGGGCTGAGCCTGATCAGGTAGATGTATGCCTGCAGCCATGTAGTGGTCAGCTGGTGTTGATGTCAGGGAGACAGTTTGTGAGGTTGACACCTGTGCATTAAGAAAAAAAGCTTTGAGTTTTAGCAGTCTGCTGTGTTTTCTGGGATGGAAACTTCAGAGAAGAAAGTGTTAGGAGACTTAAAACAAGGCTCTTCTGATTCATGTGGCTATGGTAGGAGGTGTTGAAGGCAAAAGTAGGCCTGCCACAGGAAGCGCCTCCTGAACGCAAGTATTCAGCTTGATGCCAGAAAGTCCATATAGAGGCAAACCCTCTGAGGACTGCAGCATGAGAGAATAACTGACCTTCCCCATTATCAGATTTTCTCTATCAAACTTGGTTGTGTGATTTTTTGCATGCGTACGTTTCTTAAATAATTAGCAGCTAAACCTGAAGCTGTATTTTGTTTCTTTCCATGCCAGCTGTTGAAGATTGTAGAAGCTGGTGGCAGGGACTTTTCCAGACCCCTGATGAAGGATGTGTGGCTGCAGCCTTTTAGTGTTCAGTACATCCACCGTGCTCCGAACATTTGCATTGCATGGCATTTCTGGGTGGGTGGGGAGTACAGAGGCGTGTCCTTTCACCTAGGAGGACCCAGGTGTCCTGCTTCCTTCAGTGTTACCTGTGAGGCTGCTAATGCATCTCTTGTTTCTCTCTTTGCCATCTTTTCTTTGTGGTGGCTCAGCATTCATATTTTTGCCTTCTTCCCTCTGGAAGAAGAGTGATGCAGAGTAGAGCAGTAGCCTTCCCAAAAGCATCTGGACAACATCCGAGTGGCTCTTGCTGCCCCAATACCCAAATATTCAGTGTGAGGAATGAACTCCTCACTCTTGGAAGGTTGCCTTGCAAGCTCATCTTGCTCCCTCCTCTCATTGTGGGGCAGCGCTGCTCTGTGAAAGGAATCAGGTCAAATCTAAACTGAAGAGAGTTCAAATTTTATTGTCTCTCCCCACCTTGGCTTGAAACAGAACCACTTAAGATACACTTCAAGCAGAGCCAGACCAGCACCAAAATATTTCTGATTCTAAGTAATGGCTTGACAAAACAATTCATGTTTTTGGCACTGTTTTTCACAGGGAGTCTTTGCATTTGCATTAGGAACTGTAGAGCAGTGTCTCCTTGTAGGCAGCTTTCCCTATTCATACCTTGCTGCCTCTTTGTGTGCTGTGGGTGCAGTAATTCTTTCTCTTACACTGTGGTGCTGTGCTGCACCTCTTTGGAAACCATCAGGACTCGGATCAGGGTAAGGCCTGGGCAGGGTAAGGTGCAGCTCAGCTGCTCCTTACAGGAAGAAACTGTCCGTATTTCTCATTTGGAGGAGAACTCTGATGAGCTTCTGCACTGCTGGTGCTTTCCCTCAAAGTCCTGCTGGTTGGTGTTCTGGGGAGGTGATGCATTTGTACCACTGTGCTGTATATGGCAGCTGGGAGTTGATGAGGGAAGAAGGGGGTGACATCCAAGTATTTCACCCACCTCTGCTCATCATCCATTGCGCTATCCCTGTTGTGTCCTAAACAGGTTCACCCTGCAGCTCCTTGGCTTCATGTGCTAGTGGGAAGGAGATGGCAGAGCTGAGGAAGGAAGAGTTGCTCAGCTCATGCAGCAGAGCCAGAGTAGGTTGAGCGCTGTCTCCAGCTGGGGATTATTTTTTTCCATCTTAAGTTTTCCATGAGTTGGGCCAGTGTGATGTTAAAGGATCAGTTATTGAGCCATTATGGCTCAAATGGGACTTGAACCAGCAGAGCTTCAGCAAGGTCAGAAGAAAGCTGAGCTGAGCAAATATTGGCTTGAGTTTCTGGTCACCTGCTTAAAATAAGAAAGTACTTCTGTAAGTGCTGTTTAACAAGCATGAAGTTGAGAGGACGTCTACTGGAGAAAGGTACAGTCAAAGAGTTTGTGTGGCTAAAAGGGGTGATGCGGAAAAAGCAAACAGGAGAAGTCCAGACAGCAGCCAGGCTGAGACCAGGCGGAGATGGAGGGAGCAGCCAGGACAGGCTGGGAAAGCTCACAACCTGGGACCTAAGATTTGAGTGTGGCCCGTGTGCTTCACAGACGAGCAGCTCCTGGTCTGTGGATGCAGCAGTGATTTTAAGTGGCCTTCCCTATTGCCTTTCCAGGGCTGTCATGTCTGCTTTGTGCTACATGCTGCTTGGCTTTTTCCCAGGTGGTTCTCTGCGCAGGGATAAGGAAGCAACTTGCTAGTTTTCAAAACTAGTTTGCAGTGTGTTTTACAGACTGTGGCAATCAGAGGCAACAGCACACTGAGATTTATATTTGGACTGTGAAAGGTTCTTATTTCTGCTTTCTTTTTTTGTGTGTCAACAAACTCCTGTAACTTGTTGCAAGACATGGCTTTGCTTTCTGTATGCCTGGCACTCGCTGTGCCCAGAGGCTGCTGTGTCTTTGTGGTACCTCGTGGGTGTGAGTCAAACTGATGTTCACTTTGCAGGTATGCTGCAAATATCTCCAGCAGGTCCAGAGCACCGCAGGAGTGGGTGAATTGAAATGCAGCAGTGAAAAATATTCAAGATATCCAAGAATATGCTGATGGGATCTGATTGCTTGTCAGTGAAAGCTTAGCAGTTGTTTTACTCTTTTCTTCCTCTTCAGGCCCAGCAGCCTCAGCAGCAGCAGCAGCCGCCGCAGCCACAGCAGCAACAGCAGCAGCAGCAGCAGACAACTTCAAATAAGCGGCCCAGTAACAGTGCTCCCCCACCAACCCAGCTGAATAAGATAAAATACTCAGGGGGACCCCAGATTGTGAAGAAGGAGCGTCGGCACAGCTCTTCTCGCTTCAATCTGAGCAAAAACCGGGAACTGCAAAAGCTCCCAGCCCTTAAAGGTAAAGAAGCTGCGGGGTGGGAGTGACCTGCATGACAAGCTGTGCCTTCTCCAGGCAGAGTGTGGTGATGTAAGGGCTGTTCCCAAAGCAACTCTGGTAGCGTCTTGTTAACCTAACTGCCAGCAGTGCAGCAGGGATGGCTCTGGGAAAGGGGATTGGCTTGGAAGCAGCTTGAGAATTAATGGATAGCCTAAAAGAAAAGGAGGATACTCAATGCAAACTTCAGTACTTATCTTCCCATTCAAACTGGTTTAAACCCTTATGATATATGTATTTAGGATTAGCCTCAGATTCTTCATCAGATTGTGCAGGAAGGTGGTGAAGTGCAGAGACCTTGGTGCAGGCTGCTGTTGGTTGCTACAGCCACTTATTCCTGGGAGAGGACCGGGTCTCCTCCTCCTCATTGTGTTTCTATTGCAAATTATGGTAGTGCTATTGAACTTGTCCACATTAGGGTGATTATCCAGCATTAGCAGTTAGTCTACATAATGGGGCAATTAAACATGACTTAAGTCCGGACAAGGGGAGAGCATTTTCAGCAGTCACTCAGCCAGACCCGTTGATGACATTGCTCACAGAAACAGTCGTCCCTTTTAGGAAGGGTGATTGCCTTGCAACTCAACAGCCATTCTGCAGACAAGAGGTAAGTTTGCCTGACTGGCCTTAGCACTGCATAGTTTCCAGCAGCAACATATCAAAGAGAGAATGCTTATAATATAGGGCTTCTGCCACCTTGGCCCCTCTCTTCTAGGCTGCTCTCTGAAAGGAGGGTTAGTCTACAGTGTGGTCTGCCCAGCTCCCTTGTTGACTGTGGGGTGCACAGTGTGGGTGTCGCTGATCTGTGATGGAGGCAGTTAAGTGAATTTCTTTTCCAGTGTACCTTGTACCGGGAAGGGATCAGTGTTTATCAGATCAGAAACCACTACCATGTTTGAAACGGCCTTATGGGATAGTTGCTCCAGAGGCCTTGCAATCCCTTTGTGTTCATTGTCTCATCTCCATAGAAGGGATAACACTGCCTCTCCATCTTCCCTCCCACCCCTAGTGCAGCTCAAGGGGGACTGTAATGAGGGACGGGGAATGCAGGACAGGGAGCAAATAACACTGATACCTGGGTGAACCAGAAAGATGTTCAAGGACAGATGTCCCTGCTTTCTCTGACAGATGCTCCTCCACATGAACGAGAAGAGCTTTTCATCCAGAAGCTGCGGCAGTGCTGCGTGCTTTTTGATTTCATCTCTGACCCCCTCAGTGACCTGAAGTTCAAGGAGGTGAAGCGAGCAGGTCTCAACGAGATGGTGGAATACATCACACACAACCGTGATGTTGTCACTGAGGCCATCTATCCTGAAGCAGTTATCATGGTAGGGCATGGGGCCAGTACGTGCTTGTGTGCCAGAGAAATAGGGTCTGTTCAGAAGCATGGTGGGGAGCAGGGGATAGGGATTTGTCACAGAGGAGTGTGACTCCAGTCCTACCCATTCCTTATTACCTGCCCATTCCCAGAAAGAGAAGAAAGGGGAGGATGTGACTGTGCCTGCTGTAAGGAGAGGTGGACGTTCGCATCTCTAGCACAGACTGCACTTGTGGAGTTCACATGCAAGACTGTAACCCTACAACCTCTAGGGAGGGATCTGTTTGTGGGCACAGCTATGGCAAATCACAGTGTGTTGCTCTGTGGTGAAGGATTTGTTACGGGGAGGTGCAGGGATGTCATTCATGCACCTTTTCACTCACCTCAGTTTTCAGTGAACCTCTTCCGGACGCTCCCTCCGTCATCCAATCCCACAGGCGCGGAGTTTGACCCTGAGGAAGATGAGCCTACATTAGAGGCTGCCTGGCCACACCTTCAGGTGAGGAGGGGGGGGGAGGTTATAGTTCTGGTGAATTTTATCTCCAGGAAGTTGAGAGTCCATGTGGTGCTGGAGCCTGGCAGCCCTGCTGCTGTCCCTCTGGCCTGTGAGAATTGCTGGGGTGGGGACAGGGAGAGACCAGGCCTGCCACCCGTGGGTCAGAGGTGGCTTGTAGGCAATGCAAGCAGCAGGAATGTCCTGGAAACAGGCAGATGGCTGTGTGCAGCATTCACCTGCAGATGGCTGTATTCCCACATGGTCCTGAGGTAGGCAGGGAATGAACGCCTTGTTGGGATTGCGGGAGTTGTGCTGTATTGTCCATGTAAGCAATTCCCAACAGTGTTAATGTCCCTTCTGATATCTCAAAAGCCCTTATCCTTTGGACTTCAGTTGCGCTGGAGACAGCACTCCTGTCAGCTTCAGCACTCCTTTCCTTGCCCAGCTCCCTGGAAGGCACACAGAGGACGAGAACTGCTTGGTTCCAAAGCAAAACTTGTTCTTGACCCTGCTAACGCATCTCCTGTATGCTGGATATAATTCAGTTGCATTAGCTGGGAGTAAATGTTTGACCATAAAAGACAGGGAGCTGGCAGGAAGGGGGGAAGGGAGCAAAGAATCTTTTCATTAGACTCTGTGTCTTGGGAAATAGACTTTAAGACAAACTAGGTGAAAAGGGTTATGAAAGCAACAGTGAGCATGGTTTAGCAGAGCTCAGCAGTGGAAGCCAGGAGGTAAGCTCATGGGGGTCTCCCCAGGCATTTGTACAGAGACGTGTTGTGCAGCAAAATAGAAGAGCCAGGCACTGCAGAATGAAACAGAAAATAGAGAGGAAATAAGGTGCAGTTCTGCAGCAGTGGTTAATCACTTCTCACTGCTGCAGTTGACATAGGAATGCGAGCATCTCTAGAAATGATGTGTCCTCAGTGCCAGAGTACTATGAATACTAGGAAGCTTTTGTTTCTCAGAGATGAATAAGCAGCAGCTAGCGTGGATTTGTGGCAAGTGTGTACTGAGTTTTTTGGTCATCACCATAGTTCTTTCTGTGCTCCTGTCCTTAACAGCTGGGGCCTACCTGTGGATGGGTAGCCTCAAAACTCCTTCAGCTCCACAGTTAGATCTTTGGGATGCAGTGCTCTTACTTGGCTTAGTGGCCCCTCAAGAAGTGCTAGGCAGGGTCAGCCCTGGAACAAACTTACCTCACCAGGAGGACAGCAGGACCAGAAGTTGCTGTTTCATCACTGACAGCCTTCTTAAAGCAAGCTGCCCTTTGTTGTCCAAATGGGACATAGAGTGCAGCTCACATGGCTTATCTGGACCAAATCAATCGAGTCAGTCCCCAGGAGGCAGAGGACACAATGTGTTTTCCTGGGATCTGTTTCATTTCTTTTCTGTTCTTCCTCAGTGTGTCTCAAGAACTTACAATGAAGCCTGAGCCTTTACCATCTCTGAAGGTTTCTGTTCTCTGTAGAGATGTGGGCTGAAGGTGGGAGAAGAGTTTCCCAGGCCTAGTATCTTCATCTGAGTAGGTGGCTGTTGTCTTTGGTGGGAACTGAGGTGATGAGATCTCTTGTAGTCTTAGGTAGTTATGTAGCATTGGCCCCCTGCCCATGAAAGCAAGGGTAGCTGAGTTGATCTGCATGAGTAGGGAGATGCAGGTTCCTGTGTTTTTTTGTGCTCCTGTTCAGGCTTCCCAGCCTTTCCCTGAATCCTTCAGGAGAAGGAAAACATTTAAAATCTGAAGTAAACACTGGTGAGAGGACAGTTTCTAAGTGATCTCTTCTTCTCCCCCCATAGCTGGTGTATGAGTTCTTCCTCCGATTCCTGGAATCACCTGACTTTCAACCAAACGTAGCCAAGAAATACATTGACCAGAAGTTTGTACTATCTGTAAGTAATCTACCACCTTTGTGAAGGACGTGCAGCGAATTTTGGTCAAGGTGTTATGCAGATATTCCAGCTTTGTCAGCAGGTGCTTGATGGTGTGGATTTTGTTTTTTCCTTCATCTAGTTTTGAAGGAGCAGCCAGAAGTTTCTGTGCAGGGCAAGAGTGTGTGCAAGCTGTAGTCCCTGGAACCCATCACTCATTGTACAGGTGGAGAGGAGCACTGGGGTCCTTGCAAGGGAAATCTGGGGACACACAGCTTTGTAGAATGTGCAGGTCATCACTGTGCTTCTGAAGACGAATGAAGTGATGATGGTTCCACTTGTGACTAGGAGACTGCATGTTTCGGGGAAATGACCACTGTGCTCAGGGTGCTGAAAGCATCACTTAACTGAAAGAGACACTTTGCTGAGCAGATGTAGTGCCTAGTGTTGCTGGTAGCTTTGTCCAGACAGGCAGTATGCAGACACTGACTGAATGTCTCTCCCCACAGCTACTGGATCTCTTTGACAGTGAAGACCCCAGAGAACGGGACTTCCTAAAGACTATCCTGCACAGGATCTATGGGAAGTTCCTGGGTCTGCGAGCATATGTGAGGCGGCAGATCAACAATATATTTTACAGGTGAGATGTTTCTTAGTGCCACCGGCTTAGTGAGAGAGTGGCACAATGCAGTGAGATAAATTTGGGGCACTAGGCTGTGATTCTGTCTAATCCGGGCTGTGATTAGCTAAGTGACTCAGTTATGTCACACTGCTTTGGTAGGGATAGACTTCATTTGTGCTTCAGAACAGTGAGAATGTGGTAGTGATGTCTTCAGTGCACATAGCAAATTCTGGGACCTGTTAGCTTTAGCTGATCTGGGGGCCATGAATTTATTTACATCTATCTTTTACACCTTGCCCTGTTGTCTTGGAGTTATGTTATTTACTAGGAAACTCTCCATCTCCAATGTTTTTCCTTCCTTTTGCTTATCAAACTGTATCCAATGTTTGGCAATGACCTCTCAGTCTTCTCTTCTTTTTAGGTTCATCTATGAAACAGAGCACCACAACGGGATTGCAGAGCTGCTGGAGATCCTGGGAAGGTAAGGGCACTTTCAGAAGTCCCATAGGGTCTACAGTTGAATGAAACCTCCAGCCTAGTGTGATGCGTGGACTGGCAGTGCTTTCCTTCAGCGGTTCTTTCAGGAGCCACCTTTTCTAGAGGATCTCAGTCTGACAAAGCACAAAGTGAAAGTACTCTCCAGTCTGGTAATAAGTGCAGTGAGAGCCTTCTCCTCCACAGATTTATCTCCTGTTCTTTTGAGTTTGAGTCCAGTCATACTTGCTGTTTTGCCTCAGCAGGCAATAAAAGAGAAGAGTTCCTCACAGTCCTGAGAAGGCTTAGCAGTGTGTAGCCTTCTCCATGGCTTCAACTGCCCTTCTGTTTGCAGTGCTGTCTTATGCTGCCATTCTCCTGTACTGTAAAGTACAAGGCTTGAGGCTGCCTCTATTCTGGCCTTCCACAGATGTTCTGCTTAAGTGTGTGTGGGTTCAGCCTGACATAGGTCAGAGAAAAGCCCAGGCTCCATTAGAGACCTTTTCCTGTCTTGCCTGTTGAGGAAACACTCTCACTGAGCATGGTATTACAGGTTGGGCCCCAGCAACCACATTTCTTCTGGTGGGTGCTTTCTCAATTGATTAATGAGAGCTAGGGCAAGCCACTGATTCTTTTGAGGTGAGGGGTACTGTGTTTCTGCTAGGTAAAGATGTTAACCAGACTTTTGTTTCTTCTCAGCATAATCAATGGGTTTGCTTTGCCTCTGAAGGAAGAGCACAAGATGTTCCTCATCAGAGTCTTGTTGCCGCTGCACAAAGTGAAATCTCTCAGTGTCTACCACCCGCAGGTGAGAAGTGCTTCAGGTTCTCAGGGCAGGATGTGATTCCTGCAAAAGCTGTTGTTCAGGTTTGCTTATAGCTATTGCCTGGGCTGCATTACTGTGTTGCACAAAGTTTTTGCAGTGAGATGGTCTGGGCTCCACACTAGTGCCTTGCTGCGGTGGTTGATCCCAGCCTTGCAGTGCCCGGGCCTGTGTGTATGCATGTGTGCTTTCTGCCACTGGCTGATAGGAGGGTATCCTGCCATTTCCTAATGCTGTGGCCTGCTTTGCCTTTCTGTGCTGGAAGTTTGTGGAATACTAGGGCCCTGCTGAAACCAGAGGTAAAATTCCAAGCTGCAGTCATCAGCCTGTTCATGTGGTGTGTCAGCTGTTAGTCATCACTAAGATATGTGGAAAAATTAGTGTGCTGGGCTGCTAGGCTGGTATGGAGATGATTTTCTTGCAATTTAGAACACGTAATAGAAAAGTAGAGAAGATCAGGACTCAGGCTAGGAAGTGAGAAAGTATGGGTACTCAGGAGTGATGACTGTTCTCTTGGCCTTGTTTTTATGAAGCAGGGCCTTGTGATAGTTAGATTTGTTCCTTCTCATGTGTGCAGCTGTGCTTGCATTTGAATGTATTAGCTGTGGACTGCTCTAGGTGGCTCAAGTTTTATCCTTTATGCTGCATGAATGTCCTAAGCTCAGGCCCTGCCTACTTGGTCTTAGAACCTTTACTTGCTGTCCAAAGAACTGGATTCATTTGCAGCTACAGCTGTCTGCTCATCACATGCACTGTGGAGGGCATAATGTGACTTCCAGTCTAGGGTGGTGGTGACAGTTCTCAGGTACACTTGAGGAATCTCTAATCTTGCCTTTTTTTTTTTTCCCTACAGTTGGCGTACTGTGTTGTACAGTTCTTGGAGAAAGACAGCAGCTTGACAGAGCCAGTGAGTAACCTTGCTTAGCCTTTCAGTGTCATTCAAGTCCCAGAAAGCTTCATGGCTTCCTTAGAGTACAGCAAGGGTGAAAAAAGGCTGAGGAAGCTGGGAGTCAGCTGGATTGTTTACTGGGTTTGCTTGGTATCCTGTGGGCAGAAGGGTCTGTGATGCTTGTGTGCAAGTCTTCAGCATTCTCTCCTGAAAGCTTCAGGAAGGTGTGCTGTAGACTTCCTTTGTGCTTTGGATCTTGGTGTAGCAGAAGAAACATTATACTAAGCTATCATTTCCGGGCAGAGTTTTCAGCTAGGGACAGATGCTGCAGAGACAAAACGCATGGCCGTCTGATGTCTGATGGAACCAGTGTGAGGGCCCTGAAATAGTAAGAGTTCACTCCAGAGTTAGCTGAAAAAACATAGGGATGAGGTTAGGAACCTGGGACACAAAGGTCTGCTTAGGGAAGCCACTGTTCCTTGATGAACATATTCTTTTTTCCTGCGCTAGCATCAGTTTGTTACATCCATTGTGTTAAATAAGTCCCATTGCAGATGCTTTTGCCTTTGGTATGTAGTGCTGTGAAACAGCAGGTTCAAAAATGTGTGAGCAGTGTAGATGGGGATCTTTCATATTCCAATTACTGGCTGCACAGACCTGCAGTGTTAACCAGGCTATATGCCGGCTTGGCAGAGGGTGCAAGCAGGAGACAAGTGTTTCTCCACCCACTGCAGGCCAGGAAATGTCTTCTACAGAGCTGAGCTTCATAGCATCAAAACAGCAGATGGCCAAAGAACACACGCTTGTGTCACTGTAGCAGGGAGCACCAGAAAGTGTGAGCATTTTAATGAGTAATGCTAGCTGAGGTTGTACTGTTCTCTGGCTGAAATGCATGCGTTCACAGTGGGCCTGCCTGTGCTCAATGGGAGCTGGTCAGCTGTTGTCAGCTTTCTGGGTCTTCAGTTCACATGCCAGCAGTGCTGAAGCAGACCTCCCAGCTTTTCCTTTAAATGTGGATCCTCCATTTCCTGTGTTCCCAAAAGCTTGCTCTGAAACAAACTGCCTAAACTAGCTTCCTGATCATGTTGAGTACTTCCTGTGGCTGACATCCAGCCTAACAGCCTCCTGCCAAAGCACTTACTGTAGGGTGAGGGAGAAGAGAGAAATAGAAATCTGTCAATATTTCCAGGATTGATTTTTACAGTATATTCAAACAGTAAAGCTTCATAGCTCATCACTGCTTCCTTCCCGGGTAATGTGTAAGTGACTCCTGGATTAGAGACCCAGGTCAGCTTTGGTGTTTGTGGAAAGCAGTGGGATGACCCAATGTCATTACCTTCAGTGGGTGTTGTGTTGGGTCTCAACCAGACATACCACGGCTATATTGCCACAGGTTGTGTCCTATTGAAGCATCCTGCTTGTGGAAGTTTTGAATAGACTTCTGAGATGACTAGGGTTATTGAAGTCTTGAAGAATTGCAGAGCTTGTGCATCAGCAAAGATCTGTATTCACTAGGAGATGTTGCCACCAGCACTGGAAGGAGGCTAGATCCCTCACTAGGTTCACGCTCGCTTAGAGTGGGCCTCCCAGAAGCTCGCTCAGCATGGCTTGATACCATAGCTCTTGTGTTAATAGCAGTCTGAATGACTGCCAGGTGAGGAAGGCATCAGATGTCTTCAGTAATAGCAAAGACAGACTTGACACACCTTGCACTGTGTTAGCTATAGGAGAAATAATATCTGAGTCACTGAAGCTAACTCTTGCCGGGATGGCAGACCTGACTAAGGACAAACACTGAGGATACCAAACTCCTGGCTTCCCAAGCCTTGAGTTGGTGGAAGAATAATGCTCAGATACTTCTAATCTTGCCATTGCATTGCTCACTACCGTCCCTCCACTGCTGTGAGCTTCCTCTCCTGTGCTGGCTTCAGGATCAGGTTGCTGAAGTACACAGAGTTTGAAAGAGCAACTCCTACTGCCCATTGTGTATGAATCTAGTGCCCTCACGTAGCCTTTCTGTAAATGCTGTACCGAAGGCTCAAACGGAGTGAAGGTCTGCAGGGCCTTGTACCCTGCCTTTTACCATGTCTAGAAGCAGTTGAGTCGGGAAGG
This sequence comes from Todiramphus chloris collaris, assembly GCA_025345505.1. NCBI lineage: Eukaryota > Metazoa > Chordata > Aves > Coraciiformes > Alcedinidae > Todiramphus > Todiramphus chloris. The sequence goes on along the minus strand of JANVCC010000020.1, from coordinate 38,023,423 downwards.
AAGCAATAATGAAAATAAATAAATAAAATTAAGTGGGATCTAGTCCTTCTCCTAGTATATTCTTCCAGTATCTTGTAAGCAGTAGTTTACTCATCCAAAAGTTGCACCTGCTTTGTCATATCTGGTTATCACCATTACATGTAACTTCCATAAACTTGTCTACTCCCTTCTGGAATCTATTAGGAGTTTGAGTCTACACAAAGTCTTGAAACAATGAGCTCCATAATACAATTACTTTTGTGTGAAATAATTCCTTTTCCTTGTCCCAAACCCATCCATTGCATTATTTATTGGGTGCTCTTCAGTGTTCAAGTTCTGTGGTGCATTGAATAATTATTTCTCAGTGACCTTCTCCATAGCATTTCTAGTTTAACTAATTGATCTTCCATAGTTGCTCTGCACCATCTGCTAGCTGCTGCCCACTCTGGTTTGAGCCTTCCATGTTAAGCTGTATTTTGGCAAAAATGCAGTTCTAAGCTTTGGGCTTGTCGTACATAACCGTAGCAGCCCAGGCGGTCTGTCTTGTGTGTTACTTAGGCAGAGTTTGGGCTTTTCTCTTCTTTACTCCCTGGTAGCCCACCCTGACTTTCTGAGAGGCGCTTTTGTTACTTCCTCCCATCTGCTGTTGTGACCAGACCCTTAAAAATTTATTTAACAAGCTGATGTTAACTTTCAGCCTCTAACACTATGTCTGTACCCTCTGCACTCAGGTGATTGTGGGCTTGCTGAAGTTCTGGCCAAAAACTCACAGTCCCAAGGAGGTGATGTTTTTAAATGAACTGGAGGAGATCCTGGATGTGATTGAGCCATCTGAGTTCGTGAAAGTTATGGAGCCTTTGTTCAGGCAGTTGGCCAAGTGTGTCTCCAGCCCACACTTCCAGGTGGGTTGCAGCTCAGAGAGCGGATAGGGCACTGACTTGTAACCTGTTTGGCATGTGAGAGTGACACCACAACTTTTGGCCTTGTCTTTGTGGATCAGTGGCACGTGGAAGTGTAACCAGGGTGAGTACTGGGGTGACGTGGTGGGAGGCAGTGAGAATCCTCACCACAGCCACAGAGCAAGCTCATCCAAAGAGAAAACAAAGTAGATCAATGAAGCCTCTGCTGCTGCACTGTGCTATTCAGCACCATGTATTGCAGCAGGCTGGAGTAGACATGCTCTGTCACCTGTTTTGGGTAGCAAACAGAGATCCATCCATTGTCACCCTGTTGCAGTAAAACCAAGCTGTCTGTAGTATTGGAGGGAGGCCAACCAAAGAGACAGCGTGCAGAGAAGATGCTTTGTATTACTCAGGTGTAGGTGGTAAAGAGTGAGGTACACTGAAAAAGTGCTGGAATCTGTTTCTTCCTTGTTCCCACTGAAGGGAAGCTGGCTGTAGTACAAGCTAAAAGAATCTTTGTGGTAATCTTAAGATTTAAAATGTCCAAGGTGGTAAGACCTGCTAGTATCTCCTAGCAAGTGTTCTTGGCTCACTGGTTTAGGGTCCCATGAAGAGTGCCCAGGAAGAAGATAGCTTGCTGGTGAAACATGTGGCTGACCCAGGTATGTGTGGGGTGTTAAACAGTGACATAGCCGTCCCTCAGACTAAGTGCGACTACAGTGTGAGGCAGACTGCCTTCAGTCTGTCCTAAGGTACAAGGTCATGTGTTTACAAGCCAAAAAATGAGGTCAGTCTAGGTCACGTGTGTATGTAAAAGATCACTGTTTCCTGGAAAGGACTGGGGGAGCCTGCTGGAAACTAGCTGGACGTGGATTACTGGTGTGGTAATGGGAATCAAAGGACTAGGATCTTTGGGCATGTAAGGAGCTACTGTAGGGAGCTAAGGAGCTTGAATAAAGTAGAGTAGAAGCTGGAGAGGAGGCATCCTGTACTTGATAGCAGCCCTCATCTGCCAGCAACTCTTTGAAAAACAAGACTGGGAAACCTGGAGAAGGTGCAAACACTTTACAGCCTAAGGAAATCAACCCCAAAGATGTCCCACACAGTCAGGCTGAATAGTGTCTGCGTCTGCAGCTTGTCTGAGAGCAAAAGTAGGAATTGACTTCTTGGTAAATCTGAACACATTGGTGGGGGTGAGTTTTCTCTTGAGTGGATTGTGTGTTAACCTGACAGACCAAGGCTTAACAAGATCCAGTAGCTGGAAATTAAAGCTAGGTAAGTGAACACGAGGTGAGTTTCACTTCATTTACTCATGTGGAACAATACAGTAAGAGGATATAGATAGTGAGTTCTCCATCATCTGAAATACAAAACTGAGACTGGGTATCTCTCTTCCTAGGTTTTTAAGACATTCTCAAGCCAGCACTAAATGCAGAAATTCCCCTGGTTATCCACAATGCCCAGATTTGTGGTTAAATATGAAGAATTTTGTGGTTAAGTCTCACTGTTTGGAAACTTGTTGGACTTGTTTGACTTGTTAGAGCAGGATGGCTGCCCCAAGATTTTCCATATTTTCACTAAATCGGGGGGATAAATGGTGGGCCTAGTGCCTGAAGCATGCTCCAAAGTCCAGAGGAGCTCTGCTGTGGGGAAGGCCAGGGAGGAATGGAAGTTTACAGAAGACAGTCTGAGGAAACAAAGGAGGCTTGGAGCTAATCTGAGCTGGGACCTGGAGTGGATGACATTACTGTCCTCAAGAGTTCTGTAAAGGGTGTTGGGAGTCATCAGTATATCAATGGTAAGCTTGCCTAGTCAAGAAAGTGAGAAGTGTCTGACAGGGGCTCTGGGAAAGAAGGCTGGGCAGCAGGGATGAATGGCCTTTTAACAGTTGGCAAAGGTCAGCCCAGCTGCCTGTGCTGTGGAGGAGCATTTGCTCCTTGGCTCAGTAGTGGCAAGCTCTGGTCCCAGCACTGCACAGTTTCACTGTGCACCACAGATGTTCCTGGAAGGAGCCTCTCCAAGGATCGCTTTCTCTCCCATGCAGGTGGCAGAGCGAGCACTGTACTATTGGAACAACGAATATATCATGAGCCTGATCAGCGATAACGCAGCCAAAATTCTCCCAATCATGTTTCCAGCGCTCTACAAGAACTCCAAGAGTCACTGGAACAAGTAGGTCTTTCCACATGCCCTGGCACTTGCTGTGCATGCAGGATTGCTTGACCTACTGGTGATCTTGGGGCATGCTGATACAGTGCAATGATGCATGGTGCTCAGTGACACGGGGTGCTGAGCCAGAGGGGTTGATAGTAGTATTAACGTGGAAAAGTGCCACAGCTGACCGCAGCAACCTGCTTCTACAAGGGGTCGGGTGCCTGCAATGACCTGCCTCGGGGCCATTGAGTCCACCCAGTTTGGTACCTGCATATCACTAATACTGCTGGTCTCTTGGAGGTTTGCAGTAGGTTTTCCAGCTGATTTCTGACTGCCTGTTAACTGGTCATCACTCATATGCCCTCCATGATCAGAGCTGTTGGCTAATGCGGTGCCTTACTCCTTGAGTACAGCAAGAACAGAGAAAGCAGAACTAACCAGGCAGATGTCCCCTTGATGAATTATTGCCCTCTGTGTCTGATTCCTTGATACTGGTCTGTTTTATGGCTCTCCCATCAACTTCCTTTCTTCTGACAGTTTCTTCAGTTAATTCCTTACCTGGTTAAATCAAGTTGTAATCCTTTTAATGAGTTAGCTAAAAATAGTCCACAGTCAAGATCCTACCATCTTCCAGCAAAAAACACAATGACAGAGAAAAAAAGTCATCTTCCCCTACTCTAGAGGGTGGAAAAAAGCAAAATTAATTCTGGGAAGGGTGGGCTAGTCCAGGGTTTAGGAGTATACTGCGGTAGCAAGGACAGGGTTGTGAGGTGGATCTCTTCTGCAGAGAGCTCCCCACCAGTCTGCTGTTTGGTTCCTTCTCTTCATTGTATCGGGAAGCATGAGCCACCAGTCAGGGCTGCTCTAAAGACTGGGGTGGGCACTGATGCAGAGGCAATAAATGCAGACAGACACCCACATATGCACACATGTGCACCAGCAGGCACATGCATGTGCAGGCAGGCACGTACAGGCACGCACACCCATGTGATGTGTGTGCACGTACACACGTGTGTGTGCAGACAGGTGCACGCAGACGCACTCTCACTCCAAGTGTTACTGCATCTCCTGATCAGAGTTCAGAAAAGGACTTTATGTTCTTGTCTGAAACCCTTCACCAGTTCTGTTTCCTTCTTGTATCAGTCGAGATTCATGATTCTGCTGCTTCTCTTTCCATCTTGTCTCTTTCTTAGTGTTATGGCAGAAGAAGTCCTGAAGGTGTTTTCCTCTTATTTCTCCTTGTCTTTGTTTTAGCACTAGCCACATCTTCTCAGGGCAGATTGAATACCTCAGATTCTTTTCTTCCTTCTCATCTACTCCCAACACTTTTTCAGACAGCCTACATAAGTCCAGCAGGGCTGTAGATCTCTTCATTATTCCAGCTGTAGAGCTGGTGAAGTACAGAGCTCCATTTGCTATCTCTCATCTTTTGCCTTTGGGTCAGGAATTTCAGAGTCAGCTTCAATACTTGTCTTTATTCCCTGGGAGTGTCCTTGTCCCAGAGGAAGCTCACATATAGTGCAATCTATCCATGATTGTCTGACACAAAGTTGGCTTTACTTCTATGGTATACTTTGTAGTGGTTCCCATCTCTACAGGGCTGCTGTATGTCTGTGTTTTGGGTATCTCCGTGACAAAGCTCATGACTGAATACTGGGCAGCCCAAGAATGTCACAGTGTGTATGTGAGGTGAACTGTTTGGTTAGGTAAAGCCCCCTTGAGAACAGCCCTGAGCAGGTCCCTAGCATCCTTCCTTTTGAGTTTCTAACTAAAAAATAAATACATGAATGCATACTTTTGCACTCATCAGTCTGACCGCAGTACAGCAGACCCGTCCCAGTGGTCTTCTCTTCATCTCTTTTTCTCCTTGTGCAATAGTCTGTGCTGTGTTTGTGGAGGGCATTTTCCCCTGCCAAGAGCTGTGAGTGTGTGAAAATCTTTTATCACTTTGCTGTACTATTGGAGTTGCTGCTGCCGTTATCTCTTGTCTGTGCTGCTAGCGCTAATTCAGGGTTGAGAACTCGGGGGATACCACCATGACTTGTTCTCCTTTCCTCATTTTTTTTGCAGGACAATCCATGGGCTGATCTACAATGCACTGAAGCTGTTCATGGAGATGAACCAAAAGCTTTTTGATGACTGCACGCAGCAATACAAGGCAGAGAAGCAGAAGTGAGTAACTGGTTCTTGCCAAGTAACTTGAGCTCATCCTGGAGTCTCCTTGGGGTACAGAAACAGATGGTGGATGCCAGTAGGCAGAGGGGAAGTGGAAAGATGATGCAAATCATTTTGTCAAACAGTAAGATCCCTCAGCAATAACTATGTGTAGGGATGAGAAGAAGTAAAACGCATGCCCTGGTAAAAGTCTTTTCAGTTCTGATGAAACAGGTAGCTTGGAAAAGCATGACAGAGTTTTCTGGATCGTGAGGAAGTAGACAGTACTCAGCTTTGCAGAGACACTTTTGCTCTGCTTTGGAAATACTTACCAGTTTGTATACGTCATAGTGATGCCAGTGCAATCCTGCTGCTTTAGAAAGACTTTTCTGAAGAGCTTTGCTGCAGTGGACATAATGGATCTTTCATGCCACAGGATGCTTTCAATTTTCCAGTAACAAATATGGGAAAATATTCCTGTAATTCCTGGAATTTGAGATCAAATGAGGACAGTAAAATATGAGCTCAGCAAGTACCTGTGCCACATGCATGATGCTGTAAAAAAACTCCACTTGTTCTGCTTCCTTGTGCTGGTTTTGGTGCAACTTCTTCCCCTGCCCCCCCCGGGTCTGTTTTCTGCTGACTTAGTGACATAAAATAGTGCTTCTCATTCCTGGATGAGCCAGGGCTGCCACAAGTGTGGTAGTGGAGAGAGCAGGGCTAACCCTTGCTGGCAGTGGCGAGCTCTGGAATACAGGCAGTTGTTTTGTGAAATAGTAATAAATAATAAAGTTGAGATCTGAATCAGAGCTTACGGATGGGCAGCCTGCTGCATATGGAGAAATTAAAGGGTTTTTTTAACATTCAAACTGGGAACAAGCAAGATTTCCCCCCCCCCCCCCCCCCCATTCTAGGGCATTTGTGACATCCACAAATGTCTGCACATATATTTTAAGTCACAGTGACAGCACGTTTACCTGGTGTTTCCAGCAGGAGCTTTTTCTACCTGTTTAGCTTCTGCCCCGGCTAACCTGCTAAGGGTGACTGTTCCCAGCACTGCTGTGTGGCTGATGGATTGTTCTGGGAAAGGTCAATAAAGCGGCTCAGAGTAGTCCAGTAACTGGATGGCTGCACTGTTTTCTGCTCAAATGAAGATGATGTTTTTTTCTCTCATGCCTCTCTGCCTAATTATGTTTCAGAAAACCTTGTGCTGGGTTTTTGTCAAGGGTATATACCTTTTGCTCCCCTAGATAACCAAATTTGGTAAAAAGTCAATTGAAAGCTTGTTGGGTGGGATGGAAAAATGTCTTTTATCGAGTGAATCTGAGATTAGTTTACCTACATGTTACAATTCCTCAGCTAAGTGGGATTTCCCTGCCACAGAGACCCAACCAAGGAGGCCTTTCTGGGCAAAAAGAAGGTGGCTCTGCTGTCATTAGCACAGCATTAGCAGCTGTTCCTGGCTTGAGAAACATGAAAAGGTCCCCCTCTGAAGGGGTGCCAGAGCTGAGAGAGAATGCTGTGAAAGGCCTGTAGGGACAGGTTTGGAAACAACTAGAAAGAGAACTTGGTGGCAGAAAGGAACAGGGTAGGAGAGCAGGCTTGGTGGGAAAGTGCAGCTTGTCTGGGCTAGGAGGTAAAAAGGAGGTGGAGACTTTGGGCCAAGGTACAGTGAAGAACCAGGCTGGAGAGTGGAGTGTGTGGTAGTGTTATTCTTGATGGTAGTGCTAGTGTTATTCTTAATGTCAGTGTACATAGGAATGGGATAAGTAAGGAAAAGAAGGCAAAGGCAGGGACTGGGAGAAGGAAGATCTGCCCACGGTTAGTGAAGATCAGCTTCGAGACCATCTAAAAATCCTGAAAGTGTACAAGTCAGTGGGACTGGGTGAGATCTGTCCGTGGGTCCTAAGGGACCTGAGGGCAGATGAAGTTGCTAAACCACTTTCCAACGTATTTGAAAATTCACAGCAGTCTGTCACAGTTTAGGGTCAGGGCAGCCTGCTAGACCCATAACAGACACTCTCTGTTAACCCCCCTCCCTCCCCAAAGAGGAAGAGAAAGGGAATAAGGGAGAGAGACTGAGCAATTAGAAAAGGAAACCAGAACAGCTTTGATTAAAATGAAAATTATAATAATAAAAACAGAATATATGCAAATATATACAAAACCAGTATCGAACGCAACCCCCCCTGGCAGTTGCATCACCATCACCACTGATGCTGTGGAGCAGGCACTGAGGAAATCCCAGACTGGGCCCAGTGGCAGATGGGAACTGTGTTCAGGAGCTGGATTCTGGTAGCAGATTTGGGAACACAGAGTCAGTCTCACCTCTGTGCCTGGCCAGATCATGGAGCAGATCCTTCTGAAGGCTCTGCTAAGGCACATGGAAAATGAGTAGGTAACTGGTAGCAGCCAACACGGCTTCACCAAGGGCAAATTGTGCTTGATAAATTTGATGGCCTTTTACACTGCAGTTACAGGGTCAATGGAAAAGGGAATCATCTTCCTGGACTTGTGCAAAGCGTTTGACGCTGTCTCGCATGACATCCTGGTCTCTAAATTGGAGAGGCATGGATTTGATGGTTGGACCACTTGGTGGATAAAGAATTGGCTGGATGGTCACACTCAGAGTTGTGGTCAACAGCTCAATGTCCAAGTGGAGACCAGTGATGAGTGGAGTCCCTCAGGGATCAGTATGGGGACCGGGGCTGTTTAACATCTTGGTCAGCGACATGGACAGTGGGATCGAGTCACCCTCGGCAAGTTTGCAGGCAGCACCAAGCTGTGTGGTGTGGTTGACTCACTGGAGGGAAGGGACACCATCCACGGGGACCCTGCAGGCTGGAGAGGTGGGCCCATGCCAACCTCATGAAGTTCAACAAGGCTCTGCACCTGGGTCAGGAAAATCCCAAGCACAAGTACAAGCTGTGTGGAGTGTGGATTGAGAGCAGTCCTTAGGGGAAAGACTTGGGGGTGCTGGTTGATGAAAAGCTCAACATGAGCCAGCAATGTGTCCTGGCAGCCCAGAAAGACCCAACTGTATCCTGGTCTGCATCAAAAGAAGCGTGGCCAGCAGATCAAGGGAGGTGATTCTTCCCCTCTACTCTGCTCTTGTGAGACCCCCACCTGGAATATCGTGTCCAGCTCTAGAGTCCCCAACACAAGAAGGACATGGATCTGTTGGAGCAGGCCCAGAGGAGGGCTATGAAGATGATCAGAGGGCTGGAACACCTCTCCTATGAGGACAGGCTGAGAGAGTTGGGGTTGTTCAGCCTGGAGAAGAGAACGCTCTAGGGAGACCTTACAGCAGCCTTCCAGTATCTGAAGAGGGCCTGCATGAAAGCTGGGGAGGAACTTTTTACATGGGCTTGTAGTGATAAGACAAGGCCTAATGGCTTCAGACTGAAAGAGGGTGGATTTAGATTTGAAATTAGGAAGATGCTCTTCACTCTGAGGGTGGTGAGACACTGGAATAGGTTGCCTGTGGAAGCTGTGGATGCTCCATCCCTGGAAGTGTTCAAAAACCAAGCCAGATGGGCCCTTGAGCAACCTGGTCTAGTGGGAGGTGTCCCTGCCTAAGGCAGGGGCGTTGGAACTGGGTGATCTTTAGGTTCCCTTCCAACTCAGATCATTCTATGATCCTAGGTAGGAAACAAATTAGAGGAGAAGTGAGGAGATTGGGGGTTTTGGGCAAGGGGCAGGACAGGATGTAGGACAAAGGTAGGGGAAAAGAGCATGCGCTTGGGAAGATGGATTGGAAACCTGGGTTTACTAGAGAAGTATGCCTGAGTTCTTTGCTTGTCCATTGTGAAAATGCTATCTCTTCCCTCCATGTCTTCAAGATAATTCAAGAAATACAAGCAAATCCATGTGCACTTAACACTGTGGCTGTATGTTCTGGAATGTAATAGAGTAAGTCATGGCTGGAATGAGTGGTGTTACAAAAATGATGTTTCGCAGGCTGGAGAAAGTGGTTTTTTTTAGCGTTGTCTCCCTGGCAGATCGAGAACATTTCATAGATGAAGAGTCTGCCTCAGAGCTTGGACTGCCCTTTTTCTGCCCTTGCCCTATCTGCTCTTCTTTCCACAGAGTGCTGCAACCTGTTCTGGTGAGCAGCAGGTCCCATTGCCTCTCTTCTAGTGGAGAAGACAGGCTCCATCCACAGCTCATTCCTGCTGCTTCCCGGGCAGAGCTGACTGCAGGCTAGGGCTGTCGGTGGACAGTTGTTACTGCCACTGCAGTCAATTGCCATTTTCTTTTCAAACACAGAGACTTAAACTGAGTAGAAGCAGTACTTTGATTGGTTTTTTTTTTTTTTTCCCCTCATAAAAACCTGTGAGGCTGTGATGTTCAGTAAGACTGAGGAGCTTGAAATGCTGAGGCTGCTTGAGCACAGACAGAAGGAAGAGAGAGCTCTGAAGTGTTGTCCCCGTGAGCCTCCAGAGACCTTGTGCTATGAACTAGAAAACTGTGTGTGTGGGAAGGGCTGCACAGGCGAACCAAGCCTGTCAACGTGAAACAGTGAAAAGGGAGAGTGCTTGTAGGTACACAAATAGGCTGCAACCAAATGTTGAGAGGTCAATCCAGAAAAGGCTTAACCCTATTTTAAATTAGTTGCCATGCCTACAAGTGACATTCCAGCTCAGGCCTGTCACTGCCGCACCCTTGGCTTTGCAGCTGCAGCCAAGGCTGGTCATAGAGGGGCAGACTCTCCCCAGGACACATAGGGAGGCTCGCTGTTGTTCAGTGCAGATGGACTCTCTGCACCTTACTCATCTCCCCAGGCATCTTGCTGCTGTTTGAATTATCAGAACCTTTCAGTAAACAGTGGGGAGATTGGGGCAGATAGGTGGCATCTTGTCCTGAACATGTCCTTTTGTAACAGTGCGAGGGCCTTGACCACTGCCTTTCAAGAAGTATGGTGTCAGCATGATCCTGGGCCACCCTAACACCTGACATCTCTCTGGTAGAAGCTACCTGGCATAGGGCACAGGAGCAGGAAGAAGAAGATACGTCAATATATAGCTCTTTTCCAAGTGTCTTGCCACTGGCTTTCTCATACTACTATTAGTGGGGTCAGGAGTGAAGGGAGATGATGAGGTGCACATCACCTAGAAAGCGGGGCTGGGGTTGGCTCCCACAGACTCAGAAAATAGGGGTTGGAAGGGACCTCTGGAGATCATCTAGTCCAACCTCCCTGCCAAGGCAGGTTTGTCTAGAGCAGGTTGCCCAGAAACACATCCAGACAGGTTTTGAATGTCTTCAGAGACAGACTCCACTACCTCTCTGGCAGCCTGTTCCAGTGCTCTGTCAGCATTTGGAGCATCTCTCTTACAAGGAAAAGCTGAGAGACCTGATGCTGTTTAGCCTGGGGAAGAGAAGACTGAGAGTGAATCCTGTCTATACTTATAAATATCTAAAGGGTGGGTGTCAAAAGGATGGGGACAATCTGTTTTCAGTGATGCCCCGTGAGAAGATGAGAGGTAATGGACACAAACTCGAACATAGGAAGTTCTGTCTAAACATGAGGAGGAACTTCTTTACTGTGAGGGTGACAGAGCACTGGAACAGGCTGCCCAGAGAGGTTGTAGAATCTCCTTCTCTGGAGACTTTCCAAACCCACCTGGACACATTCCTGTGCAACCTGCTTTAGGTGAACTGGCTTTAGCAGAGGGGTTGGAGTAGGTGATCTCCAGAGGTCCCTTCCAATCCCTACCATTCTGTGACTCTGAAAATGAGAATAACAAGGAATGGTGGATGCTTACCTCTGTTTGCAGGGAACGTTCGCTGCCCTGGGATTTAGAGGTGGCCTAGTGAAGTGGTCACTTAAGGTCTGTGCCAAAATCTATGCCAAGTTCAAGAGCTGTGCCTGAAGTTTTGGCAGGTGTCTGGTGTGTTATGGTCAGAAACAAAGGGAAGTGTGGGCAGCTAAGCCCCAGCTCTGTTGGAAATGTTAGCATGTCCTTCCACATCTGGGGGGTGTGGAGAAAGTGGGTGTTTGACATCCAAACCAGTGTCGTCGTTTTACTCTAGAGAATAGTCGCTCTGGTCCTCTCCTGAAGCACAAAGACAGGGAGAAGTACATGTACAGCCTACTGCTGCCACCCTGTACTCTGAGGTGAGCAAGGAGGGTGCCTTTCTACCCCCTGCTAGCTGCAGTGTGTGCCCTCTTCTTGACACATCTCATCTGTAGATAGAATTAGGGGTCTCTGAAGGACAGAGCAGATCTTCCCCTTACCTGCACTTTTCTGCGGTCTCTTGCTTTTGTCTTCCTGTGAGCAAAAGCTGCACTTTTCCCTGGAGTTCATATTTCTGTGCTCTCTGTTTTCACAGGGGAAGGTTCAGGATGAAGGAACGAGAAGAAATGTGGCAGAAAATAGAGGAGCTGGCCCGGCTGAACCCCCAGGTGGGTAATAGCAGAACCTAGGGTGACAAGAACGTGCTGGAGTTCTTGACCTCCGTCCTCAGATCATGAGGGCAGGCTGTAGCACCTGACCTCAGCCTTGTGCACACAGCTGCAGCAGTGGTTTGTCCCTCCCAAAACCCAGGGACTTGGTAATGCTGGCAGTATTTTACCAGCTCTGTAGTACTGACCTCTGAGTAATGCATTATGGAGAGCGTGCACATGTTTATGGATGTGTCTCTCAGCTGTGGCTGCACACGCAGCGTGCTGTGGCTCAGAAGGTGTGGGTGGGAATGGGTAGGAGAAGATGCTCCTTTCTTGTCTTTGTACCTACTGCTACCTTTGCGGGTGCCAGGGAGAGCAACTGGAAGAAGTGTGCCACGCTGTGTTAGGATGCTGGGGTGAGAAGGCTTAGTGTTGGATGGTGTGCTGACTCTCCAGGTGTCTCTTTTGTCTGCAGTACCCCATGTATTACGCACCTCCACCATTGCCTCCTGTCTGCTGTATGGAAACAGAGACCCCAACTGCAGAGGATATACAGCTGCTGAAGAAAACAGTGGAGACAGAAGCTGTGCAGGTGTGTAGATGACTAGGGTCCTTCCACAATTACTCTCAGACCAGCCAGGACATCAGCGTAGGCAGTCCAGGGTCACACAGCCAGAGCTGGCTCTTTCCAAGTGGTCTGAGGGTAAATGCATCTACTCTCATCCCTCACTGTTAGCAATCATCCTGTAGTCTGAAGAGTGGAGTTTATCTAAACTTCCTGCTCTGGGAAGTGGGATTTCTCTGTGTCCTTTTGGTCTCTGTTTGGTTCTCAGTCTGTTCTATAGCATGCTGCCATGTCACTCAGCATATCCTAGAATGGCTGGAGTCAGAGACCAGGGAGGCTGGAGGGGTGAAGGGGTTTGCTACTGATCCGTGACTCCTTTGTTTTGTTTGTAGATGCTGAAAGATATTAAGAAGGAGAAAGTTTTGCTGCGCCGGAAATCTGAGCTTCCTCAGGACGTCTACACTATAAAAGCCCTGGAGGCCCACAAGAGAGCAGAAGAGTTTCTCACCTCAAGCCAGGAGGCTCTCTGACGGGCTCAGGAGCTGGCCCATGAAGCTCTGCCCCATCCCTTTCCCCCAGGGGTCACAGAAATGCACTTGGTTCTCATGTATAAATAAGGAATGCACACGGTGAGCTGTGCCTGTCCTCCACTCCATCAGCATTCCTCCAGGGTAGATCTGGTTTTATGTTTTAACTTGTATCTCACCACTGTTGTGTCCTCCTGCTTTTCTTCCTTCCTCCTGCTTTTTCCACCTTTTGGGTGTGCGTGCGTGAAGGGAGCCTGCCTGACCTGCAACTATACCAGCTCAGGCAGGAGTTGCTTCATTTCCAGCTACTGCCTGGTTCTTACTCTGCCTGGGAGCCAGAGCCTTGCTGCCCAGCAGCACAGACTCTGCGTTGGCCAGAGACCACCATGCGTGGCTCAGCATGCTGCTACAAGCCCCAAGTGCCCATCTCCACCATGCCTGTCCCCATGCTGTCTGTGCATTTGAGCCCTACAGCAGGCAGAGGTCGGGCTGAGCTCAGGGCAGGAGAGTGTGGCAGGGTTTGTGGGGGCCCTGTTGCCTCTCTGCCCTGCGTTGGGGTGCAGCTCTGCAGCTGAAGAGTCTCATGTACAGCAGAGATGTTCAATTCCACCTTTCTTTTGCTTCAAGCCCCTTGTTCTGTTCCCCTGTCAGTGGAGTGGGGGTTCAGTGCTTCACCACCCCCAGTAAAGCTGGGTGCAAGCACTACTTACAGGGTGCAGCCCTCCCTTTAGAGCATTCTTAGAAGCTCTCTTGTGGGAAAATGAATTCCTTCAGCTGTTTGTGTTGGTCCGTGCTGATCTGTCTCCATCCCAGTGTCTTGAGTTAATTGTGGGCCCAGAATTAACTTCCCGCTTTGTAGCAGGTGTCAGCCACTGACTTCTGCTCTTCCTCTTACCTGCTCAATTAAAATACTCCTGCAGCTCTCCCTTTCTCACTGTATCCTATCCTTAGCTCTGCAGTAGCCAGGGTTTCTAGAAAGCTTGTGCTGCTGAAGTCATTTCTGCAAACTAGTGGAAGCAATGAATACACATTACGGGGCCAGGCTGAGTTTCTGAGTGTTCAGTTGTCTCCTCTTTATGACCAATGGCTAGGTGCTACTGCTGAATTGCTTCCATGGGTGCTCTGAGCAGAGTTTGCCTCGCCCTATTACTCTGGCACCTGCTGTGGCCCAAGGCCCCTGTTAGTTATCATACGGTGTGTCAGGGACTCATGCTAATTTAGCATTTAGAGCACACTTGCTGATAGCCCAGGTGGTGGGCAGCACTTGGGTGCTACTGTGATACAACTTTCTCCCCTGCCTTTTGAGGTGCAGATTCAGTGCCAGGCCAAGGTGCCACCTCAGAGAGGCTGGCTTGTGATAGAAAAAAGGGAGTCTTTTTTTGCTTCTTTCCTGATACGCTTGCTTTCTCGACATGTAAGCATAAGTGGGTTTGCAATAGCGCAGGGAACTGATGGGGTTGGCGCTAGTCTAACACTGCTTTGCAGCATCATGAGATGTTGCAGGAGGTCCTGGTGTATCTGCCTGTCTGCACCAGCGAACCATTCCCGGGTCAGGGGTTCCTCCCCTCTGATCTTACTGTTGGTATGCAGCACATCTTTCCTCCAACCCAAACTGAGCTGGTTTTACCCTGTGTATCCTGTACCCCATGCCCTGTTTAGCTCTCTTTCAGTTGGGCCCTTGTTAAGCATGCCACCGTCTCTTAGGAGCAGCAGGCAAGGGTGAGCATCCGTGAGATCATTCACAGTCACACACGACCCTGCCTCCCCTCCGCATCACGCAATGGGCCAGTTCATCAGGAGACTTACGAAACACCTCAGGGAGGTTATTGCTTATTTTGATCATTAGTCCAAGCTCATGGTCAGCTGCCAATCAATTACCTCACACCTGGCACAGCATGTAGACATGCACTGGGTGATGCCAGATGCGCACAGGAGCGGCGGGCGTTTCGGGGCACAGTGGAGATGGGGGCTGCCGAGTGCCACCCCGCCTCAGGACTCGGGTTGGGGAGGATGTTTCTTCCTATTGCAGTACGGGCTTTCCAGCTTGTCTGTTTAGCGTTGCAGTATAAGCTGCCACCTCATTTTTAGAGTGCTACAGCATGAGCGTGCCCTCCCTCGAGCCTGCTTGCTGCTAGGCAGCGGCTGCTTTTCCCTGCTGCAGGCTGTCCTGCCTGCGAGAAGGAACAGAGACTTCTGATATGCAGAGGCCATCGCTGTCCTGCAGATGGTCTGTCTTTGCCAGCAGTCCCTGAGCATGGCCAGAGGAGCACTGCCAGGCTTGTGCCATGCGCAGGGGCAGGACTGTAACGTGTCACAACTACTCGCTGTACAGCTTTGATGTTCTCATAGCTTTGTGTGTCTTGTTCTGGGTCAGGGAACTTAGGCTTAATACCTTCACATTGCCATTAGTTTGCTGCCTATTCATTCCAGTGTCCTGGACATTTAAGAAGGGGACCATGTGAGAAAGGGGGCGATGTATTTACCCTCTCCACCACATGTATTGCTCATACACAGACCTGTGTCTGCCACGCTACAGCTGCCCCTTGCTCAACACTTGGTTTCTAGCATTAGTGCTGCTCATTTCTGCCTATGCCTTTCCCCCACATCAGCGAAACGGACAGAACTGGAGCTGCCTCTTCCACTTCACCTGGATCCCTCCTCAGGAGGGAAACAGGCAAAACTAACTACTGCATTCACCCCCTGGACACAAGTATTAAGCTGCTTACAGTTCATATGTACATATGGTGTACTTTATTTTCAGTAGAGTATTACATAGTATGAAAGTGTTGGATTTTGTACAGATGTCCCTGTATGTACAGAACTAAATAAAACCGATCTCTTGGAAAGACACATTGGACTCCACCTGATATTCCAACACGCAGCCTCTGTCCTGGGAGGAGGGACCCTAGCACAGAAAGGGACTTCTCCAGCCCTGACAGCGCAAGGACAAATCCAGTGTTTGTCCCAAGGGAATCTGGGCAAAGCTGGCCAAGCCCCCTCCCTCCACATGCACGCAGGTATGGAAACCAGTTGGGGTCCTCAGAAGCAGAGGAAGCCAACACAAGGACATCACAGAGATTTATGTGCCAACCAGGAAAGAGGAGCAGGAAAGGAAGTTGGGCAATGTCAGTGAGAGAAGCTGGAAGGCTGATGCCAGCAAGTCCTATCACAGCTCTAAGGCAGCGAGTGGGCGCCTGCCTTGCCTGGGCAGCAGAGGGCTGAGGTCAGCAGTCCCCACGCAACAGCTTGGCCCTCACTTCCACTCGGGCCTGGGGCTGCTAAGGCTCTGACGGGCCTGCAGTGTGCGCTGCACCACGTCCTTCCACTGGTCCTCCGAGATCTGGCTGGCCCAGGCAGGGATGCCCAGCGTAGGAAGCTTCACGCTGGCCATCGTCCTCTTCACCAGCTCCACATGCTCTGGGAACAGAGAGGGCGTGAGGCCGCGGCCGAGCCCCGCGGGGGGGGGCAGCCGGCGGGGCGCCGCCGTTACCTGCATCCATGGGGATGGAGCTGCGGCTGCTCTGAGCCGCGGCGCTTTCCTCCGCCGCCGCCTCCTCCTCCTCGCTGTCCGCCGGCGGGTCGGGCAGGTGAAGCCTCAGCATCTGCAGAGAGAGGCGGGCAGTAGGGGTCGGGCCCGTTCCCCCGCCCGCGGGGCCGCGACGCCCCGCCGCTGGGTCTCCCCCAGCCCCGGCCTGGCCCGGCGGGAGGCGCTGGGCGGTACCTGCAGCCGCTCCTGCAGGCCGGGGCCCGGCTCGGGGGGGGCCGGCTCGCTGGGACCCTGCTCCGGCTCCTGGCTCAGCGGCTGGTACAAGTATCCGCCGCCGCCGCCACCTTCCTCCTCCTCCTCCTCTTCCTCATCGCCGCTCCAGCCCGCCGCGCCGTCGGGGGCCTCCGGCGGCCCCGGCTCCTCAGGACACACCCGCTCCGGCCCCATACTCTTCGCCACTGCCATCCACCGGGCGCGGAGCCGGGGAGGGCGCGGAGCCGGGGAGGGCCCGCCGCCCGGAAGCGCCGCCGCGGGGCACTGTGGGTGTTGTAGTCCCGAGGGGGGGGGGGTAGCCCGCCGGCACGCGCCGCCATATCGCGTCCGGCCGCGGGGCCGGTGCAGCTCGGGAAGGGCTGAGGCGGGGCGGGCTGGGGAAGGGCGTCAATCCTGAGGGTGACGGCAAAGCCTCGACGAGGCCGCGCCGTCCCGGGCGGGCGGGGCAGCGCCGGACTACAAGTCCCAGGGAGAGGCGGGCGCGGCGGTCGGAGTGGGGCTGCTGGGCTGTTTTTCCCGCCGCCAGGTACGGGGCGAGGGCTTGAGAGGGAACCGGGGCTGAGTGGGGCCGCTCGGCGCGGCGGAGCGGGGCACCCGCGCCGCCCTCCTGGGGAGCTGGCGGAGCGGGACCGGGGGCCAGTCGCGGCTCGCTTGGGGGGGGGGGGGGGGTGGAGCTATCGCCGATCCCTTCTGTGAGGGTGGAGCCCGGGGGCGCGGGCCCGGGTCTGCCGCCTTCCCCCGTTGCCCTCGGCTACGGGGCGGTCGGGGCCGGGCCCTCGGGCGGCTGCGAAGCGCGAGGACGGCCTTGAGAGGCCCGTAGTGGGGGCGGCTTTGCCGGCTCCGCTCGCCTCGCTCCTCCCGCGGGGGACCGCTGGGCTCCCTGCCGGAGAGGCTGGCCTCCGGCTCCTCGCCCTGGTGCGAGCGCTGCCGAGCCGCCTGTCGCCGTCCCCGCCGGCCTGTGCCGTTGCCGCCCGCTCGCTTTTTCCAGCCAGGCTCGGCCACGTCGCTGGGGGAGGGGGGGGGGCGCGGTGAGCCCGCCCGCTGAGCGCAGCGGGGTCCCGGTGTCAGTGCGACAGCAGGTGCAGGGGCAGAAACCGGCGCGGCTGCAAGGAAAGCAAGAAACGCTACTAGCTGTCGCTTCGGCTTTCCTGAGCCTGCTCTCTCGCAAAGGTTGTCCTGGGCATGGCAGAAACGTCTTGACAGTAGCCAGAGGCCCAGGCAAACTCGTGGTGAGGGAGCGAGGGTCAAGGGCTATCTCTGAAGCTAAGGCGTGCTCCATAGAGAAGCAGCAGGGGGGTTTGGGAGACAAGGTGAGATACGTGCAGAATCTTAGCTGGCAAGTCAGCAGTGGGCAGAATATTTAGGCAAAAATAAGGAGGTGGTGCTGCTGCCTGCAGGGAGGGACACTGGAATAAATATCTGCCTGGGCAGCGTGGTCTGTGATTCCTGTGCCCAACACAAGCTTCCAGATTGGTTTCAGTTAGCAAGCTCAGGGGCCATTCTAGCACTGTCTAGTTTACTGATGCTGGAATTGCGTTGTGAGCGTCCCAGCTGCTGAATGTGCAAGCTTGCGATTTCACGTTGCCTTAGCATAAATAGTCAAAGCATCAGATAAATGTCAAGCATGAGTGAAGAAAGCGGGTGGTTCTCGTGCTATCTCTAACAGTAAGTTGGATGTGCTTGAAATAGAACTGTCTATATGGACTGCTGTGAGCTGGCTGGACTATTTTAAGTGTTACTAAACCTTGTGCCTGGCATCTTTTGGGAGACAGGACTGAGGCGGCCACACGGTAGGATTTGCTCTCTGGAGGGACTTTGCAGGGGTAGTAGGCTACTTTTCTTGGGGTGCTGCTGTAATTCTGGGGGTGACAGAGCAAGCTCTTGAAAATCTGGCCTGCTTTCTGCTGAGATTCTCTCCCTTGCTGTGGGAATTGACTGCAGCAAGGGTAATCTGAGCAGCTTTCAGAAATGGCTCTAGGTTTGTTTCTGTGTTTGTAGAGGCATGAGGCAGCCCAGTGAATTCTCTTTGCACAAAGAAGTGGATCCAAGGATAGATATTTTTGTTCTAAGACTATCATTCAGCTGCTGTACCTGGAGATGGTCAGTAGCTTTCTATCTTGAAGTGTTTTCATAGTTAATTGTAGGGTTTGAAAATGGAAAGTCTAAGCAAATAGAACAAATATCTGAAAAATCTGTCTAAAAACCATGATTTTTTTTTTTTTTTTTCCTGTCTCCAATCTCTGTCACTTTGCTCAAGCCACCACAACAGTTTTGAAAGGTATGCAAGCGAGAAATGGAGTGATTTTTCTGATGATCTCAGATGGCTGTGTGTTGTGCTGGTAGATTCTTGTTAGGTATACGCTTGGGGCAGTTAGGATGAAGGTTGTTTCAGGCATTACGTGCATCTTCAGACAACAAGCACAGACAGAGATTTTTTCCAGAGTGTTTGTAAGGGCTATATTTGAAGAACACAGAGCTGACCTAAAAATCTGTTTGTTCCCCTGCTTAGCAGTGAAGTGCCCTGGGTGAATTGCTGCACACCCTTTGCTGGATGTCAGAGCTGATGAAGAGCAAAGGAGGCGTTGAAGGATGTCCATAGCTATTTCTTTGCTAACAGACTTGTGAGCTTCCACTTGTGGTCAAGTGTCACGGCCTGACTGCAGTGACAGAGCCAGTCTGTGGTTGCTCGGTGGCTGTTGTTGCATCACTTACTCTGGAAGTGTGTACCTGGGCTTTTGCTGCTGTGCACAGTCAGTGGAGGGCTTCAGGCATTTCTGAGGGACCACAACCGGTTATTTTGAGCAGTTTTTAATTTTAGCCCTGCTGTGCTTAGTGACACAGGAACAACTCATTGCTACACTCACTTCATTTCCAGCATCATTGGCATTTGCTGCTTCAACAGTAGGTGAAGTGTAACCTGATCTTTAGAAATGTTCTTATTCCTGGCAGTTATTGACAGGACCTACCATGGTTTCAACCCATATTTCTCTTGTGTTAGGGTTTCAACCCATTTTTCTCTTGTGTTAGCTGTGCTTGACTCTTAACTGCACTTAACTCTAGATAGATTGTAGGACCAGGGAAATGGGAATTTATGAAGATTGCTGCCTGTGTGAGTGTAAAATGAAAATAAAAGATATTTAGCTTTTGGAAAGGTGAAGTGGGGAGCTGACACGTGTGAGTGAAAGCAAGTAGTGGCTTGAACAGAAGCACATGAGCTGGGATGTGTACTGCCTCCTGCAGCCAGTGCCCTCCTGGTTCTTTCTCTTACCAATATTTCTGTGGTTTACAGCCTGCATCCTTTTTGTTGGTGTCCTAAATGATAAATCACAAAATGTATTTTGCATAACTTAATATTGTACAGTTGGGGGAAATTTTTAGTAAGTAGTTTCATATTGATTTTGCAGTTCCCCTCTCACTCTGTGCCCTGTGCCATCTTTAAAGAAATCTAAGGTACACTACCTAATATCAAGTGTATGAGTGGCTTCCTATTAAGAAGTCCTTATAGGAATGAAGTTTGAAAGTGGTGTATTTGTGTCCTCATTTATATCACATAAATTATCCTTGGAAATCAAAACCTGAAATGGAACTTAGCAGTGTACATACTTGTAGGAAGGAAAATAACTTTTTCTCAAAAAATGTGTTTAATACCTCCTGGCAAGTAGTGCAGAGAGGGGGATTTCAGGAGAAAAGTTGACATGAGGACAGAAGACTGCTCTAATGAAATGATTTCCAAAAAAGGCAGGAGAGGAGAGAGGCTGGAACTAGACTCAGAAAGCATGGGGAGGAGCTGGGGGTCCTTGGGAGACAGGGCTGCGAGGCTGTGCAAGGAGGAGAGGCAGGGTGGACCAAAAAAGGGCAGAACAAGTCCTTGTGGAAGGTAGGAAGACACTGTGGTAGTTTCGGGGTAGGGTTGTGGCCAGTGTCAGAAAAGGCAGATGGAGTCTGGCTGGACCTCTTTATTACAGTGCAGAGAAGAGCACTCAGATTTGAAAAAAAAAAAAACCAACTGGCATCTTGCTTAAGTCCTGTATTTTCCTTTGACTTTTTAATAGATGTAAGGATTGCGTCGCGCTTCTGATTGCTTTCTTTTCATAAAGGGAATGAATGTTTCTGTGTGCTCTGGATCTGATGAGTGGCAGCAAGAGCCTGCCACTGAAGGGGTATCCCCATCCTGAGCCAAGGTGAAGTACAGCCAAGCTTCAACTTCATCACCCCCACCACTGCCCCAGGGCCTGCATACAGCTGCCTGCCTCCTGGGAAGAAGGGCTGATCTCTGGCAAATGCTTTCCCAGGAATTGTAATTGTAGGGAACGACATTGCAACGTGTTGCTACGACATCAGCATGGTTTCCTACAGCAGAACTGGTTGGGCCTTGAGCTGCCGCCTCTCAGTTGACCAGGATTAACTTCTTAGGTAGGATGTGCAGCCTTCGTTTCCTGTGTTCCTATGACTAATCTTAATTATGAAACTGTTCAGGCAAGGTAGGTGGCTCCTGTTGGAGTGTCCTGCAGTGTCCTGCTCTGGCAGCAGTGTTCTTATCCACACATGGCTCAAGTGAATTCCCAAGGGTGAAGAAGAGATTTCCCACCTTTCTGGCAAAAAAGGCAAGCAGTTTGGTACAATGCCTGCCAGCTACAGCAGACCACTGTCTTCCTCTACCCCAGGAGGAACCAAGTGGAGAATTTGGGAGTAAGATTAATCCTCATAATCTTCCGGGATCAGGCTCAGTCTGAAGGGTGTTGAAAATATTGACACCGGTGATCAAGTCCAGTTAAGCTTCCTCTTACAGAATCCCTTAGCCAAGAAGTGATTTTGAGGAAAATATTGGTTAGATTTTTTTATGTGATAACTCATGACTGAGGCAGGAAACAGATTTAGATATGTGAAGCCTTCAAAATAGCCTGAAAGGTGACTTTGGTGGTCTCCATGGAAACTCATTTATTCTGTAGCTTTGTGGAGGACTTATACAAGAGCTGCTGCCTGGCTTAAAAACAAATAAAATTCCAAAAAAGAAAACTGAAACCTGCTAGATCTGAATTTGAGGTAGTCCTGGACACAGAGTGAAGCCTGTAGCAGAGTGGGGCTGTTTCTGAGCCCTTCTGGAGCAACTCTGCTGGAGGAAAGCTTGATGCGACTTTTTGGGTTGCTGACTGCAATTTAGGTTATGGTGGCTGCTGCAGGAAGAGGTGGCTTCACAGCAGGGACTCCTTGGTTTGTGCTCAACTGGTACAAGTAAGAATGCAGCATAGTCTGTGTTTGGACTTCCCACATGTCCTGTTGCTGTGACTTTCAGGTACAGAACATGCTCTGGCTGCCCATCTCTATTTTGGGAACAACTTGAAAAATAAATAGCTTTAAAAAGAAATGACTCAAATTTTGCTGAGATTTAGGAGTTCTGTGACTGGCTTCTGGATGCTTTTGAACTGTCTGTAGCATGCATGGCTGGAGCTGGAAATCAGAGGCATCTCTGTTGGGTGGCATCTCTGACTCTTTCCCTGGATGGGGCTAAGATGAGAATGTGCAGGTGGGTCAGGTGCTGCTGGGATCAGCTTGTGAGCTGTGGTTCCGCTTGGCTGAACGGACAGGGGAGGCCAACTGGAGAAGTGCAGCCCCTTCTTGCTGCTCTCCAGCTACTTCAGAAACATTAAACAGGAGGAAGGTTCTCCTTGTGAAAACTCACTGCTCTCCAAAAAGAAAAGGGATGGAGAAAATGCACAGGAGCTTTAGTCCTCATTCTAAGGCTTCTGCAAATGCTAAAACTGGGTGTGGGGTGGGAGTGCACTGACTGCATCTTCCAAGAAGCTAGGACCAAGCAATAAAAAAAGAGAATTTTCTTTTAGGCTGTCTGAAACACTGACATATCTTCTAATGCCTGTTTTACAGCTGAGGAAAACTGTTAAGGAGTTGAACTGACCTGCATTTTCAGAATCACACAGGCAGGACTGTGCTCCAGATCCTTAGATCCAAAGAAGAAACTCTGCAAAAATCATCTGCAGTGACTTCTTTAAGAGCTGATTTAAACCATCTGGTTTAAGTGTGAAGAATACCAGTTTCTTAACTGAGCTATGATGTTACAAAATTTTCATAGTTATGCCTGGATTTGCTGTGGGAGAAAAAGATCTTGTTCTGATCATGAGCAAAGCGCTTTCTCCACAGACCAGGAGGTTTCTGTTCTCTTGTGTTTAATTAAGCTAGACCATAGTGCTCCAATCACTGAGTCCAAATGCCAGTGTTGTAATCCTCCTCTGTAACCGTGGAGTTGGTTGCTTTATGTGGGGTGGTTCTTCGGCTTTGTTTTGGTTTTGTTTTGTTTGTTTGTTTGGGTTTTTTTGGTTGTTGTTTCTTTTGGGGAGATATTTTAAAAAATATTTTCCTTTGCTGTTTCTCACAACAGATCCAAAGGGCACACTCTTTCCTCTGGCTCTGTTCTTTTCACCTTCACAGTTGGCTCTTGCTGTGTGTTTTCATTCATGCAGACACATTGTTCTGGCATGTACGTGATGTGTACACGACCAGGTCACGGCCGGGTGTGCAGCACTCGCTTGCCTTCACCAAAGATGCTTGGCTTGGGCCACCTGTACAGCCACCCTGAGCCTGTTTTTGTATGTGAGGGCAGCTCTGCTTGCACTTCCAAGCCTTGCTCAGGTTACAGTACCTGCCTTTTGTCTCCTTCCCAAGGGGAGAGTAAAACCATCTTCCGTGGGGAGGCAGATGAGTGAGGACACGGCAAAGTGACCTTTGCAGTTGGCATTCAAGGGAGATAGGAAGATGAACTGTGTTATTTTAGCGTTCTGTCTCTATTACAGAACCAGGTGACATTGTGGTGGCCCAGGAAGCATGCGGCTGTGGCACTGGAGGCCCTGAAGACTGTCTGGCTTGCAGAGAGGAATGCTACGGTGGGCAGTGCACTTGGAAGGTGGGCCGCGGAGAGTGAACCACGCGGCCGTGGCCGTCGGGCACAAGGTCTATTCCTTTGGCGGATATTGTTCGGGAGAAGACTATGAGACTCTGCGGCAGATCGACGTCCATGTTTTTAATGCAGGTAAATGTGTGCTTGTGCTGCATGAAGGAGTGGCTTGCTGGGCTCCAGTTTTAGTTTTTTTGACCACTGCTGCTTAATGTGTTACACTTTGTAACGTGCTGTCTGACTCTGATTTCCAACGAAGTTACTGGTGTAGATGGGAGCCACTTCCCTTTTGCAGACCTATATTTTTAGCTCAAGGGGCAGGGCACAGAGGAGCTGTAGTTCAGCAGGCTGCTGGGTTCAGGACTCGCTAGAAGTACCCACAGAACCAATGGCTTGTTTGTCCTTGTTCTCTGTAAACACTAATTCAGCTAGGTACAAAGAGGCAATGTTTAACTGGCTCAGGACTTCCCTGCCGTCTGTGGTATGACTGCTCAGCTGCCCCTAGTGTGGAAGGGGGAGGGTGGGATCCACTGCACTCAGTGAAGTGTTCGGGTTTAGACTCCTGAGCTGTTTCCCTGTGGGGGCAGCTAACAGCCACTGCTGGCATGATGGAGGCAGCAGGGGCACGTGGCTAGGGTGGAGGGCCTCGCATTTTGGCAGCAGCTATCATTGCAGATTCAGTGTAGCTTAGAAAAGCATCTGGAGCTACAGGCATTTCTGTAAGGTAGCCAATATCTGTCCAGAAGCTGATTTGGAGCCACAACTGTGCTGGGAGAGGCTGTATTTGTTGATTCAGTGCTCTTTGAATTGAAGAGGTTACTGAGCTAGTCCATTAAGTATTTCCCTTGTAATGAGGCAGGTGGGTGAAAAACTGCACAGATGCTTGGGTGGGTTCAGCTGAACAGAGACAAGAGCAGAGAACCCATGACCAATTTTGCAGACTGGACAGCATACTGAATGCTCTCCGAACATGCACATAGCAAGTAGATAAAACTAGTTTGTCTGTCACATGGAGTGAGATCACTCTAAATCAGACTATGGAGAAGAATGATGTAAGCAGTAGTGGATAAAGGCACTGGTTACACGGGGCTGCCAAGGTGACCTGGTCATGGTGTAGAGGGGACTATAGCTCAGCATCTTGGGAACAAGGACATTCATCTCTATCCAGAATGACCGGGCTCTTGCACCCAAGACAGCTGGAACATTGTAGCTTGTAAAATGTGCTCAGAGACCACTGCTCTTATGGTGGAAGCGTAATTACTGTGCCCAAAGGAATGCTCTTGCATTGTCTTCCCTTCTTACCACTCGCCGATATTGAAGTCTCATGATGCTGAAATCACTGTGTGGGAGGTGACACTGGCTTCCCTTGCTCAGTTAGTGTTGCCATGTTCCAGTGCTAAAGCCAAGATACCAGATTTTGAGTGATCTCTCTCAGCCTTCCAAAGAGGAAGACTGTTTTAGGTCAGGAACATCCCATCTAGCTTGACTTCAGCATTCGCTATGCTTCCTCAGCATCCTTTCTGCCTCTGTGGTAGATGTTTATCTTTTAAGATGCCTGGCCCTTTCCCTCTGTTAGAATTTTAGGGGAACTACAGACTGTTTTCTGCTATATTTATGTGTAATCTCTGTGTTGAGGACAAAACTGGAGGCTGTATGTGTGGTAGAGGGAGGGTGTCTGGGTGCTGTTATGTAATGGCCATGTAACACTCGCTGTGAATCTTGCACTGTCATTAAGCCCTGTTATACCTGTTGACTGCTCTGGCTGCTGCTGAGCATGACATACAGGCTGCCAGGAAGGAGAACCTATAATCCCAAGCAATTCCTATTAGTCACACAGGGTTAGCAGGGAGAACGTGGGTATGGATGAGGGTAAAGGAGGTAGACAGCTGTCTCTTAGGTGCTGGAGTGTGTTCAGTGAAGGGCAACAAAGCCGATGAAGGGTCTAGAGAACAAGTCTTATGAGGAATGGCTGAGGAAACTGGGGTTGTTTAGGCTGAAGAAGGCTCATGGGAGACCTTATCACTCTCTACAACTACCTGAGAGGAGGTTGTAGCAAGGTGGGGGTCAGTCTGTTCTCCCATGTAGAACCAGGCTGGATGGGGCTCTGAGCAACCTGCTCTAGTGGGAGGTGTCCCTACCCATGGCAGCGGGGTTGGAATGAGATGATCTTTAAGGTCCCCCTTCGAACCCTGACAGTTCTGATTCTATGTAGCAAGTGAGAGGGCAAGAGGAAATGGCCTCATGTTGTGCTGGAGAAGTTTAGATAAGAGGAAAAACTTCTTCACAGAAAGGATTGTAAAACCCTGGAACAGGTTGCCCAGGGAAGTGGCAGAGTCACCATCCCTGGAGGTATTTAAAAGACAGGCAGATGTGGTGCTGAGGGACATGTTTTAGTGGTGACCTGGCAGTGCTGGATTAGCAGTTGGACTTGATGATCTTGAAGGTCTCTTTCAACCACAACAATGCTATGATTCTCATCTAAAGTTTAAGAAACAAAACAAAAGCAAACAAACAAAGCTGTGGTGTTGCTTTACTTAAACTGCACTACTACAAGTCCAAATGATGCCTTCAGGTGTGTTCCCTTGCACGTTGCTGCAGTGGATTATTCCTGTGCTGCCCATTCTTCCATCTTTGAGTCTCTTCAAAAATGCCACTAGCCTAAAGTAACGTATGCATTGGAAAACTGTGCTTCCATATTCCAGAACCAGCTACTACTCAAGGTCAGATACACCTTTGTCTTGCTTACTAGACTGCTTCTTCATCTTGTCATAGGGCAGGGGAAAAAAGTGCCATGAAGGATGGGTTGTGATCTGCGAGCAGGCTTAACACTTGACATGGGCTCAAACTTGTGCTTTCAGTGTCTCTGCGCTGGATCAAGCTGCCTCCAGTGTGGACAAACAGTCGAGACCACGTGAGAGAGGTGCCCTACATGAGGTATGGGCACTCAGCAGTGCTCATAGATGACACCGTCTACATATGGGGTGGTCGCAATGACACGGAGGGAGCCTGCAACGTGCTCTATGCCTTTGATGTCAGTAAGTTACAACTTTACACTCTTCCTTGTCACAACTGCCTTTAATGAGATCTCTTCTGCCTTGCACTGCTCCACAGCTTTTTCCCTGTCCTACAAAATGACAGGCTGGAGGAAAAGGTGCAAATGGGGAATTGGTGTTGCTGGCTGTTTCAGCGGGTGTAGAAGGGCAGCAGCGTGGCCAGCGTGTCTGCACATTTGACTCTGTAAAAGCCCTCGAATGGAGATTACTGAGCTTGTCTAACACCAGCCTGGTTTTCATTATTACATCAGCTTTGTGTGCTCTCTCTGATAGTCACTACAACTGAGGCGTTCTGTGTGATGTATTGTTCCGAAACTGTGGCTGAAGGTTGCAGCAAGAAGGGGATAGAGCTCTTGAGGATGGTGGTTCCTTTCCAGGGCAGTCCTTCTTTTTGAAAGTATAAAGGAGAGTGAGGGATAAAACACAGAAGTAGTCAAGGACTAGATGCCAAAATAAGGGAAAGTATGAGTTAAAGTTTGATAAACCTGAAAGATAAACTCCTTGAGCTATTTGGTGGGCTTCTCTATAGTGCTGCCAGTGCATGTAGGGAGAACAGGCACCATCAAGAACTGGCTGGGCAGGAGTGTCAGGGGAGGAAGGGAGTACATATGGATTCTGGAGGCAAGTCCATCTAAATACTGACCAGTAATTGGCTTGCTGGACTTGAAAGGAAACTGCTTTCTCTGGTGCTTGGTCATGGGTTCCCTTCTTTGCCAGGAAAAGTCTTACAGCCTGGAGATGCGCTCCAGGTACAGGGTTTGCCCCCTTCCCCTGACACATGCAGTTGGGAAGCCACCGTTAAACCTCTGCCTATGCAGAGGCCTTCTAATGGGAGCTGCCCGGTCTTCCTGTCAACTGCAGTGCTTTAGCATTAGGTGAAAATTAACAGAAAGACTGGACTTCAGTCCTGGTCTGAACCTTGTGCAGCTGTCTGTACATGCTGTGCCTCTCCCCTGACAATCCTGGGAAGTGAAGCTGGCAGTCCCAGTCCTGGGTGTATGCTCTGAGTTCCACTGTAGGAGTTGCATCAAGCTGGATAGAGTCCTGGCTGAACAGAATTTTCTCTCCTGGGGTGCTGAGCAGATCACAAGTCAAGGTCTTTTCCATCTCTAATTTGACATGTTGCACTTGAGTATGGTCTTGCTGCTGCTGCGTGACTGGGCTTGGAAACAGCCTCATGAAGGAAAGGAACTCAATAGCCACTGCAGCTTTCTCACTAGAGGCTGCCCAGGGATTCTGTTGACCTTGCAAGACCCTTTGTGTGGTTCCAGCTGGAGTCTAGGCGGGTAGCTGTGGCTAGAGGCCAAGTTCAGAGAAGTTATCCCTGTGAAGAATGTTGCTTTGGCTCCAATGTTACCACTTCCTGAAATAAGCACTGCTCTTGGCAGCTCGCACCAGTTAGGGAGGGTGAGGGTAATGGCTCCAGCTGCCACAAGGCTTATCTGTGCCTCTCTGGACTCTTGGGACAGGTGCCTGTTTGTGCTTAGCAGTGAGTTGCTGGCTTGGCTCCATACTGACCTGGCATGGAGAACAGCTCTGGTTGGATTTAAAGTCCTCCGCTAAATCAAGCCAGCCTCAGAGTGTGCAGGCTAAGGGACTGAATCTGTCTCGTGCAAACTCACAGGGAGCAGTGCAGAGGGAACTGTGAAGGGTGGAGAGTGAGGAAGACTGCACTTGAAGAGGGGATGAGAATGTAACAAGAGGAGCAGATAAGATAGGGAGAGCTGCACTGCAGAGGTGGGGATGTGTGCAGTAGCTCTGTTGACATGGTGAGCTTGTGGTTAAGTGAGTTCTGCCTGGATTTGAGAGAGCTCTTTCTCATCACTTAGTCAGCATCTCCAAGTCATGAGGCCACTTTGAGCCACTTGGCATCATCGCTTCACTGTAATTGAAACTGTAAACGCAGAATTAAGTGAGTCACAAGTAGGCTTTGCAAGGGATTCAATAAAATTAACATTGCTCAAGCAGTACTTTACTACTCACACTTAAAACATGAGCTGTTTGTCGGGTCAGGCAGGGTCAGTGACCATGCCCAGGAGGTGAGACCTTTGTCACTGTGCCCCTCTGTGGAGGATCAGGCAGGTAGCCTTGTCTGAGGGAGGTTGTAGCCTCTCTGGAGAAGCAGGTGCTGTGTGGGAAAGAGGGAAGGTGTTTTGTCTCAGAAATGAAGAACAGTAGTAAAGAGCTGTCCCATCTCAACATCTACTGTATTTTCTTAGCATTGCCTCCTGTTCTGTTTCAGACACGCACAAGTGGTTCACGCCAAAGGTGTCTGGAATGGTCCCAGGAGCAAGAGATGGGCACTCAGCTTGTGTCCTGGCAAAGAGCATGTTTATCTTCGGAGGTTATGAGCAGCTGGTGAGTAGTCTCTGTAAGTGTTATTTGGCAGTCCCTTGGGAAGGAGAGTGCTCCTCTCCAGAGCACTGGTAGAGGCAGAATACAGGGGCATGTTTGTATCCGTACTTGCTTTCATTTTATAACTTATCAAATGTGGTGATGGTTGGGAAAGTAGACCTAAAAAAATGGTGGATTTTTTTTCTTCCCCAAAACACAGAAATATATAGAGGTAAAAATAGACTGTATTTTTTTTTCTGTCTCATTTCTCAGCCAAATATAGATAAATACATAATATTTTTAATAAATAGATATTGATCTACATTTATTTTAATTTGGTTGAGAAATGAGCCGGAAAAAATCACTTTCAAATGTCTACAGTGTTGCTTTGAGGTTCTGTCATAATCTGGTGCATATTCCCTGTGTTCTGTACCTGCTCTGACATTGTGCTGAGCCCCTCCAGTAGAAACCACTTGCTTGCCCTCCCATTAAGAATCCCTTGAGCTGAAGGTCATCCTGCACTAGCTGTCAGTGTGCCTAATGCTCCCTTGAGCAGATCGTTCTGCTCTGATCTTAAGAAGCAGGTAAATATCTTTTCATCCTATCACTAGGCTCCAGAAAAGCTGTACAAAGTCACATCTGTTTATGTGGAAGAAAGCTGGGTCTCCATCACAGCCATCCTTTCTTCTGAGGACAATAGCGTGCCAGATCCATGGTCTTGATTACAGCAGTGGGAGCAGTTCACATGGGACTTGTTTTTAACCAAGGCCAAACAAGCCTGTAGCTGTCTCACTGCTGTATTCCCTACCTGGAACAGCAGGAGTCTGTGCTGTCCATGTGAATGAAGGCTCTCCCAGGCAGCTAGCTGGATGCAGACCAGTTTTGTGAGACCCTCAGCACCTCCAGTATATTTGTTCCTGGTTGTTTAGCTTCCTATAAGTAATGTTAGTTTCTGCCTCTCATCAGCTGGTCTTGGCAGAGCCAGTTTGACTGTCCCATTAGTGCCTCCTTCTTCTGTTGCTGCGTGAAGTGGAGGCAGGGCTCTGCTGTGAATGTAGGTATTAATTGTGGGACAGCCTTCCGTGGGGGTACGGAGCACTGAGCACAGCTTTAAGGAGAAACGGGCTTTGCCTCCCTCTTTTTAAGTGGTAAGTGTGCTGCCTACCCTGACATTTTAGAGCAAGCACCATGTCTTTTAGGAAGTACTACTCCAAAGGGATGCTCCAGGTCTGTAGAACAGCGCCCTTCATGGGGCCAGATGTGACCAGGCTTCTCAGTCCCTTTGTGACCAGGCTGCCCTGCTGTCTTCCAGGCTGACTGCTTTTCGAACGATATCCATAAATTGGACACCACAAACATGATGTGGACCTTAATCTCTGCCAAGGTCAGTGTCTGCTTTTAACTCTGGTTTGTGGAGGAAGGCTCATATCTGTTATTCTCTGGGGTAGCTGCCCACACTTTTCTTGCAGCTTCTGTCTGGTGTGGCTGGGTTTTGCAGGAGGGGAAGATCTCCAGAAGTTAGCCACCCCAACTTCCCCATCAAACTGTGTTACCTCCCTAGGTAATCTGCATTCTTTCTCTCGTTCTGGTTTATTCTGTCCCCGCAGGGTACACCAGCTCGCTGGAGAGACTTCCATTCAGCTACCATCATTGGAACAAAGATGTACGTATTTGGTGGTAGAGCTGATCGTTTTGGGCCATTTCACTCTAACAATGAGATCTACTGTAACCGAATCAAAGTATTTGATACAGAAACAAACTCCTGGCTGGATTCCCCTTCAACTCCAGTGCTCCCTGAAGGCCGGCGGAGCCATTCAGCATGTGAGTGTGGGTCTGCTGAGAGAGGAAGACAGTGGAAGGAAGTTCTTGCCTGTCTCAGAAGGGATGTCTGGTCTGCTGGGTGGAGATGTGGGTTAGCAAGGGGTTCATAGAGCCTGGCTTCTGTGGAAAGCTGCTACCCACTGAAAAGCCTTGGTCGTAGCCCTGCACATGAGGGGGATGTAAGCGAAGGTGGATAACCAGCTTTGTTTGATGCTGGGACAGGGACCTGCTGGGCTCTACCTTGGGTGGCACACTAATGTCTGTATTTACTCCCCACAGTCAGCTACAATGGGGAGCTGTATGTATTTGGTGGCTACAACGCACGTCTGAACAGACATTTTCACGACCTCTGGAAATTCAATCCAGGTATTCATGTTTTTAGTTTGTTGACGTGATCGTGCTCAAGGCCCTCAAGTGTGTGAGAGCTCTGAACATGCTCTCCAAGGGCTAAGAGCCTGTGTTGGGGGGGAATGGTTCTTCTAACAGCATTGACAGGAACTTGCTACTGTGCTTGTGACCCTGGTTCCTCCTTGGATTGTCTCCAAAGCTCAGTTAGAAAGCAGAAAAGAAAGTATTGCTGAAAGATGCAGCTAATCAAAGGGTGGTTGGCAAAACTATGTCCTGTTCTTAAACATGCATAAGCGTTGGCACAAAAGAAGATAATAGGGAAGTAATGGGGTTAGGGAAGCGAGAGACCATAGCTGGGGAAACCACTCTACTTAAGCTGCAGGATCACCATACCCCACTCTCCTGGTACCAGATCAAGCTGTGCAGC
Organism: Todiramphus chloris collaris; assembly: GCA_025345505.1. Taxonomy (NCBI): domain Eukaryota; kingdom Metazoa; phylum Chordata; class Aves; order Coraciiformes; family Alcedinidae; genus Todiramphus; species Todiramphus chloris. The sequence continues at coordinate 37,992,104 of JANVCC010000020.1, read as the reverse complement.
AGAAAGGGTGGTTCTTCAGATGGTACCCTGAATATCAGTCAACTGTGAACCATGTTGGTGGTCCTCAGGCACTTTTTGCAGTCCCCTTAGACTGATTTTGTTTGCTAATTGCTTTGCGTAGCAAAGTTACCCGAGACCTGCCAGTTTGCGGCTTCCCCAAGCTGATCTGTGAGCTAGTGGGGGAGGTCCTGAAGGTTTTGGTGCTGTGCATTAGTGATTAATGACCCCTCAGAATCCTTGCCGCAGAGAGCAGCAAGGACAGAAGCCGCTGTCTTCTCCATCTAGTTCAGTGCCCCATGCTCCCCTCCCACAACGAAGCTGTCCCTGCAGTCTCCACTCTGCGAGAATGCTTTGCATTTGCAGTGGCTGCCAGCAGATGGAGCTGGTGCCCGAGTTTCCCTCCAGATCTGGACCGCGGAGGGCTGCTGGGGTAAGGGAGCTGCCTGCTCCTGGAGCTCTGCCCTGTATCCCTGTAATGTCCGGCCTGCTGCCGTGGCAGCCCGCAAGTCTTGGCACCCAGGCTTGGCAAGCAAAGGCCTCGATCTGAAACTCCCATCTCAGCAGGCAGAGCTCCAGGGCCGTGCCTGGCATCTAAGCCACACTTAGAAGCCACTAAGCCACCTCCTAGAAGGGCATCATTTTGCCACTAGTGAGAAGAGGTCAACACAGAGGGCGGGTATTGGCTAGCTGTTATCTGTGGGGTAATGGACCTCCATTTTTGCTGTGATCTGTTTAAATCTGTAACCTGCTTATACGTGGGTCTTGGCCAGGCTCTTATGACAAGCTGGTGCACTCTTTTCCACTACTTAGTTTCTCTTTCTTGGAGGAAGATTGAGCCCAAGGGGAAAGGCCCATGTCCTCGACGCCGGCAGTGCTGCTGCAGAGTTGGGGACAAAATAATTCTCTTTGGAGGCACCAGGTGAGTTGTGTGAGGTAGCTCTGTGAGAGGGTTTGCCATTCCCTTCAGCACAGTGTCCCTCCACGCTGCTGCGCCGTGCTGTAGTCAAATGTGCTTCAGCAGCACATGGCAACTGTCCATCTACCTTACATGTTAATAAATCATGTAGATCAGAGCTCCTCTGGAAAAAGGCCAAGGCATAGACTGAAAATGTCATGTTAGCTTGCAAAACACTTGGTGACAAGCCCTCTTGTACAAGTAGAGGCAGAAATATGTAACATGCTGTTTGGGAGCAGTTGTGTGGTGGTCAAGTTTTCTGTGAAAGAGGTGGTGGGGAGGGAGAGGAGATCCTGCCAGCAGAAGGAAAAGTATCCCAGTCTACTGTGCTGTAGCAGACCTCAGACTGACTTATCCTCCCCTACATGCTGCCCTGCATCTCCCACCAGAGTTTCTTTCTCTCTCTGGCAAATGTGGTGTCTGCCAAGCTGCAGTAGGATGTTGGCTGAAATGGGAGCTTTTTGAGGAGCCCACAACAAGACAACGTTCCCTTCTGTGCCAGTGTCTCGTAGCAAAGTTTCCATTCACAAAAGGGACTTGGTGTTAAGGATTTAGCTGTCAAACACTGGAAGTGACACTGTCAGTGTGCAGGGCAGCTGGATGTGGCCAAGAGCCTTAACAGCTGCTAAAAGAAAGGAAGTGACCCATCACCAGGGTGTGCTCTGTGCTATCTGGAATGACAAATTGCAGCTCTGTAGCACAGGCCTGTTTGCCAGCATCTACCTTGCAGAGACATCTGAAATGCTTGCTTTTTTTTTTTTTTTTTTTTTTTTTTTTGGAAAGTTTTGGGGCTTTCTCTAGGACTGTGGCAGTGTTTTTTGGGGATACTTCTTAAGACAAGTTGGGGCAGTGAACAAGGCAAGGTGGGTTCTGCTGATGGGCTGACTGTATCAGTGTGTGATGGAGTGAAGGACCTTCAAGTACCAGGAGTGCCGGGAGTGTGTTCTTAGTTGTAGGATGTCCATGTGGGTGTGAGAGAATGCTTAGTACAAGAGAGGTATGTAGAGGTGCTGAGTTTATCCAGTCTCCTCAACAGGCAGTGGGTGTAGCTCTGTACAGTAGAAGGCTTGGTGTTGCTTGATGGCAGCAATTTTGGATTCTGTCAGATGCTGTGGTGTGGATTTGTGTTGCAGCAGCAGCTGAATTCTGTTGTTAAACCTAGGCCCTCCTGGGAAATGCTAGCAAACCACAACGGTTTGACACCAGCTTTTTGGAGTTTGGTCCAGCTCTGCCAGGCAACGTAGCAATGCCTGGTCTTCTCTGCCAAACGACTTCAGTGTTGTTCTTTAATCCGGGATTAACCCCAGTGCAGGCCAGATCATCAGCACTACTTTGGGATAGGAAGAGCTGCTGAGCAGCCAGGAATGCAGCCGGCTTGGACTGGAGGGAGGGACTTGCAGGCTGGGGAAGGGGGAGATGGGTGTGGGGGCTGTGCTCGCTTCCTGTAACAGTTATCAGGTGTATTCTGGAGCTGCCTGGCGAGATAAGAAGTTTTCCGGGAAGTCATTGTAATGGAGAACTCTCTGCGGTCTGCCTCCTGACGTGTGCTCCCCTGCCCGGGGAGGGGGAGGGGCAGCACACAGCACGGAGGTCCGGCAAAGCTCCTTGGAGGATCAGCCGGCAGGCTCAGCTTGCTGGGCAGCAGCACTGTGGGACAGGCAGGCAAAATCCCTTTGTGTCCTGCCTTCTGTTACAGGATTCACGTGCACAGTAAACTGTTCCGGAGGAGCTTCTGCAGGATACCTGCTCCTGTGGCATCCAAATGCTTCGTTTCTTTTGTAGTCCTGCCCAGAGCTTGGTCTTTGTGCCCCAGATGTGGTCTCTCACTGTGGGCAGCAGCAGTCTTGTCTCTTGTGTCCCATTTATGTAACCAGGAAGTCAGGTAGCGCTGAGTGTTCCTGTTAGCTGTGTCACAGCTGCGGCCCTGCTCTGGTTTCTTCCCAAACCCACCAGCACCTTGGCATGCAGAGACCGTCCCCAAAGGAGGATGAGGGGGACAGGGAATGCTGTAAAATGGACTTTGGCTGACCAGATGCCAATCCAGGTTTGGCTTGAGGCTGTGTTTTCCCTGACAAGGCTTCAAAATGCCTGGCTGTGGGGAGGGAGTAGGTACCCTTACTGCGTGCTTGGTGCAGGGCCCAAGAGCACTTGCCAACTTGCTGAGTTGCTGTGCAGCTGGAATAAGCAGTTTTGCTGGGCTCTGGCTAACAAAGTGGTGCCTCACACCCTGCTGTCTGGGACTTGTGGCTCTTCTGGTCTTGAACTCCAGGCTTTCCCTAGCTGCTTGCAGTTTGCAGATTAAAACCACAGACATGGTGCCTGCTGGCTTTCCTTTGAAAGATAAGGGATGGTCTAGGATTTCTGGTGACGTGGATGTGAGATTAGATTGTGGCATGGCAAGCACACAGCCGTGGAATTAAAGGAGGTCTTGCCTGTATCCGGGCAGACGGGACCCATCAGCAAAAGGTTTTCTCTGCTAGCAGTGAGCTGTGCCCCACAGCTTGTACTAGGGTTATGGGAACCTGGCAGGAACAGGTACTGTCTCATGTCCTGTGAGATGTGAAGTTTACTGGGCCATAGCTGGGGAAGCAAGTAACACTGGGGTGAGAAATCACTGCGCGATGTCCCAGGTAAGCAGTGAGGACACACTAAATTGCCTTGTTACAAACTAAAGCAGGACTTAAAACACCTTTCCTTTCTTTCAAATTCTCCAAACAACCATCAGCCATGGGAGTGCTTTCCCCTGGTCCAAGCACTACTCTTCCAGCACCAGCTGCTCTGTGTGCTAGGGGATGCAGCGACTAGTTTCTCAGGTGCTTTGGTTGTTCCATCAATACTGCAGGGACAGGAAGCCATAGGTGAGGCTGTTTGTTCCCTAGAGATGCCTGAAGTTACAGCTCCTCACTAGCATTCCAGGTCCAACATCAGGTGAGAGTATCAACAAATTGGTATCAGTTTAAAATGACTGCTGCACTGATCAGTGCCTGACACATCCTCAGTTAAAATCTTCTGAGATGCTGACCCCATTTTTGCACAACCAAGAAGCTGAGGCTGGAGCTCAGAGTGATTCCCAAGTCAAACTGAGAAATGTCTGTGCTTTCCCTGCCATGCAGATGTTTCCCATCTGCTTTCCCTACAATTCTTTTACAGTATCTCAACAGCTGTGCTGAAATAACTACAGTGGATCTTAACCATGTGAGAACTGGAGCAATGAACAGCCTGTGTCTGGGCAGAACCTGTTTCAAGCCTTGTGCTGTTGTGCTTGGTACACAACTTCATGCTGCAGAACCCAAAAGCAATTCAGCTGCTGGCCTAGCCAAAGGAACACAAGCTAACAGAATAGGATGTTCTCCTAGCTGCAGGTTGCTAACCTGTGGGCTTTTGCTGGAGAGTTTGAGCTAATGTAGCAGGCACATATGGCTCTTGTGGACAAAGAAGAAAAGAGCTGCGATTGAGCCAGTGAAAACCTCCACATCTGCTATCACATGCTTATTTGCTGCTGCTTTCCCTCCTCTGTAGAAAAGGTTGAACTCCTGCAAAGCACCTTCCACATTGTCCTTGGAAGAAAGCATCTTGGCTTATCACCCTCCAGGCCACTGTGGGTGTTGTGGCAGTGTGGTACAGTGCGTACTCCCTCTGTCCCCAGCAGCATCAGTGCTTCTGAGAGCTTAACAGACAGGAGAATCTACCTCACAGGTTTCCACAGCATGACTCACAAGTAACATATAGCACATAGCAGTCTGCAGATGTTTTGTGAAGCAGCAAGAAACTACACCTGAGGTGGGCAGGGAGAGCACAGCAGCGTTGCCTGCGGTATATGGCTGCTGCTTTTTTTTGCTTCACCAGGTTGCAGAAAATTTGGACGGCCACTTGCTACTTGCCAAGTCTGCTGCCATCTCTGAAGACAGGTCATGGCTCCCATGATCTGTGGCCCTGCAGTGCAACTAGAGAGCCTTTCAAAAAGTCCTCTTGGGTCTCCTCCAGCTTATCTCCCCTACCTCAGTGAGGATACCAGCATTGCTTTTTTGGCTTTGCACTGTGCCATTGTATGGTGTCTGATTTTTTCCTAGGTTAAATGCCTGTCCCATGTGATGTTCTCCCAAATCCTTGGATCCAAATCCAAATCCCATGGCATGCCTCCCCTTGGCCAGCCTGCTCAGAGTTATTCTCAGCCTTCTGGAGCTCAGCTTTGCTTCTCTGAGGGGAAGCTGGCTAGAGGTCTACAAGAAGACATGTCGTGGGCTGTGTCATGCTGCTCCATGTGGTGTTTGGGGCCCAGTAGGGATGGGCTGACCTCTGCCTGCCCAGGCAGTTTGATCTATGTGTGTCCTAACATGTTACTGGGGCAGCCTTCCATGATACAGGATTGCTGTGAAGCTGGTTAGACTCCAACAGTGCACTGACTTCTCCAGATGATGCCAGCCTGTCTGGCCCTACCTGCTGTGGAGCACCCACTGGGCCTGCTTGTCACAAAGAGTGGGACAGATGCTTGTGCAAGTGCCTGTCTGCTTTGAGTAGCTACTGTAACATCCCTTCCCCAGCCTGCTCAGAGTTATTCTCAGCCTTCTGAGGCTCAGCTTTGCTTCTCTGAGTGGAGCTCTTTGGAGGGTCACATCTACTGAAATTACTGATCAAGCAGAGCCCCAAAAAAAGCCTCAGCCCTGGAGGCAGCTGTTAGTAAGAACCCTCCTCCTGAAGGTGGGTGCCACAGTTCTCAGGGAGGCCCCAGGGTTGCTCGATTGTTGAAGAGCGGCTTGGGAGGTACCTGGGGAAGGAGTAGTGTGAAACCAGCCAGAGGCTGGTCTATTTCCAAGAAGGAAAAAGGGATGTTCCCTGCAGAATGGGACCTGTGTTTGGATGTGCAGCAAGGTAACAGAGGCAGATGAGGTGAGGGCTTGGCTCGCAGGTGGAGCTGTTGTGGTCATGCACGAGGAGGCGGCAGCTCCCCCATTCCCTGCTATGGCTTGCAGAGGAGATGGGGTGTGCTTCTGTGCAGCTCTGCCTGCTCTGCGAAGAGCTGGGAGAGTGAGATGGCTTTGGGTGCTGTTCGGGAAGCAGAGGAACAAGAGGGATCAGAGGGCCCCTGCATGAGGCAAGCAGGCTGGGAACAGTTCTGGAATTGCTCAGCCCAAGGGACTGTAACTGGTGTACAAACGTTTTCGCACTGACTGACATGCTTTGCTTGGTTTCTGCAGCCCGTCTCCAGAAGAGGGAATGGGTGATGAATTTGACCTGATGGATCACTCAGATCTCTACATCCTCGACTTCAGTACGTGAGCACTCCCTGCCCAGCTTGTATCTCTCACCACAAGATGCCCTGTGAGCCAGCCCTGCTTATGGAGCACCCTACTGTGTCCTACACAGCCCCAGGTGCCTGGCTCCAAGAGGAGCTGTCTTTGGCTGGTATATATGGCTTAAGGCAGACCAACCAGAGATGCAGCTGTGCTTGCAGGTCTGAGCTGGCTCTTTATGCAGTCCTTCACACAGACTTCCTGTGGGAGCATAGAAAACTGCTCTAGCCTGTCCCTGGTGTGCACCCTGCCTTGTTCCCTAGAGGGCTGGCCAGGGCACTCTGCCCTGTTTCCTATGGCACTGATGGATGCCTAGACATCCCCACAGTAGTGTCCAGATGAGAGCTGTTGTGGCTAACTGCCCTCTTTCTGCAGGCCCCAGTCTAAAGACGCTGTGTAAGCTAGCAGTGATTCAGTACAGCCTGGACCAGTCCTGCCTTCCCCATGACATCAGGTACCTTGCTGGGAGGTCACTCCATGGGTGTTCTCTGTCCTTGGGGGTACTCCAGCCCTGTCTGAGGGCTGCCTGGGGCCCTCTTCACTGCAGCTTCAGGGCAGGCTGAGCTGGAGACCAGCAGTGGAGCTGCACCAGCCCTGGGCACTGTGTTTGTGCTTTCTCTCAGCGTGTCCTATTGGTGTGTTACAGATGGGAGCTCTCGGCCATGACAACAAACAGCACCATCAGCCGCCCCATTGTCTCATCCCAGGGCTGACGCCGGCTCATCCCTCTACCGCCCTGCTCTCCCCTTCCACACACTGACCTCTTCCTCCACTGCCTGCATGAGTTTTTTGCCCTTTCAAGGAAGGAACGTGTAAGCTCAATTTGTCTTGCCCTAGCCAGGCCGCCCTCTGCCCTTGTCACGCTTTGGGCAGCACGAGCGTGCAGGCGGAGCAGGCCACCAGAGAAGAAATCAGCTCGCCCCAGCAGCACAACTGTGAACTCCCTTCTTTGCTGATGGCTCCAGCATCTCCTGTCTTCCTTTCCCTTGCCTGTGGAGCTGCATTTGTGCTGGCCTAGTCCTTGGCCATTTTCCAAGGGCCTGAATCAACTCTGACCACCAGCCATGGTCCTGGGATTGGCCTCAAGCTATGAACTGTTCCTACACTACTTTGAGACAGCAGGGACTTCCACACCTGCACCTGCCAGTGCTGACCAGCTTCCTGGAACCATACAGCTGGCCCCAGCCCCAAGCTGAGCCTGATGTGGGGGCCTGGGCCTAGCTGGACTCTCTGCCCAGCTCCTGTTGTAAAACAGCAAGTGGAAGGAGTTTTATAAATGCTGAGGCAGATGTGTTTTCTGCTGTGCTGTGTCCAAGCAGGTGAACTGAGTGGGGAAAGAAGGTGTGGGAGGGGAGAGACAGAACCAGGTGCTTTCCCCCACAGCTGCAGGCTACCCGTGGCTTGTGGCTGTTGTGAGCTGTTGCCCTGACAGGGGTGGGAAAGGGGGAGGTGAGCCCCCCACAGCAGCACGGCCCTGGTGTGTGCCCGCCTCCTGCCTGGGGCTGTGCCACCCTGTGAGAGGGCAGGAAGGAAGGTGGTGCTTATCTCCTAGACTGCACTGCCTCAGGAAGGCCAGTGCTCCACAGGTCCCTGCCCAAGGACGGAGGTGGAGGGATGTCTGGGCAGCTGTCCTAGGTGGCAGAAAGGGCCCGAACCCCTTCCCGTGAAGGTGAAGTGTTTGATGTAAAGAGGAGCTCTGGTGGCAACTGTAGCAGAGCTAACACAGGGAAAGCTAGGGAAGTGCTCGGGGTGTTCCTCTGAGAGATGGTGATGGCTGTGTGCTGGGAACAGGTGGCAGAGGGCTCAGCCTGTCTTACCTGCCCAGAGGGCTAGCATGTAGCCAGGGTGAAGTACTGCTCATCCAGCAGCCTGAGGCTGCAGAGGTGCCTGGGCAGCTCCACCTTCAGGAGGGGGGACAATGTGGGTGTGATGGAGCTGCCTGGAGCGGCATCAGAGCAGTGAAAACCCTGTGACAAGAGTACAGAAGGCACCACAATCACAAGATCATCTTGTTCTTCATTTACTGGTAGCACCCCACTGGGGTGGGTGATGAGTGTCCAGGGCAGGGCTGGAGCCTGAAGGGAGACAGAGAGTGCGAACAGCACCTCTGGCTCAGGGAGAGGACCTCCAGCCTGGGATGCTCCTTTGTGGTCCTTGGCACCTGTAGGTTACCTCTGAGGGCTGGGTGGGCATCTCCCACGTGTTGTCCATCAGCTTCAGCTCCCCTGCTCACTTGGCTGCCTCAGCCACAGGCATGCTCTCTCAAGTTGTGCCATGACATTGTGGAAGATTTTTGCCATGATAACCCCTTCCCTGCCACTGAAGTACCAAGCTTACTCTCCTGGTAGGGTGCCAGACACCAGGAAAACACCCACAGACCACCCAGGCTCACTGTGCTGGGCAGCATGGTGCTGAGCACAGAGGGTGCCCAAGGCTCTGTCTGTGAATGGCTGTCACTGGGGCTCTGATCAGAATCACAGTCTCTGGGATGCTGTGTGGAGACAACAGGCCCTAGAAAGACTCAGTACCCTATGCCAGCTGCCTCATGGAGAGCAAACCTTTGCGGGGGGAGAAGGCTGCTCTGAGAAGAAAATGAGCTTACCAGAGGACACTAGTCACAGGCACCCCACTCCCCTTCAAGGTTTGCCTTAGGTTCGGGGGTACTGTGGTGCTGACCTCCCTGTGCCAGGACCCTGCTGCAGACCCAGGGAGGGGATGCTGCTTGCTGCCTTGGCTCAGATGTCTCCGGTACGTTTTCTTGGCACATCAGCTCCCTCTCCAAGCACCCAATTCAGCCATCAGTGATGCTAGAAAGCAGCTGCTGGGTGGGCAGGCGGACTAACCACAGGCCTTCAACCCATTGTGGACCGTCTGCTGGGCTGGCAACAACTGCGGGCCAGGAGCTGTGCAGATATGTGCCCCACGGGGGATCCCTGCTACCTTCATCATTACCCCCTCCTGAGCAACCAGGTTTGCCTTAAAGACCCTGGCTTCCTTTTATTGCTTCCCCTCTCAAATTGCAGCCAGCTGCAGGGGCTATTTTTAGCAGCCTGCCTTCTAAAAATAGCCCGGAGCTGTTTGGAGTTGCGTCAGGAGAGGTAACTCTGGCCCCTGCACCCCAGGAGGGTACAAAAGGAGGCCAGGAGCAGTAGGGTCAGCAGGTTCAGACACAGACAGAGGTGAAGGAGGCGGTGGTACGCTGCCAGCTCCAGACATCCTAGTGCCGGCACCATGACCATCTTCTGCAGCCACTGCCACAGGCTGCTGCAGGCAGAGATGAGCTGCCTGCCCAGGAGGGGCAAGCAGGCGCCCAGTGCCTCAAAGCCATTCAGGTGAGCTCCCTCCCACCTACAGCTTGCAGAGTGCCCGGGCCTCGCAAGGGGCTGGCACCAGCTTAGAACAGTGGGGCTGCCGGCCAGTGCATGGGGAGGAGGTGTGGGAGATTGGAGGGGCAGGGGGATTTCAGGTGGCTGAAGAGTAAAGTCAGATGTGATGGGCTGGGGCTCACATTCTGGCACTGGATGAAGTTTCCATCCTTGAGGGGTTTGGTAGGGAGGTTGTGTCACTTGGGCTCCCCTGCAAAGCACGGGCCATTGTCCAACCCGGGCACCAGCTACACTAGTAGTGTGTCCTCCTGGGTAGCTGTGAGCACCTCTGCCTGCACCTCCTGCGCTGAAACAGCTGCCAAAGGTTTGGTATCCTAGAAGCAGCTGCTGTGGGCACTGAGCCTCTCTAGGGGAGTATCTCCACTCCACCCGAGCTTGCAGTTCTCCCCATGGTGATGGGCATAGGATGCTGTCCCTCTTCCTCTCTGGATGCATGTCCCGAGATGGCTGGCTTTGCAGGTCAACCAAGAGTGCCTCCAAGGCTCGCCGGGACCAGATCAATGTGGAGCTGCAGGCGCTGCGCTCCTTGCTACCCATCTCTGCACAGGAGAAGGAGCGACTCTCCTACCTCCACACCATGGCACTGGTGTGCCTCCGGCTGCGTGGGGCTCAGCTGTTCCCTCCAGGTACCCAAGGCACTGCTGCAGCCCACACTAGCTTGGCTCTGCGGGGGACAGTGCTCCCACCCCATCAAGACAGTGCTTCACCTTGTACTCCCCCAGCAGCCTTGGCTCCTCCTGCGGGACCATACCTCGGAGCAGAGCTGCTCTCCCTGCTGCCAGGGTTTCTGCTTGTGCTCTCAGCCAACGGCAAGCTGGTCTACATCTCCGAGAATGTGGCTCAGGTCCTGGGCCTTTCCGTGGTAAGGCCTGTCCACAGGGCATTTGTGGTCCTTGTCCCTGTCCTGGTGCCTTTATTCCATGCTATGTCATGCTGCCCTAGCAGATGCTGGCCAGTGGCTCCAGCTGGCTGCATGCTCGCGGTGACAGTGCACAGCCCACTGGGGCAGGCACAGTCCATGACAGCAGAGGGGCTCCCTCTTTATCAGGTGGAGCTGCTTGCCCAGGGTGACACAGTCTTCGACATCGTTGATGGGCGAGTGCGAGAGGATGTGCAGAAGAAGCTCCTCCTTGCCCAGGAGGAACCTGGCAGGGGTAAGGGAGCTGGCATCTTACAGCTGTTGCTACGCTGCTCTGACCCTTCATAGCTGTGGTCAGCAAACCAGGGTCAGCTGGCCCTGCTGGGAGCAGAGCAAGGGAGCCTCTGACCTACCCTGGACCGTTTGTTTCCCCGCAGAAGTCACGTTTGTCAGTGAGATGCGCACATCCAAGGCCTTCCGGCTGCAGCACGGGGGGAACAGAGCCGTGGCAGTGCGCGGGCGCTTCACAGCCCTGCACTGGCCACCCTCCTCCTCCACCACAGCCTTCCTAGCCCTCTGCACACCAGTCGCACGGTTGCCTGCAGATAGCGATGCCTGTTCCCAGGACGACCTGTTCCAGAGCACACACCTCCTAGACATGACGTTTACCGATGTCACGGAGAGGTGAGGGGTGCCTGTACAGCTGTTCATCTTGGGAAGAAAGGATCGTTTCCCCTTACAAAGCCCGTGTGCTTGATGCAGGCTGGATCCTGCGCAAGCAGGGAGACTTTCCCAGATGCTTCTCAAGCCTCTTCCCTCCCTTGTTTGCAACTCATTTCTGTACGGGTGTTGCTTTGCTCTCTCCTTCATCTTGCAATAGCTGCCTCTTGCTGACAGGGGACTGACCCTGCAAAGCACTCAGTCCCCACTCCCCTTGTCTTGCCCAGTGTCACCTACCACCTTGGCTACCGCAGGGAGGAACTGATTGGCCAGTCATGGTACAGCCTCCTGCACCCCGAGGATGCTGAGGTAGCAGCCACCCAGCACAGAACCGTGGGTGAGTGTCAGTCCTGGGAACACGTGTCTTTCTGGCACTGCATAGCTTGGCTACACCCAAAACCCGGCTGTCCAGTACAAGAGAAACAAAGTGAATTTAGTCCTGCTCCCTGGCTCCCTGCTGTGAAACGGGCAAAGCAGAGAATTGGTTACATGCCCCATACACCCTCTATAAGGCAGCTTCCAAAGCTTGGGAACACGAGCATCCTGTTTTGCCACAGTGCAGAGGAGACGAGCCTGCTTGAGCCCCAGCTCAAGGCTGTAGGCTGCAGACCTGACCAGAGCAGCTGGCAGGCTCCACAGGCAGCATGCCCCTCTGCCCGGGAAGGCACCGGGGGTCGCCGTGCCCCGCCGCCGGCTAACGGAGCCCCTTGCCTGCAGCGCTCGGTGCCGCGGCAGGGACAGCAGTGCTGCGCGTGCTGCGCGGAGACCGGACCTGGACCTGGCTGCTCGTGTCGGCGCGGCGAGACGCTGGGGGCCGCGCCATCGCCTGCACCAGCCGCTGTCTCAGGTGAGGGCTGAAGCGGGGAGGAGGCCAGAACGGCTCCGCTCCCCAACCCCCGGGCCACCCCTCACCGCCGCGTCCGCTGCAGGGAGGAGGAGGCGGGCTACCTGCGCGCCCGACAGCACCGCCCCACCGCGCCGCTGCCCACGCCCGCCGCCGCCCCACCGCCGGGACGGGAGCTCAGCCTGCTGGCCGCGCAGCTCCGCGCCCTGGCCGACAGCCTCTCGCCGCCCGCCGCCCCGGCCTGGCCATGACGACGCCGGAGCGGGGACACCACCGCAGCACGCGCCGGAGGAGGAGGAGGGACTGCCACGCACGCGCGCTACGCGCCCTTGCCCGCGCCAATAAACGCCCCTTTCTCATCCCCCTTACTCCCTGCGCCGCCTTCCCGCCTCTGTGTGCGCGTGTGCGGCTCCGCTTTCCCACTCGTCATTTCCGGCCCTGCGTGCCCTCGTTGCGCTGCTCTGGCGGCGGGTCCCGGGCGGGGCTCTGGTGGCGGGGCGGGGGGTTGGGGGCCGGGGTAAGCGGCGATGCGGCGGCGTCAGGAGCGCGCGGGGGGCCGGCTCGGGCGGGAGCGGGCGGCGGGGCGGACAGCAGCCGCCGCCGCCGCCGAGGGACACGAGGAGGCGGGAACGGCTGCGGAGCGGCCCCTCGGGAGGCTGAAGGTGGCAGAGGAGGGGGAGAGCTCCGGTGACAGCAGCGACAGCGACGGGTGCTCCCCGTGGGCCGAGGGCGCGGGCAGCGGGACGGAAGAGGAGGCGGATGTGGCTGACGGGAGAGGTACGGGCTGCTTGGCTCCGAGGGCTGTGCGGGGCGGGAGCGTCCTCCGGGAGCGGTGTCGGTCCCCAGCCCGGGGCGCCGCACGCTCGGAAGGTGCGGGGGCCGGGCGAGGCGGTGCGGCCCGGGCCGCTTCAGTTGTGGGCGTCCCTCAGGCCGCAGAGCGGCACCTGGCGCGGCCGGGCTGCCCTGGCCACCCGCTCCATGGGGAGCGAGTTGGCAGGCGTCTCGGTCCTTTCCTGTGTTCCGCCTGCTTCCTGCTCCTGCTTTTCTCTCCCCCCACACCTGCTCTACTCAGGATCAGTCTGAGAGGTCTCTAGGAAAAAAGAAACCACTTACAGGGGCCTCTCCTCTCCTCTTTCGCCTTCCCTGTGTGTGGAAGGTCTCATACATCATCCAAAGGACAGTTACTCTGTGCAAGTTTAGATACACGTTATCTGGAAAGCTCTCCAACAGGACAGGTAAACTGGAAGGACCAGGTGGTGTAGAGCTGGGGCAACGTCCATGGTGCTCAGCTGTGATGTGTTGAGGCAGTTCTCATCTGCAGCAATATATGCAATGGGGTTTTCTTGCCTTAAAGTGAAAATGAAGACCTCATGAGAAACGTGTTAAAGGCCCTTGAAGAGAATTATGAGGGAACAGACACTGCTGCTAAATGCTGTTAAATGTGCAGCATGGTGTGTCACAGGTCTGAGAAGTTACTGATTGTCTTGCAAGTGGAATTTCCTTGAACAACGTGATGCTTGGTCTGAAGGTGATTTCATGTTTTGGGCAGGCAGGTAATATGTGGTTGTACGAGTGACACGTGGAAAGATGGAGAAACTGGAGGAGATCAGAAAGGGCAACAGTGCTGTCATCCCAAAGAGGATAGGGGGTAGGAGTGTTTGTGGGAGCATAAGCAAGAGAGCATATCAGACTGGAGTAAGAGAAATCGGAAGGGCCTTTTGGGGAAGCAGTGTAATGAGATAGTGCTGTATTCACGTTTCCTTTGTCCCTTGTGTGGCAAACTGGCTATATGGTGTTCCCTTAACCCTCCTTAGAGGACTGTTGAGCACTGACAGAGCTCAGTTCCTGGGTGTTCAGAACAAGCAAAAAGAAAATACTTACTGAGGCAGTGCTTGGATATATTCATTATGTTTTCTGGATTATGTGAGTAGATTCTGAAGCGGAGAGTCTTGATTATTGCCAAGATGAGAGTGACTGGGATGATGCTCTGAGCCAATGTGACTGACCTCAAATTGCTTCTTGAACTTGGCAGCAGATTTGGGCAAAGCATGCCCTTTGCATCACGGGACAGTGTATTTGGTTTGCAGGGCAAGGTTTTGGTAGCAGGGGGACTACAGGGGTGGCTTCTGTGAGAAGATACCAGAATCTTTCCCTGTGTCCAGCTCAGCCTTGGCCAGGGGCTTTATCAGCAGAGGTGGTAGTGCCCCTGTGATAACAACCCTGTGATATGAAGGGGAAAAAAACCAAATAACTGGTTCAGAACAGCAGATGGAAGAGAAGATTGAGAACATATGAGAGTAATAACTCTGCAGACACCAAGGTCAGTGAAGAAGATGGGGAGGGGGGTGCTGTAGGTGCTGGAGCAGAGGTTCCCTTGCAGCCTGTGGTGAAGATCATGCTGAGGCAGGCTGTCCCTCTGCAGCCTGTGGAGGTTAATGGTGGAGCAGCTATCCACCTGCAGCCTCTGGATGACCCCACACTGAAGCACGTGGACGTGCTCCTGTGGAGAGCCTGTGCTGGAGCATGCTCCTAGTGAGACCTACAGACCCATGGGGAAAGGAGCCTCCGCTGGAGCAGGTTTTCTGGCAGGATTTGTGACCATGTGAGGGACCTGTGATGGATCAGTCCATGCAGAACTGCAGCCCGTGGGACAGGGACAGACTTATGTTGAAGAAGTTCATGGAGAACTGTCTTCTGTTGGAGAGAACCCGCACTGAAGCAGGGGAAGAGAGTGAGTGGCAGAGACAATGTGTGATGCACTGACTGCTACCCCTGTTACCTGTGCCACTTGGGCAGAGAGCAGGAGAGAAATTGGGAATGAATTTGAGCCCAGGAAGAAGGGAGAGGTGGGGGGGAAATTGTTTTAAGATTTGTGGTTTTATTTCTTAGTACCCTACTCTGATTTGATTGGTAATAAATTAATTTTCCCCAAGTCACATCTGTTTTGCCCGTGCTGGTAATCGGTGAGTGATCTCTCCCTATGCTTATGTCAGCCCATCAGCCTTTCATTGTATTTTCTCTGTCCTGTCCAGCTGAGGAGTGGAGAGAGAGAGTGGCTTTGGTGGGTACCTGGTGCCCAGCCAGGGTCAACCCACCATAGGCAGGTAGTGATTGTTTTTGCTAGGCCACAGTTGGAGTGTTCTGTGCCAAATGCTTGGTATTGCAAAGGCTTAGAAAGACTTGGTGCCTGTCACTTGCTCAGAGATGCTGAGCAGGCAAGCACCACCCAGGTGGTGTTTGCCAAGACTTTATCCTTTAGAAGGGAGCCAAGGCAAGCTTTTCCATTCCTTCTTGCCCTGACATCATCCAGAGAACGTAATGAGCATACCCAAGTGCTGCCTTAAGAAATGGTTTCTCCTGATGCGTGACTCCTGAGGAGCACCCAGAGGTGTAAATCCAGAAAGAATTGCTGATAATGTTTTTACATTGTGGTTATAAGAAGTGCTAAAGGTCACCAAGGGATATTAAAGAAACACAGCAACAGAAAATTCCAGTGCGTTCAGCGGCACTTTGGGTGGAGTTGGTTTTGCTGTTTCTTGTGGTTTTTTTGTGTTAGTCTTCTAGTCATCAGTCAGAGGAGAGAAGGAATATTTTATGAAACACAAGGTGCAAATAACACTGTGGGGAGCTCATTGCAGGGTTAAAATATGAAAGTGCTTTTTGGTGTTTTGGGGGTTTGTTCTTCCCCCAGTGAATCAGGCTATCCCTATCGGTCAAGTGTCACAGAGCTCCTCTGCGAAGAACCAGCTCCTCTGGCTCTTAGGTGGGACCCCATTTATACCCTGATCGAGGGTGTTTTGTGGTCATGCTGAGCAGACATATGGCAGGTGTGCTGTGGGGAGAGACTGCCTCCGAGTCTTAACAGACTGATCGAGCAGGCCACGTGGTTTTCCTGCACCTTTTGGCTGGTCTCGTGCTGAGAGAGCCCATTTAAAGGCTGTGGGACAAGAATAGTCTGTTAAAGAGCTGGACCTGAGAGGTGACTTCTCAGAATTTGCAAAGTGTCCAAAATACAGCTCAGTACAAAGTTCATAATGCTCTTTGTACCAGATAAAAGCTTTGAACTGGTCTTCTGTGTTCTACTGAGCAGAGAGAGAGAAGCAAAGACATGTTGGGGAGAGGATGAGACTATTGTAGTGCTAAAGACTGCAGTGATTGATGAGAGAGAAATCAAAGCCCAAGAGATGCAGCGGATTCTTTCTGACATGCAGTTGTGTAGGGATGGCACCACTGTGCTCACATTCCTGTCTCAGTCTCCAAGACATCCCTTTTAGTAGAATTTGGGGGTGGGAACTGCCTTGAGAAGGTGTTTGGTTCAAGTGTGTTCTGTGATGTGTTCCAGATCAATCTCAAATGTCCTTTGAGGAACTACTGCAACTCCAGAGTGATGCGAGACCAAGAGCATGCAAGCAGGTGACCAGTGGGAAGAAAACTGGAAAGCCTACGAAAGCTTTGATGAAGCAGCAACAAGGCAGAAAGGGGTAACGTGGTTCTTTGGTGATCAGAAAAATGTGCATGTGTGTTCTCTGCAGTCCAGAAATGATGCTGGGAGCTCCTTGCATTGTTGCCGTTGCAGTGGAGCTGGTGCAAACCTTCTTTAATGTGCTACACGATCGTGCCTTTCACTGTAGCGTTTGCTTTGGGAATGGTCTGTTGCTGTTTCAGAGCTCTTGCTGTGCTGTTCTGTTCGAATCCCCAGTGCCATCTGTTACTTGATAGTTAAATCAGTGCTCGATTCCTTGACCCCCTCTGTATCAAGACACTTTTAAACCACGGCATGGTATGCTCCTGTCTGAAGTTGTATGGTGATGCGTTGTGTCCCCTGGGTCCTGAAATAGTTACCCTGCTGTTTTCTAAACCCCTTCCACTTTAGCAGCATGGTCTACCTGGCTCCCAGTGCCTGGAGTTGCAGCGATAGCCATTTGTTCTGGAATTTCACTCATCCTTCTGCTGTTGTCTCATCTGGCTTGTCTGTGATGATTTTCTTTTCCCCCTCTGTAGCACTTCTCATCGCAGGCTTTTTCCCGTCCTTCACGGTCTTTACATCTCCTGTTCGCATACTCTGTACGTGCTGTAGATGTGGTGACTATAAAATGTATTCAACAGAACAAAAACTATCACGTCTTTTTACAGTCTTCCACTGGCTCCCACTGGTAACAACCATTATGCCATTACCCTTTATTTGCAGTAGCTAGCTGGTTTTCAGTCCTCAGAGTCGTATCTAAGTGATTTGAACAGGTTTCCTCTGTTACACTGGCATTCCCTGACCTATTTCTTAAATTCTCAGAGCTGAATACGTGTTTCTTCTGCTTCAATCTGTTTCTTCTTCTTCAATCAACAGTTGATTAATGTTTCTGCTTTACCCAGGAGTCGGGGATTTTGTGTAGTGCAACATCTTTCTGCCACACAGTTTGCATCATTCTATTTTTGATTCCCCTAATCCTTTATGCGATGCATCCCTGTAAATCCCACATGCTGTTTTTCTCACGTTTTTGTTGTGTAAGTGATCTTCTTAAAAAAAGGACTTCAGGGAAACCCCCTGGAACTGAGCTGATTTCAGCAATGCTGAATAAAGATGAATTGAGAGCATTGTACAGGGGTGTAGCCACATCAGCAGGCATGAAAATACACTGATTGCTGTCCTGAGTGGGATTTGGAGAACTTACTTATGCTTGCAGGGTTGTTTATGTTCCTTCCTCGGTGCTGTTGTGCTGCTGAATTTGGGTATAATGCCCACGCTGTGGGTACTCTCAGCAGGTGGTTCACAGGTCTTATTGTATTTCTAATACCTTGCCTGATATACTGACAAACCCAGGACACGGCATCCAGGTAATATGGGGAGAGTAAGAGCCCATTCTCCCACCTTATACTGTCCCCCTCACACACACAAAGCAGCTGGTTCTAAAGCCTGTCTTGCAAGTACTTGTTCACTTAATTGGTTGTCACTGTGGTCCTCATGGTCATTATTTGCTATGAAGTCTCTTTTGGGGTATGTACCCTAAGCTGTATGCCCTGTATTCCTGGGGGCTGCCCTTTTATTACTGGTGTTTTGGTATGATTGCTCATTGAGCCTGACCACGGTAGAGTTGGCCTGTCTTTGCAACTGCCACCTCAGTATAGAAATCTCCAACTTTGGTCCCACCTTTCAGTGTAAGTATTAGTCAAGACTGAATGAGTTGGTAGGCCAGGAATAGAAGAGGGTTGTTGAATGATGAATGAAAACATGGAGAGGGAGAGGAATAATTGAGTATGGTGGATTTACTGTTGTGGGTGGTGGTTTTCACTTGATACAGTAGGGCTATATCAGGTTTTGTGTAGGATGGTTTTAACCATGCATTTATAGATCCTTTGGTTATAGTAGCCTTGTATGGCTCTTGACTGAGTCATCTCTTTGCTCTCTGTAGGCTCATGGTGTGGATTGAGTGGGAGAGTGTGTTTCAGCACTGTGTGCTGATGTTCTCCTGAGGGTCTGGCTAACCTTGACACGTTAGCCTGAGTCTCATTCTGTCCTCTGGTCCTCTTCCATACACTTTTTTGTTTTGCAGGCCACTAGAGATGTCTGCCAAGAAGCCTGTACCTTTTCTTCGACAAGTTATCCCTATTAGAAAGAAGGTGGGTGCTCCCCCTCCCCAGTTCAGGAGCTGACTTCCCTTAGAGATGCTAATAGGGCACAGACATGGTAATGGGGTGCTGAAGATGACACACAGAGGCTGTTTCTGGAGGGTAGGGCTTGGACCACTGTCTGGTTGAGTATAGATGGCACTAGTATGTCTCTGGGGAGAACAAGGGATTGGGTGCAGGAGCGCCTGCTCTCTGTGTAACATTCTGGGTGCATAATGCACAACTTGCAGAACTAAATGTTTCTAGAAGATGTAAACAGGCTATTAACATGGTAATCCTGGCCACAGCTCTTACCTTTGCCTTCCCTGTCTTCAGGTCCTCAGAGACCCTCGATTTGATGACCTGTCTGGAGAGTATAAGCCTGAAATATTTATGAAGACATACAGCTTCCTGGACAGCATCAAGAAGCAGGAGAAAGAGGTGATATGCCTGTCCTGGGCCAGAAGAACCTTGCTTGGCAGGGTAGGCTTCACAGTGGAGGCGGCAGGCAGGCAGTCATGCAGCTTTCTGCTCTCTTTTTTTTTCAGATGGTTCAGAAGCAGATAAAAAAGTGCCGCAACACGGAACAGAAGGAGAAACTCCAGCAGCTCCTGAACCGCATGGTGAATTCAGTGCAGCCTCTCCTCCTGTGAGGCAGTGCACTAGAAGAGAGTATGTGTGACCTGAGGTCTGCATGGACACTTGCTGACACATGCCATCCTTTCTGTACAGACACAGCAAGAACAGGCACAGAAAAAACAGCAGAAATTGAGGGAGAGGGAGCTGTCTTTGAAGAGACAACAGAGGGAATTGGCCAAGCAGGGAAAGAAGCCCTTCTTCCTAAAGAAATGTAAGTACTCAGTGTGAACATGCTGCTGGAAGATGTAAAGGAAGTACTGCTTACAGGACTCCAAGCATGAGAAGTGAGTTGTCCATAATATTCCACAGAGCTGTGGAGGGATTGTTCTAGTGCTGGTACTCAAGGGAGAAGCCAGGCCTAGAGCCAAGGAGGGAGAGGTGAGGAAGGGCTGGTCTGTAGAGGTTATTTGGGCTTAAGTTTAAAACCTTGCTCCCCTCTCCTCTATAGCTGATAAGCGGAAATTGGAGCTAGCTGAGAAGTACACAGAGCTGAAGAGGAGTGGAAAGCTTGAGAGCTTCCTGAACAAGAAGAGGAAGAGGAATGCCATCAAAGACAAGCGCCATCTGCCCTCACAGAAGAATTTGTGACTGCTGAATAGATGTGCTGTTGTCTGGCACTGGTACTTTCTGCCCTGGCCAGGCCTCTCTTGGCCTCTGCTCCACTGCTTCATTTTCTCAAGATGACATTGGGTATTTTTGCCCCCTCCTCCAGGAAACCTGCCTGGTTTTAGTCCATAATCACTGTCTTGTTCTCAGTGAAGTGCGTGGTTCTGTCATGGGTCTGGGAGTTGGGTGGGAAAGAGATCTTATTAGGTCTCTCCAAAGCCTTCTCTTTCTGAGGGTGAATAAACCCTGTTCCCTCACAGTGCTCCAGCCTCTTGACAACCTTTGTCTTCAACTGGTGTCAGCCCAGAGGACCACCATCTGCTGGGGGTCCAGCCTGTATGCTGAGGCTGATGTTGTCTCACAAATGTTGAGTAAAAGAGAGAGGATGACACCCCTCTGCACAGGCAGATCCTGGTGATGCAGCCCCTGGTGTGGATGGCCTTCCTTGCAGCCAGGGCATACTGCTGACTGTGCCCAGGTACTGCTGCCTGGGATCTCCAGCAGGGCAGACTCTCTTGGTTCTTTTTCCAGGGCTGTAGTGCTTCTAGGAAACTGGTTCTGTATGAAATAAAATACCCCAGTTTTCCTTTACTCTTATTGTTGGTGCTATTACAGTTGAAAGTGTTTGAACTTCTGGGAGTTAATGCCTCTCCCACATTGCGTTTGACCACCAGCTTTTTTGTTTCTCCTCACTCCTGACTGCTCCTGTCTCCTGTGGCTGTGCTGACAAGGTGGCGATGCGGATGTGCCCCAGAAGATCTCCATCTGACAGGTCAGAGCATGTGCTGGGAGAGAGCACCTCAGCTGTGCAGGGCAGAGTGCTCCCTGGCATGGCTGCGCTGTGTGCAGGTGGGTAGCTGGTGTACGGGGGCCTGGGGAGAGGCCTTGTGATAAGCAAGAAATGGAATGATGAACCACTCCATCACACCCACCTGAGGATGTTGCTGAAGCATCTTCCTCTACAGCATTACCTGTGGGTAAACTGACTTCTGCTTTGGAGGTTTCGGGGTAACCAGCGGAAGGCAGCAGAAGTGGGATGTGCCAGTTTGGCTACATGGAAATCCTCAGCTGCCTTTAACCTGTACGTGGCTTATTTGCACTATGCCCATCTGATGCTTCCTCCTTGCCTCGTGATGTGGGATGCAGAGCCTGCCCCATCCTTGGGCCTTCAGAGGAGACTTGCCTTGGGAGCAGCATGGCAGCACCAAAGCCCAAGGCCATCCTCACCCCTTTGTGACATTAGTCTGCTGTTTTACGCTCTCAGTTCTTAATGCAAATCTTAACGAGCTTCCACATGTAATTTAATGCAAGAAGGGAAGAAGACTGGGCCCAGAATAGGCTGGAGGTGGCTCATCTGTGTCACTGCTGCTAGGGCCTTGCAAAGGGGCCATGTGAGAGCAGTAAGTTCCTGAGTCCATGTGTACCTACACTCAGCTGCTGGTAGGTCCTGCCCAGTAGAGAGCAAGCCTGGTGTGGCCCCAAAGTGGTCCTGCTTTCCTCTCCTGCTCCTCTGGAGCTGAATGGTTCCTGTCTGCTGAGGCCTGTGTGCCTGTCTGCCAGCCAGGTGGACAGCCTTCCTGGCATGTTCAGCATACTAGGGGTGAGGAGCAAGTCTAAGGGCCAGATCCTGGGCCAAGTACCCTGCAGCAGGGGAAGACCTGGGGCATTGTCCAGTTGGACCATTTTTTTGGTGTCACTGAGTGTTGGGACAGGTGTCAGCATGGCAACAGCAGCTTCAACAGGAGCTGATGCTTCCAGCATCTCCAGAGAGTTTTCTACTGTGAGGGGAGCCACTCTTCTCTGGTGTTGGGTTATTCTTCTGTTTCTAATGCTGTCCCAGCAGTGTGTGTACTAGACCTGTTCTGGTGTTTCTCCAGGTGGAGTGTGGGGACTTTCTATGGGTGTCCTCTGGGAGGACAGCCACAGGACGCGGCTGGCACCACTTGATGTAATGGCAGCTGTTTGCACAGGCACTGGTGGCTGACAAAGCTGCCACAGACACTCCCCCAGCAACACCCTCCCAACTGCTGACCAAGAGGAATGGCTTCAGACCCAGGTGCCTGGGATGATCTCCCCAGGCCTGGATGGTCAGTGAGGGCCCCCCCCCCCCACCCCAGACATGCTCTGCAGCTGGACATCCAGGTACAGGCACCCATGGGAGCAGGGGGGGACCTGGCTGCCTGCTAGCAGGGACACAGACAGGAGGAGGCTGCAGAGCTTAGATCTTTTATTGCAAAGAGGGAGATACAAAAAAGGGATGGTCGCTCCCTCCAGCCTGAAGCTGGCTGAGAGGGGTGGCAGGGGGAGATCCAGGCCTCAGTCCCCCAGCATGGGGACCCTGGCTCATGGAGCAGGCTGCTGCCAAGCACCAAGCTGGAGCCAGGGCCAACCACTACAGCGGGGTGGGTGACCCCTGTGCAGCTCCCCAGCCTGAGCCCTGTCTGGCCAGAGGGCAGTGCTGTGTGGGGAGCACTTGATGGGGAGAGACCGGCGCAGGTTAGGGCTGCCTGGCCCCAGCCAGGCACAGCGCATTAGGCAAACCTGGCCTCTTCCTCCGCTCTGCTGCCCCTCTCGGTGGGGTGCTGAGGTCCCAAACTGCTCTGCAGCCTTACAGAGGCTGCTATGGGGGCCCTTTGCCATGTGACCTTTAGGGGCTAGAGCAGCTTCACGCAGGGAGGGAGGGAGCAGGGTCATTGCCTTCTGTCCAGGCAGGGAGCTCAACAACCCACCTCAGCTTTGCAGGTATGGCCAGGCACAGCAGTGCCCAGGCTGTGGCTCCTGCTGGCTTGTCACGTGTTGTCCTGGGCCAGCTCCTCAGGGCAGGCAGGTCGGTTCCGGGACTTGTGTAGCCCTGGGGAGGGCTGTCCCTGGGCACCGTGCTGCACAGCCAGGTCTGGCCCCAGGGGTGTGTGGTGCTGGTGCCGCTGGTACTGCACAAACGTACAGACCTTCAGCCCAATGGCCAGAATGTTTTTGCCCATGAAGATGCTGGAGACCCGGGTATCCCTGAAGAAAACCATGTTGCTGCCTCGGATGAAGATGGTGGTGATGTTGACAGTGAGCATGCTCAGCATAGGGTACAGCATCATCCGGTGTGGCATAATGCCAATCCCTTGCATGCTGATCTCACAGAGGGACACGCAAGGGAGAACCAGGAGCAAGATGTAGCAGTAGAAGAACATGATGCCCTCAGCCCAAAGTGGCAACCCCTTCTTCTGGGGCTCCCACAGGTTAGCCTGGATGTCCAGCACATCCAGCATGTCCACAATGACCCAGAAGATGCGGTTGCGAAGATCTTCTTTCTTCTTGAATGTTCTAACATACTCCATGTGCTCTGTGGCCACCAACAACACATAGAGGGCTGGGATGCAGATGGAGAGCAACAAAGTCAGGGCTTTGCGGGCTATGAGATCCAGGCTTTTCCGGTCAGCTTTATAGTTCTGGTATACAAAGTAGACTTTGATCTCCAGAACGAAGACATACAGGAACCAGAGGATCATGGCGTAGCCCCGCTTAGCTGTCTTTACCTCTGCTCCGACCCAAATAGCCACGTAGCGGAGCACCAGCAGGAAGCACACGTCACCCACTGCCACCATGACACAGATGCCCAGTTTCCTGGAGCCCTGGCTCTGCTCTACCAGGTAGGCATCCATGAGGATGAGGCTGGTCATGATGAGCACAGTGGAGAGGCACACATGGGGCTTGCTGACAGGTGGTGGGGGAACCATCCTGCACAGAGGAACAGGCAGGGCTGTCAGGGAGTTGCTGGAATTCCCCATCCCCACTTTTGGGCCCCCTTCTGCCCCTTCTCTCCCCAGTAACTGTGGATGACCAAAGAAGGTGGAGGGGGATGGTGTCATAGAATCCTTTCATCCTATGTGCCTCGTTTGCTCCAAACCCACAGACTGCTAGCTGAAGTGCTTCTGAGACTCCTGGCCCGGCCATCCTGGTCGCACATGATGGCTGAAACCCAGGTCCTAGGCTGCACAGGGTGGGGTAGGCTGGACAGCCTTCAAGCACTCAGGGTGCCACTGCCTCTTCACACTGGTTAGTCTCTGCCACCGTGAAGGGTACATGCCTTATTTCCTATGGGATTTCCCAGCCCGTGGCACTGGTTATATTCTTCCCCTGAGGCACATAAAACCGTATCTATACTTTTAACCCAAGCAAGTCTTTTAACTGCTATGATCCAGGGCCCCTCTCTTTTTTGTTTCCTTTATTTTCATGCACAGCAGGAGGCAAAGGATTATTTTTCACCTGGCTGCCCTGTGGGTGAGGGGGAAGAAACTGGCCCAAATTCTTTGGTTTTCTTTAGCCTCATGCTCCCTAAGAGCTCTCACGGCTGTTTGCCCATGCCCACCCTGCCCCAGCACTAACAACTGAAAGGACGGAAAAGCAGCATCAGCCCACAGCTCCAGGATACAAGGGGCTCTGCAGTAGGCCCTCAATTTCAGCTGGATGCTCAGTTTTCCCAGGCTGGGGCACAGCAAAGTACAGTACCCAGAAGAACCCTGCTTGCCTTGGATGGCACTGGAGCTGCCAGGCTCCCTCCTTCTGGCCAAGCACAGCTGCAGGCAGCCACTACCAGCAACGAGAGGGGGGATGGAGCAGGGGCCTCACCAGGCATGGCTCAGCAGCTGCTCTGGAGGGGAGCCAGCCCCCCAGCTGAAATGGGAGAATGAAGCTGGCCTGCTGGCCGTGTGGCACAGCGCTGCACCGTGCAGAGCCTGCACAGCCACACCGGGGTGGGCAGGGGTCCTGGGGCACTATCCTGGTCACCTGGGGGGAAGTGTGTGGGTGACGCTTGACCACGGAGCAAGCGCTGGGGAGCAGGATGGAGGCCATAAGGTTAGTGCTCACCCCCGCACACTGATGCTGACACTGGTGCTGACACGACCTCACAGGGCCCAAGGCACAAACTACCTGAACCCCTGCTTTCTGGCCATCCCGCACCCCCCTGGCACGCCGAGGGAGGCAGTGACACCCACGCCTGCCCGACCCAGGTGCCTCTGATGGGGAAAGCTCAGAGGCTGGCAGGCACAGGCGGGCTGGTGGATGTGGCACAGCTGGAGCGTGCTACACAGCTGGAGCGTGCTGCACAGCTGGGGTCTCCCCCGCGTTCCCCCCTACGGCCCCGACACGCTCTTCGAGAAGCCGGGGGCAGCCCGAGCGCCAGCTCAGCGGGCTGCCCCGCCAGGCGAACGAGGCCCGGCGGCCCCCACACTCGCCCCCGGGGTCAGAGCGGGGCCGTCCCGCACGCCGCCTCCCGCCACGGCAAAGCGCAACCCCACCGCGGGCTGCGCCCCTCCGCGCGGCCTGGGCAAGCGGAGGCCCCGGGCCCTGCCCGTCCCCAGCCCGCAGCCAGCGCGCACCGGCCCGGGGCCCGGAGCGCCGCGAGGGGAGGAAGGGGCAGGCCCTGCCCGCCGGCCGTGAGGGCCCGACTCGAGAAGGGGGCCCGGCGCGGCCCGCCGCCTCCTGCCCGGGCCGCGCTTACCTCGGGCGGCTCCCCTG
>JANVCC010000020.1:37869861-37956693 GCA_025345505.1 Todiramphus chloris collaris | reverse complement strand
CCGTGGGGTTACCTGTGTCACCTGCACTCCAAACCATAGGTAACAGCAAAAAGGATTCACTGTGCTGCCAGCTGAACTCACAGTTGTATCTCTGCCAGGGCTGGAATATAAGCTGAGAGGTGTAAATGTTGTTGCCGACTGTATGGTCCAGGCTAGATGTGCTTATGGGAAAAATGCAAAGATCCAGGAGATGCTGGGTGTGTTAACAAGCTGGGTGTTGTTTGGCCCGCTCATCTTATCAGACATTGATCAGGAGGTCTTCTCATGAAAGTTAAGGGGCAGATTCAGGAAGTCATCTCTCTCTGGCTGTGGTGTGTTGTCTGCAGGTGGTGTATTCAAGTGTTGTACAAAAACTAGAGGTGTGAAATTCAAGAAGGAAGAAATAATTGTTCCTGTAGGGCAGGAGAACAGCAGCTCTTAATTATTCCAGCTCTGTGCATATCTATGGAAGGGAGAACTTTGCACCGATTTTAATGCTATAGAATGTGCTTTCTTTTTCTAGGCCCTATATCGTAAGGCTTTGCTGTCCCTTTGCTCCTTCTTAGGTGTTTCATTTTTTGAAAATGCAGCTCTGGCTGCTGCAGGAGCAGGACTGGACTAGATCAGCCTTTGTGGGGTTGCTGTATGTTTGCCTGTTAATGCAGGACAGTTGTGGAGTTGTGTCCATGCCTCCAGGATTTCAGAGAGGCAGACTTGGCCAGTAACAATAGGCACCATGAAGCGTAAGCCCCAAAGTACTGAACAGTTCAGTAGTATGACTGTAAGACTTCTGATGCCTTGTAGGAGGATCTTGGCTTTCTAAGATGAAGTGTTGCCTAAAAGTCTTTCTTGCTGAATCAGGACCGCGCTACTGAACTAAGTCCAGATTTAGATTTGGAAGTTGCTCTTGGGATGGAGGTAACATCCCTCTTGCTGGGGTCTTTCTCTTTTCAGGGCCAGTGTAAAGAAATCTGTGAACTCTTAATGCCTTTTCTATGAATTGAGTAAGCGTAGCCTAGACCAGCTGCCTTTGGCTCAAAGTGGCTCTCAGGGGAGGTAGAGCTGAATTTTCTAGGCAGTGGACTATTACGCGTAGAGTCAGAAGGAAGTAAACACCTGGAAATCAAGCAAAATGTTCTTTGCATCTTCAGTTAGACTACCCGCTGGGATAGGGATTATTGGCTTCCCATCGCGATGCCTTAGAAGGAAAGCAATCCTGGTTGATTCATGCTGCAGGGTGTGAAGCATGCTTTTGCTAAAATAGTCAATCAGCCTTAACTTCCATTCATAGTTCTCTCCGTAAAAATCTTCATAGCAGTGTTCTGAGGTGGGAGAAAGAGTCTTTATCAAGATACCATGCAAATAAGTACCTTTAAGGGCTGTAGCATGTTTTCACTGTATGGACACTGCAAGAAATGAACTAAAGCTTAGCCAAAGTAAAACATCTGTCCTCAAAGCAAGGTCTTACTGTGTTTTTTGTTCCTTTGTATGCTGATCAGGCAGTACATTTGGAAAAAAATGCATGAAAGGACTTGGTGCAAACATGCTTGGGGTCTTGTTCTTTCCAAGTAGTCGTATTTTTCACCCTCTGTTAATAGGGCTGCCCTTCCATTTTTCCCCTTTATCGTCCAAGAGCCTATAAATGCAAATTCTTGATTAGGAAATAAGGTTGCGTGATTGTGTTCACTCTTACTCTTTTTTTTTTTCTTTTTCCCCATGACACATCTGTTGTGTTCATTGTTATGTGGATGGTGTTTCAGTCATAACTCTTCGCATTTCTACTTAGAGGTGAGAGATATGAGTTGTATTTTGGCTAATGTGCCCATATCGTTGAGCTCAGTTTGCAGAGGTAGGTTCTACCTGCACAAATTGCTCCGTGAATGGCGCTGCAAGGATTCAAATACACTGCATTTCAGAGAGAGTACCTCATTTCTCAGTGTGATGCATGAGCTCAAAACCATTGCAAATCTCGCTGCTACCCACACAGTGTGCTTGAACACAGTGTCTCCTGTGATAGTTAGAAAAGCATTGTCTTGGGGAAATGCGTGTGCTCTGGGCTCACTTTGTGAGACTGTGTATGTGCATCTTCAGGACATTATGTTTTGGAAGATGCTCTCAAGTCTCTATCATGAAAACTTCCAAATGTGTGTTTTGGGAAGTTATAGCCTAACGAATGTCTCGTTGGAAGGAAAGCAGTTATTGCAAGTACAACTGGGAATATCCCACGAGTGCCAGCTACAGTGATCCTTTAAAGTGCCATGAGGTGAATGTTCTTGTCTCTGCAACCCTATTGCCCTGTTTGGGCAGACACTATTCAGCATCTCGCGGAGAGATTTCCTTTGTGCAGCTGGTTGCATGCTTTCCTTTGCCTGAGGTCCAGAAAGCCTTGCAATGAATGCTACGTGTTGTATGGTATGGTATGGAGCAACCTGTTCTCCTCTGGCACAGCTGTCTTCAGCTGGGTTGGCAGCATCTTGCAGCCCCATGAAGTGTGCTGCTCTGGGGATCTGTTTCCTCTCTCCAAGCATTGCCTGTCTTTTCTACAACCCCTAAGAATTTCCTTTTCTGAAGATCATTTGGTCACGAAGAGCCAGTGAACTGGGTGTTCCTTTAAGAAACACTTATTCCAGCTGGAATAACATGTATTTATCTGCCTGAGATGTTCTTGAGTGGTTTCCTGGGTAAATCAGGCATTTTCATGGTAACCTTCCAACCTCAGCAAAATCTGCTGTTTGGGTAGGCTACAAAGTTGCACCTCTGGGAATGTTAAATGATTCCAGATTGTTCCCTCAAAAGATACTATGATGCCGTGACAAACCAAAGTATCTCCAGACAGGGAGTGCTTGAGAGAGGCCACAGTTTCTTGTAAGGAAATGGTCTCTTACAAGTAGTAATATTTGCCGTGTTTGCATTATGATTTCCTTTTAGTCCTGTACAGAAACCAAAATATTCTGAACAGCCATGGGATTGCTTGTTATTGTTAATACCGTGGGCTTGGCTACAAGCCTGCAACATAATATGGCTGATGGGCTGTCCACTATCTGTCTCTCTGTGTCTTGTCTCTTGCGGAGGAGCGCGTTTGGGATTTCTCCTCTGGCAGTGTTTGGTTTCCCTTCCGAGCATACAATAATTGAGTTGCTGTCTGCTATTCCTTCTCTCTGCTCGTTAGTGGAACTCAGGGCAAGTGTCCCCTGCCAGTATGATTGATGGGATGTGTGTGCTCCTTTCAGAATATTAATAGTGACTTTCCTGAAGGCTTAATTTTATTTGAAGTATCTGCCATTCTGCCTTCTAGCCTTGCTCTCCAGTGTTTCATTCATTAGCTAGGCTGTGTTAGCTCAGTTGTCTGATGGCTTATGAAAAATACTGCGTTGTTCTTACCGTGCTAGTATGCTGTGTGTGCTCACTCTGCTTCTTCTGGCATATGCAGTTGCCTGTGACTGATTACTAACAGCCATGTAGTATATGTATAGTGCAGCCCCCTCTGGGATGGATCCCTTGACCTTTATCCCAACAAAAGAGTAAATTGCTGCACCAGTATCTTACAGGGTTCCGTAGCAGATCCATTCTTTGATGAAGGCTGTGCCGGTACTTTTGTGTAATTGTTTGCAGTATGGAATGGTTCTAGGTTCATGTCTCCAGTCAACTTCAGAAGAAGTTATTTCCAAAAAGAGGCAGGTGAGAAACATACTGCGTTTTATAGCATGCCAGACAGTCATCTGGGTATTTTCTAAATACCTTGTGTTTTTATCTGGTCCAAGCTTTCAGCATCTCAGCTGATGAGGAAACTGTCCTTCGGTTTTGATTTGGTTTTAACGACATCAAAGCTGCTGGATACTGTTTGGGAAAACAAGAAGTGAGAGCGTCTTGCTCCTCTTTGTGGGATGAGGCAGCAGAAACTTGTTTCTGCCTCTGGGGAAGCAGACAGCTTAAGTGATGTTGCTCTTGGAGTTAGAAGTCTCTGATAAATGAGGCTCTGTTTGGATACTTCACCACGCTCATTGCAGTGGGTCTGAAGGAGAGATGCAGTGTTTCGGGTATGTTAATGTATTGCAACTGTGGTTACAGAGACCACTCCCTGCTGTGCTCTGTGATTCAGTCTCTGTGCATACAGCCCAAACTTACACTGGCTTTTTCTGCAGGCCTGTTTACAATGCCATCTTCTCTATAATTTACTGCCTGCTACCATCTTTCATGGTCTTTATTTTCCCTGTTTCACGTGGTCTAACTCAAAGAGGGATTCTGTTTAGTAAATAAAAACTCCTGTTGTATTTTGGCTGCTGTTTTAGTTTTTCTAGGTTCTACTTACCCAGGCTGATTTTTACACTTCCACTGTAAATCCTTCTTATCAAGTTTTTTATTTTTCAATGTGAGCATATCTTAAGTAGCATGAGATCCCAAGCCAATGCATGTGGGACCATCTCCTAGACAAAAAAAAAAGGCCAGGTTTCATGCCCAGATGTGTATCTTTAACTGTTTTTCAGTGCATATGGTAACTAAATTCTTATTAGGATAGGCAGTTTGGAATGATAGGCAGAACTCATATCTTTAGTTCCATTTTCCAAAACTGAAACCCACTAACAATTAGCTGTTGTGCTGTTACAGTGGTAGCAGGGTTCACATCACAGTAACTCCCTTGCAAAGGGTTTTCCTACTCTTTTCTTGTCCTTCAGTTCCTTTTCTCTACCAGGGGATGAGATCATGTCCATCCAAAGTCTCTTATTGATTCTCCTGCTGTCTGATTTTTCAATAACAGTTCAAGTAGAGTCTCTGATTGTATTTAGATCAGGTTTTTTTTTTTTTTTATTACATTATATATATTTAGAAAATCTCCTTTGTGTTTGTTCTGGATTTTCATCTGTGTTCTTTCAGCTACCTTCAGTAGTCCATTTATTTTCTACCTTATCAATACATCCACTTTCTTCTCATTGCTCCCTTTCCCTCAAAAGCTCTGCCCATCTGCTCATCATTTGGGCATTTTTACTACATTTTTCTCCTTGCTTCTGTCTTGCCTTGCACACCTTTAATTGAGTAATCTTTAGTTATGAACCTTAATTTTTTAATTTGCAAAAAAATTTGGTGTTTGTGGTTTTTTTGTGGTTTTTTATTTGTTTGTTTTTTCCCCTCAGAATTTAGTGACTATTGCATGTGAAGCAACAATGGCCACATCTTGTTCTTGTATGGCTTGTCTTTTTCAACTGGACTATGTTCTCAGTGTGCTTGCATTATTTTTTAATGTCTTTTAGATCCCCCCTTATTAATGAATGTCAGCTTTTTTCTTTTGTTAGGCTTTCTGAATTTTCATATATGTGCATCCCTGAAATACAGTCTCATAAGCTGACATTTCTTTCAGTGCTATTGCACCTTATACTTGAGGCTGCTTGCTCCAAGTATTCCTCCCTTTTCTTGTGCGCTCCTTTGTGCGCCTCCTTTGTCAGAAGCAGACTCAGGATGTCCATTTGGATTTCACAGCATACGGTGTATATGAATAATTTACTCGTTTTTTCCTTCATGTTTGTCAAGTGCCTTTTCAAGCTTTTTATCTGCCTAGTATGTTCTTAAATCTCCAGTCAGGCAAAAGGACAACATTCCCATTACTCTGCATTTATGCTTTGTTCATCTCACCTGTGTATTGATGAAATATTCATATTTATTTGGGCATAACTTCATCTGCAACACTGATTTGTGGAAGTGTGGACGAGTTACCCTTCTTTCAGGGACCTATTCCACCCACAAAGATCTGAGCAGAGAATTGCATTGTATGGGCTCTGGTTCTTAACAGCTTGTGTTGCAAGTGGATGAAAAGCCTGTGTACAAATTTATTGGTTTTGTTGAGAATCTTTCTTTTGAGTGCAGTTGGCTTGTAGCCAACTCTTTGGAATTAAACGTCTTTTTTCCTTTTTAATTTTTCTTTTTTTTTCTTGCACTTATGAAGATTGTCAATCCTGATTTGAATACTGTCCCTTCCACTGGCCTGTATCACTGCTGTTGTATCACTTCAGTCCCTCCCCTGTGGTTTCTTCCCAGATGTATCTTACCTTGGTATCATGTTCCTGAGCCTGCAGGTAGTCAGATCTAAGGTGCTTGCCAGCTCAAGATAACACCAAAGGAAACAGACAGGATGTTTCATGGGTTTGCTACTTCAGAAGTAGTAAATTGTAACGAAACGTTAGCTCTGCTTTCATCAGCAGTAGGAAAGTTGTTAGACTCTGCATTACAGAAGGTGCTGTATGGCACGTGTTCTCTTTTTGTCAGCATGTGTGGAGATCTCTACCAGGACAGTCTGGATGATGGAAGATGCCCCACGTTTTAATCCACCGGAGAAGGGTTTGCCAAACAGCTGTCTATTTGCACTTGAACAAATGCCTGCAGCAGAGAACTGAAGGAAGTTGGTATGGATCACTGAACTAACCTTGACCTCGTTTCACTGCTTTTCCCAGCTTGGCTGCATTGGCATATTTCCAGTGGTGTACCCTAGCAAGCTCTGCCAGGTATTGGGTGTTAGGGTGTAGCTTGTCCTGCATCCCCATTAGCACTTGCAAACTTGGTTGAAAAGTTCTTGTCATTGTGTCTTAAGCACTTGTTCTTTTCCTCCTATAGACGAGGTTACAAGTGCAGGTCTTGTAATCACTCACTGCTTTGTGGTGGTTAATTCATTAACACATTTTAATTTAGCCTGGAGACACGGTGAGCGAGCTGTTCAGCAACAGGTATCATGGCAGGCTGCTGGTGCTGTGGCTCCATGGAGACGTGATGCATTTGCACCTTGCCATGCCACTGACTGCTGCTCTCAGCTGAGCTGGCAGCACAGCATCTTTTGTTAAAGCAGCCTTGGATTTGGAGACAGCTGGTGCAGCAATTCTGCTGCACATGTAGACAGAAATGCGCAAAATCTGTTATATTTGAGAAAAAAAAAGTTCTGTGATGTTAGCCACACTAATACTGATGCCTAATTTCAGCATGTCTAAAATGAGAGAATATCAACGTGCTGCTGCAGACTTCCACTTTTTTTTTCTGTCTGCCACAAGGTTGCTTTTGGGCAGACCCTGAGTGAACAGCTGGAAGTTCAAACAAAAAAGTAAAGCAATGACCAGTGGAAAGTGTGATGTTTCCCGAGAAATGTACCCTTTCTGTCACCTATAAAAAATAATTTTTAAAAGTTTGCTGCAGCATAAAGCCTTACTGCTGACCTGCGGAATGTTTCTGGTGTTTCTAGGGAGGCTGTTACGCAGCAATGAATTTAGTCACATGCTTTTTGTTAAACAAGCAACTTGTTTGAAAGCAGAGCAGAAAGATGACCTTGTGGTTTGGACACTGAAGTGAGACACAGCTTCAGATCCAGCATCTGAAGTTGCATGCGATTCTTCTAGCTCAAATAACCCTTTCCCTGCCTGAAGCCGTTGCTGTGACTCATGTTCCTGTTCTCTCCACTTTGTTCCCAGTGGCTTATTTCCATGCTGCGGTGTTCCTGTTTCTTTGTGTGTGCTAGGGCAACTGTGGAGTTGTATTGTCAAGCAGAGTGATGGTGAGGTGTGGCAGGGTTGTTCCCACTATCTCACAACACAGTGCCAGTACTCCTAAAGGATGAAATTTGTCCTTCCTGGGAAAAATAGAACCTTACAAGACTGCCCATACACTCTCATGTATTCTCCTGAACTGTAAAGACAAAGCTGAAGCTAGAAGAAATGGCTGAGGACTCTTCCCTGGCTTCCACAGACTGGAGAGCTGGGCTAGGAAGCCTGAGGGTGCTCAGAAGGGAGCATCTGGAGAGAAACCAAGAGACAGATCTCAGCAGCAGAGCTTTTCTTGCTGTCTCGTCTGGATGCTGCCAGCTGAGAGTCCCCTGAGCATGCTCAGAGGCCCACGGGAGCTAGCAGAGGTCTGGAGGAAGGTTTGGGGAGCAGTATGTGGAAATCAGGTGTGATTTTTTTTTTTTACTTTCTGATGAAATTTTAAGGACTTTTTGTGCTGAGGAAAGATGTTGCTTCTGGTAGGGGCAATTAATATCTGCGTAGCTTGCAGTGGAGCATGAGAGAGGCTAATGGCTGTGCGCTGTGCGTGCTGGGACAGGCTGTCTGGGCAGATCCTAATGCTTCCTCAGGAGATGCTTCTTGACAATGTGCTTATTATGTGGAAATCAGCTTGTGTGACAGGAGGCGCCAGGAGGCTATGGCACTCTCATGTCCTGTGTGGTAGGTGCTGCATGATGTGCTATAATGAAACGCTGCTATTCTGTGGTCTTTCTGCTCCATACGTTGGATAGACATGAGAGAGAGGAAAGCAGAGGTGAAGTGATTCATCCAACAGTTACAAGGTGTTAGGATTAAACAGTTAAAAGGTGTGATGGATTAAATCTCTCTCTGTGCGGAACCAGACCTGAAGTTTAAATTTCTTCCTTCAGTAAAAGCAGTCAAGTCTTGCTGTAGTGGAGCCTGGGAGATGTGTTTGTATCACTGCAACTCTCCTGTGCACATAGTGGAGCAGCAGTTGTTTGGTGTGGTTTGTCCTCAATTAATTTTCT
This sequence comes from Todiramphus chloris collaris, assembly GCA_025345505.1. NCBI lineage: Eukaryota > Metazoa > Chordata > Aves > Coraciiformes > Alcedinidae > Todiramphus > Todiramphus chloris. Next base: position 37,948,193 of record JANVCC010000020.1, on the reverse strand, counting down.
TTCACACCCCCCCCTCCCCAGATGTTTGGGTGTTGCAAATAAGATGGCAAATGAGTTGAAGCCTCACACAGAAAACTACTAAGAAAATACACAGTATCTGTCCAACTCAGCTTCTGATCTATTTGCCCAATTTTTTCCTGGCATGTCAAGGGCAACTGCCTCAGAGAACGATGGTTTTCATAGAAATCAGTGGTTAGAGGGAGGTTGGAGGTCCTATTAGATTCCCTGTGATAGAGAACTTGGCTGCCTTCCAACCCTCTGTTTGCAGGCTGCTGTGCCCGAGTGTGTCGCAGAGATAACTCTCCACCATCCTTAAGGTTTGCTGTCTTTTTCTAGTGGGGTGGCATGGAGAGTCAGGAGGGGAAAAGAACAAGAGAAGACAGCCTGGAAAGAGCTTGTTTGTACAGCAAAGTGCACTTGCTCCCTACATATATAGGTAAATGTGCCTTTAAACCAGTGAGGTGAGAAGTGTCAGCCTGAAGTAGGAGGCAAAATTAACAACCCTAAACACCACTCTTAAGCAAGTGGAGGAGGAAAGGTTTAACAGCCGCCCCCCCTGCCTTATAACTTCTGCCTACTCAGAGCCTAAGAGGAGAGAAAGGAAATCTCTTAACCTTATTATTGTTTGTGGCTACAATAAGCAATCCAGTTACTGTCATCCTTTAATCCTGACACTGTTGGAACCCAATCAGAACAGAGACGTTTCATACCCTTGTAGGCAGGGCTGTGGTGTCTGTGAAGGATATCACCAAACTTCTCTGTGCTTTGACCATTACCTGAAGAAGCTGTAATGAGGCTTTGTTAAAGGATTTCACCATACAGTGGGTTACTCTAGCTTTGCTTTATTTAACAACTCAGAGTTGGGCCATCACCTACCTCAGCGAGTGGCCAAGGACTTATAAAATTCGACGCATATATGTACTCGTGACACAATGTTAAGTAATAGTATTCTTCTTAAAAGTCCTTTCTGTTTTTCCCAAACTCTCAGTTCACAGTCCATTATTAATCTTCAGCCATTCTTTGCTGTCTTGCTTCAGTTCCTCTTCAGATGTCACAGGTCATCACAGTCTCTTATCTTTAGACATTCGCCTTTAGAATTCTGAGAAAGACTCGAGTTGTTCCTCTATCTCAATTTATCTTGATCTATACTTTACCTAAAAGTAGTTAACCTTTAATAAAATGCTTACCCTAGGTTGAGTACCCATCTATTATCATGTCTTCTATATAATAGAAAATTATGCTATTCATAACCATTATTCCCTCAGCTGGACTGGGTTTTAAACCAGCCATGGTCAGGGCTATATGGGAGACAATCAAAAGCATTCCCGTGGTCTTAAGATACTATTCTGCAACACCTGCATTCTATTAATCTTTCATTATTCTGTAATATCCTGTTCTCCTCTAACTTAGCTAATCATCTTAAGGGCCTATTTTCCTTTACAGGCTTCACACTGACCACTTGGAGTGTGTCCAAGAGGCATGAGAACTCCAAAATTTGAGTCCTGTCTATCTGTCCAGTTGAGGAATGACTGCCTGGCTGCTGCTGGGTTCTCCAGCCTCTCTTGCTAAGTGACCTGGACACTTTCTTCATAGATCTAAGTGTATTTTTGGGGAAGTTTGAAGCTTTTAGCAGATCCTGATAGTTCCTTCCTCTTCAGAAGAGGAATTACGAAAAGCATGTTCCAAAGACCACTTCTACTACTGTGGTTATGGTTATTTCTCCTCTGGGTATCTAGCAGAGCTGTGAGATATGTAAGAAAACTGGGCCATAGACTATGGTACCTTGTGCCTGTGCAAGGGGAATGGTGTTCTTTGGGTGAGATGCAGACAAGAAAAATGGTTGTTGATGGGATAGCAGAAGTGGTTGACATCCCAGCTAAATGCTGCTGTGAGCAGAGGGCAGAGCAGTTACTTATTTGCCTTCAGAAGATATTAAATTCTCTTCTGAAAAATGATGAGGCACTTGTGTTGTGTCCAGTTTGGACTGTAGTGGCAAACACTCCTGTTGACATGAATAGGAATAGGTTTTGTGTCCCAACTGACAGAAGTTTAATAACTCTGCTTAATTATAACCTATTTTTTTTTCTAATACTCTGGTAGTAAATGAGTTTTTCAAGGACAGCTGGCTGTGGGATGTGCAGGATGTCAGAACTCTCTTTGAGAATATGAAAAAACTAAGTAGATCAAGGTTTAAAATCCAGGGTAGCTTTGCGTGGGAGAAGCTCCACGGTCTCTGCCTTCAGAGTAGGTATAATTTCAAGCCAAACCAATGTTCTGCTGAGGTTAGAAGTGTTCAGTGTAATTCTCTTCCAGTGTGGTTAAAGCCTCAGCTGTCCAGATGAAGAAAGTTTTAGAGACCATCTTCCTTGCAATACCCAAAAGAAAGAGGTTATGAAGAGGAAGTGTATAGTTATGTGTTGTTTTGCCAGCACTAGATATATTTGATCGTATAAAGTAAAGCATACGAGGTTTCAGAATTCAATTATGTTTATCCATAACAAACATTTGCTGCTGACAGCCCTCTAGAAGTATCCCTGAGCTGTCAACAATGCAGGTGAATTGATATCTGATGTGGTTTCTCTGTGTAAGTAGTAGGGCAGAGAGCAAGATGAAGGACTTTCTTAGAAGAAGCAGCAGCAAGAACAACAAATGCTTAAAAAAAAGAGGAAACTTCTTTAACAACAACAAAAAAATAGTTTGGTGACAATGTGAGGATTTATAGAAGTACCTTTTGAATGTCCTGGCTCTTGGTTCTTGGGAAATGAAGCCACTGAAGGTGGAAATGAATCCACTGAAGGGGAAATAACTTTCTTCTCAGACTATCTGAAAGGAGACTTTTTAACAACTTCTTCTTCCTTTGTTTTGCAACAGAAAATATTTTTTTTCCCACAAAATATGTGGTGTATATTCTGTAGAGCATTTATTGCTTTCTGGGCATGTAACTGATACGTGCATGCACACCACACACAACCCCCCACCCACCTGAAAGGGAGAAAATGGACCTCAGTGACAAGTTACCACCCTTGCAAGGATGCTTTGGAAGTGCATGCACTGAAAAAGACCTTTGAATTTAAGCAGTGGTGACGTGACTGTTAGTCCTTCATGCTTCTCCCTGTACCCATGGACTCTTTTCAACGTGCCAGCTCTGCATGCTAGTTTCCATACCTGTAGGATGTTGATGGGGTTGCAAGTGACAGTTGCTGCTTCTGAATGATACCTGGTAATGAGAGGTGGTGATGGGAGAGTATTTAGCAATGCTACCTTCAAAGCACATCTCTGTGCAGAGTGCTTGGCTCTATGAGCGTGCTTCTTCTGAACATCAATCGTACCTGCACTGTGCTCTGTGTGTTGTGCCTCATCCGCTTCTCCTGGGACAGAGGTGCTCAGCCTTTTAGAAAAGCAATAAATCCAGTTAAAGCAAACAAGTTGCTAGCTGGTACTGGCCATGTCTCTGGTGTTAGGTGTAAGGAGTGGGGGCAAAAATGGAGGAGAGTTTGTGTTCCCCTGTCCTATTGAATCTGATGCCGTTTTGCAACTGTATCACTGAAGCACAGTGGGAATGCAAGCCTGTGATGTTTGCTTAGTATCTGTCTGGTTCCCACAGTTCTTGGGCTCTTCCATTTCCTACAACATGCAGATTATATAAAGGACAGGTAGGTTGGGTCAGAGGCAGCCATGCCTTGTACTTGATAATTTTCTTTCTTTTATATTTTCAGGTTTTGTACTACCTTGAGGCTTCCCGTATTTCAGCTGTGATACAAATATTTTGAAGGATTAAGCCTTAATGTTTAGGATTCCATAAAAGGGGTGTTGAGGGAAGGAGGGGGTCTGATGCCTAGTGACCTTGTTCTTGTGCATGGACAGCCTGCAGTGTTTGGGAGGAGAAACAGCTCCTGAATGGGTTGTTGAGTAGGTCTGCTAATGACAAATGGTGTAGGGTGACAACTGCTAGTGACCTGGTAGTAAAATGACCAGGGCAGTGAAGCAGGGTAGCAGAGAGATTTTCAGGCTTGAGAATTTGTGAGAGGTTGTGTTATGAAAGTTATGAAAAGAACTTTTCAGTGTCGCACTATGTTGCACTTAAAGCTGTGAACATGCAGCCATTGCCAATCTTAGTTCTCCCGACTTTGGTTTTGACATCCTGCCTTAAGATTTACAGCTTGAAAAACAGGGATTTATTGCTTGTGCTGAGTTTCACCACACTCTTTCACTAACCTTAAATTACCCCAGGGGAGGACAAACTTAAGAGCACATTCACCTAAGCTGAATGCTTCCTTTCTACTGACTTACACCTGCTGTGTAACCTCATAAGCTTTCTTACAGTAGGTATGCAGGTCCACAGCAAGTATTACCTAAATGTTTGTTTGTTTGTTTGTCTTCCTTCTCTAGCAGAAGGCCTTGTGACATTAGGGACTAGGGAAAAATATTGCTCTTCCATGTGGACACACACCTGAGAACAAAAGTGTTTAGAGTTGCCTGGGACCCACAAAGGTAATTTTTTTCTTGCCCATCTTTCTTCCTCACCCTCACAGAATTTTTGCTTTCTGTTGCATTGGTAGTAGGAGGTTTCTTGTAAAGTTTTGTGATTCTTAAGGCAGGCTTCGGTTTCTTTTTACTTTGCCTGATGATATGCTTTTGGGAACTGTCATCCTTTGAATATCAAGGTGAGCAGCTCTCCTTTCCTTAAGGGTAAAGGTCTGATTTTGAAGGTGTATGCAGATTTTGCTCTGGACAAGGTGTTTAATAAAATAAGGAACTTTCCATGAGGACAAACTATATATTTTTGGTGGCTGCAGCTTCTAGATGAAATTGTTGAGGTGCTCCTAAAGCATATGTTTTACAATCAGGTCTGTCTCTGCTGTGAATTACTGGGCTACATCCAGTTATAAAAATGGATGTAAAATCCTGTTCCTGGCTGCAGACAGCTCCTGAGGCCACAGCTTGAGTGTAACAAACATGTTGAGTGTTAGGTTTTTCTTCAGGCATCTACCTTATTGCAGATCTGAGAAAGCTGAGCTACGGGGTGTGTGGTTGAGTTTTCCCCCTGTCCTTTGGGATGCATTTCAAGCTGTTTCTCAATGGCTGTTGGCAGACTTCCAGTCTCTTGCTGTCTTGCTAAATCACCTGTAGTGTGAGTAGTTTAGTAACGGGTGAGAATTACAGCAAGCATAAGGTGGTGTGACTGCAGTGTATGAAGTGCACTGTGGTGCCCTGGAAGTGCAGATGGAAAAGTCTGCCTGAAAATGGTGTTTGGGGTGGCTGGTTAGTACGAATTTGAGTGCAAATCCAGCACTAACTCCCAGCAGCTGACATCTCTAGCAGGGGATAAGCTGGTAGGAGTTGTTTTCTCTCTTTTGAGTTAGTTTTCTCACCAGTCTGAAGAATAATGTGGCAAGAATGCTGAGAAGCTGCCCCTTCATAGAAGAGCATTGCCTGGTGAGACTCATAGAAGAGCATTGCCTGGTGAGACTCCCTAGAGCTAGCAGCAGCTCTGCCAGAAGGCAAAAGAGGGTTTGATGAAAATCCACTCTGAAGCATGACTGCTGGAAGGATACTATGTTTTTCATTTCTTCATCCATGATAGCTGACTTCCATCTTCTTTGGTATGTACCTGGGTGGGATTAGTCAGCATGTTTTTGGTAGAGGGAAGACAATCTGCCTGCTTTTCAGTCTTTTCTACGGAAGTTTGTCACTCAGTGGGTGAGGGAAGAAATGCCAGCTTTTGAGGCAGTGGTGCTGCTGCTAGGGATGAACACCCCTCGCCTTTACTCCTTCCTATGGAGAAACCTCCTGTTCCAGTGTACCTGAAAGCCTGCCCTCTTGAAATGGGAAGGGGCATGCAAACTATCTGTGAAGTATCTACTAGAGATACTGATCTCCCAACTGTCGCTCTGCTTTTAGACAAAGTAGGGGGCTGAGTAAAGAAGGGAGCTTAGAAAAGAAAAAAATCAAGATTTTTTTCAAACAGAGTCCCACCATTTCCTCTCAGTTGCCTCTTCCTGGGCATATGGAGAAGAACTGTCCACAGCCCTTCTGGAAGTTCCCTGAAAGTCTGGCTGACCACAGTGTGAATCTAATACTACAGCTGCTCTGATGCTCTTTGTATGGTTGTTGGTTCACATGCTTCAGGTGTTAGGGGAGTGTGTTAAGATAGAAAAGACATTTACAGTTCAAATATCTTAGAATTCTGAGTTTGAAAGGATCCATGAGGATCATGGAGTCCTACTCGGGACTCCATACAGGGCAACCTAAAAGTAGTGCACTTTAACTGGAAATGTGTGCTTCCAAAATGTGCAGCAGATAATGCGGTATTAAATCTGGGTCAAGGTAACACAGTGGGGCTGGTGCCAGGGAGAAGGTAGGGAATGGTAAAGCCCACCAGATGACCAAGCAGCTGAGCACTTGACATGGGACCTGTTTGTGAGCAGCTTGTGCAGATGCTCATGTTCAGTTAAGCTCTGCTGTCTGCTTGGGGTGCAGTAGAACACACAGGTCATAGTGTGTTGCAGTCTGGGTGCTTGGGATTGTGCCCTGCTGTGAGGGTGTGAGGATGAGTGACAGTAATTGTCCCCCTCACAAAAAGGGCAAAACATTTCAGAGATGTATTTTGTTACTGGTAAATAAATGATGGGCCATTTTTCTGTGGGTTTTTGGTGTATTGCCATTTCCTGTTTGCCCGGCTGAATATGGTGTTTGTGTATGCTCTACAGGAGGTAAGGACCTTTAAAACTAATGTCCCTCCTAATCTTAAAAAGTATGGAAGAAAAACCCCAATGGGCAGTCTTACATGCTGAACCTTAGGAGGTGACATGTTAGATCCTGACCCTGAATGGTTTTCTAATAAGTATCTTCTCAAATAACAGCTTTTTTTCCCTTCTTCTTTCCCTTTTCCTTCTTCTTTCCCTTTTCCCCCTCCTTTTTTCCCTCTTTCCCTTTCTGTCTGTTTTCCCAAAGAATATTAGTTGTTTGGCATCTTTGATCTTTTCCAATGCAAGTAGCTGGGACACATGACCCAAAGCTGTTGTCACACACAGACTGCGTTGTCGATAAAAATCTGCGTAGCAAATTGCAGGACTTGGCACAGGACAAAACAGGTAAAATAAAAGTACTCAAATAAAGCCAACATTACTGTCTTGATGAAACCGTGTTATCACTGTGGTATGCTAAGGGGGAGAAAGGTGAGAGACACCCCAGAGTGGCTAATTGCTGATGTCTCACCCTAACTGGAAGCCCCACTGAGCTGCATGCCTTTATGCTGGGGTGCTGGGTGATAGGTGTAGTTGCCATTAGAAGCACTTCCTGTGGGTGACTCATGCACTGAGCTTTTTCGAAAGAAGATAGGAGAGCTTTATTCTTTTTTTTTCAGGCAAAATTCCAAATCCACTGTACGTATGCTTGGCAGGACACCTTGGATGGCGTGAATTGGCAGGCCTGGCCTCTCAGCTTGGGACTGACACACCATCCCTGGCACTAGTTCCAGCGCATGCGTGGCTGTGGCAAGCCATCTCACTGCTGGCCTGGAAGGAAACAAGGCATTATTTTTTAGGTTCATTCTTTACTAGATTAGCAGGTTGAGTCAGTTCATCGTGTGCTCATGCGCACAGTGGTGAGGAATCGCAGGGAGTGGAGAACAAGGCATTGTCTTCTGGTGGTGGGGGCTGCTGGCTTGCTTCACCAGCTTCTCTGCCTGTTTCCTCTGAAAGGGATGTTGTCAGTGTTCCCAAAGAGCTGAGGTGATACTTGATTTCTGTGAACATCTCTTACAAGGGCCTGAAAGTGAACTTGGAAGTGAACCATCTGGATCCCTGGTGGTAGTGGAAGCTGGCTATGAGCAGTAAAATGTTACCCCAGCTATCTTATCTATCTATCTATCTATCTATCTATTTATCTATCTGCTACATGTACCACCTGCAGCATGAGGTCCACAAAATGAAGCTGGTCTGTTTTGTCTGTGGTGGGACATCTGTGTAAGGAAAAGGCCTTTCTGATTCAGCGCTAGTGTAAACAGATTATACCCTCCTTTTGATTTCTTCACAGATGTCTTTTTATTCCTTTGATTAATGGATAAGTAGTCCTCTTTACATTTTGTTTTGGGCTGGCTTCAATTAACAGTGATTTGGAGGATAACTGGGTAATGTGTTTCTCACTGAGTGCCAGTTCTAATGGGGACGTTATCAAGTGTCCTCTTCCTTGACATCTTCTGCGTGTTACTCCTTGAAGAAAATTCTCTGCAGAGATGTAAATATGTCTCTAACTGGAAAAAAGTCTCTTCCAAAAGCACCCAAGCATAGCAGAGTTGCACTGAAGCATAGGGATTTCCAAGGGGATTGCAGCACTGTGTACACGTGTAAGAACTCATCCTTTCTCATGACGTTTGAAGGTGTTACAGAATTTCCTGCACACAGAAGTGTTGTAAGTCCAAAGTGCTGTGGTGTACCTGGGGCTGCAATCAAACATTATTCAGCAAGTGAATGGTGGGCATATTCACGGGGCTTTGAAATCTTATGCTAGAGGCAATTCAACCAGGAGTGCAGCTCTCAGTCAGAGGTGTTTGCTGGACAGATTATCAATAGTGCTCCAGCCTTATCAGAGGCAGTGCAAAATCAAGGAAAAAAATGTCAGAAACAGCTAACAAATAACCTCATCTGTTCTATGACTGAAAAGTCTTTCCATTAAGTCCTTTGTCCCATGAGGAAATCAACCTTGAGTCTGAAATCTAGTGCTTTGGGGTCTGTGAGCACCGCTTCTTTGTGTAGGATGCTCAAATCAAACTAGCTTGTAGGAGACTGTCTCAACCTGCCTTTTGAAGAGTAAGCAGTATTACTCTGGAGAGACGAGTTGCTGGTTGCTACACAGGGTGTGCACACAGAGCTTGTTAATGGAGAGCCGGGGGCAGGTACCATGTGCTTTATGTAGTTACCAAATGTGGAAGCAGAGGTGGCTGTAACTTTTGCAGGGGCTTTTCATAGTCATGTGCCTGATCTCTGTCCTAGAGCTTGGTTGTCAATTGTATCTTCTGGATTATTTTTTTTTTCTTCATATTTCACAACTGTTTGCATTGCTGGGATAAATCTCTTTTCTTGCAAGAAGAGTTAAGGCATATACCTGACATTTTCTCTGTCAATGAAATGTGCCTGGGGTTTATCATGTTTTGTTCAATTGAAGGGTTTTTTTCCCAGCATCATCGAAAGTAAGGTCGGGCTTGCTGTCAAATTGGCATAGCGCAGAGGGAGGCAAAAGCAGTGCCGACAGAAATGCAAATAGCAGACGAGTCTCATGTTGCAGGGTACCTCTAGAATTGCTGGGATAATTTGTAGTTCCTATGTGGCAGTTACAAGCAGTCAGAGGGGCTGACAGGAGCAATTGTATTAAGCCTACTAACCCCTGCTAATATCATGAGCCAGAGGGATTGTAGTGTTGTCTGACTGAGCCTTAAGCCAGGTGTTTAATATCAGGTACTTACATTCAAGCTTTGAGAGATAATGTAAACAAGAAGGAAGATAAAATTCCCAGTCTTATTTCTGGGATTTTTGGAAAATGGTGAAATACTGCCGTGCTCTGAATTATTGTCAGCCTTTATGAAGTGGTTCTGAGGACTACTCAATCGAGTAGGTCTAGTTTTATGATTTTTTTTTCTGGGCTAAGGCTCAGGATACATTTTAACAGAGAGCAAGCTGTATGCACACATTATGCATGCTGCTCTGAAACTGATGTGTGTAATCTTCAAAGATCTCCAATGTGTTGTTCTCTCAGATGGAATAACCTGGGGAATCGATTGTAGCAGTGGTTCAAGGATCTGCCTTATGGTACCTCCACTGCCTGGCTTTGCTGGATGCTGAGCCTGCACCGGATGTCCCAGCTGCTTTGGTGTCCCCTGCAGATCTTCCATGCATAAGATTGAGCTGGACTGATTTTACTTAAGCTTGCAATCCTCTTGCCAGAAAGCAGGATAGCTGGCTGTCATCCAGGTGTGAGAAGGGCTTTGCTGTGTGAGTTTTCTGAGTATGGTGGTCCCTGGTGTCATGGATTTGCAGAGTTGCTGTGGCAACCTGTGTAGGTTACCTCAAGCCCCAGCCAGGTGCCTGACTTCCCAATTAGCTTTGCTGTTCATCCTGTTTATGAGAGGGGGAGCGGAGGCTGGACCATGGGGCAGTGTGCCTGTTGGACAAGCAAAGCAACCTTTGGTAGGGGCACAGAGAGCATGCAGGGCTGCTCGTAACTCCTGCCTCTCTGCAACATCACTACTGCCTTTGCTTGCCGTGATTAAAAGGTTTTGTTGTCTCCCAGACCTAAGGCATTTAGGTCAGAGAGAGTTAAGCCACAATTTAAATCAAACTCTTTAAAAGTAATTTGTAAACTTGTGCTGTTTTCATTTTAGGTGAAACAATATTGTTAACTTAAGCAGAAATATGGTTCTTAAAACAGTGCTTGCTGCAAGGGAGCTCATTCCTCTGAAGTTTGTTTGAGTGGAGTGTAGTTCAAACAGGCCCTTGAGCTAAGCCCTTGAAGGCAGAATTTTTAAAGCTCCCAAGGTAATTTAGGACCTGATGCTTCTTAGCTGAGGTTCTCCTTGGAACATGCAGCATGAGCAGAACCACCTCCTTCACTCCTGTGAGTTCAACGTGCGGCACTGTTCGCTCCGCATAGTCACAAATTTTCTTCTGAAGCTGCAACGCCTTCTTATAAGGATGTTCACAAGGCCTTGGATGGATATCTCTTTGAGCATGACAATGTGAATCACCAGGGAGAAAATTAAACTTCCCACTTTATGTGGATGTTTTCTAACAGATAAGAAGCTGATTAAATGGTAGACACGGCTGTAATACAGGGAAATGAAGGGTTGGGGAGATATGGTTTCTTTTAAATCAAATTTTAAACACATCCTTATTATTATGCATTGTGGGGTATTATATGCGTATCTGGATTGAAATTTTCTCATCTTCTTTTGCAGATCTGACCACCCATCCCAGCATATAATAGTCTTATTTTCATGTTTCTTTTGAGGTGCCCAGGACTACTCTGTACTTAATGTTCAGGACAAGTTAAACATGCAGTGTTCATCAAAAGCTGTTCTAGTTTTTATTTTTTCAGTCCAATAGGTTTGCATAACTGATGTCTTTTTATGAATCTTGATTCAAGTATAAAGCACATAGTTTTCGCCCAGCTCTATGGTATTTTAACAGCAATTGTGGAGAAAAAGCTGAGCTTAGTGAAATGCTGCTTGGAGTTCCAAGACAGCAAGAGTTGCGTATGTTTTGGGCTATATATACAATTGGATATGCACTTGAGTCATGATCATAACAGTTCAGAAGGTGCTGGACTGTGGACAGCAGAAATATCAACTCCTCCTGGTGGCTTAGGGAAGCTGGAAGCACTGAAGTGTTTGCACCTGACCCTTTAGTTCCCATCACACCTCTCACTGATGCGTGTCTGGGTCTGGAAGATGTAGAACTCATGGAACGGCCTTGGCTAATCAGCCATGTGTAACACTTGCTGGAATGCACAGAGTTATTTTATTTTGCATACCTAGCAGATGAAGCTGATCGAGCCAAATGTGGTTATAGACATTGCAAAGTCTTTCTGCCACTTCCAGTGATTCAATAGCCTCAACGTAATAGTGGTGGGTTGATCTTTGTCTAGGAGGAAGGTGTATCTCAGCATCTCTACCCTCAGCAACCTTATTTGTGCCAGATCTCCTCAACCCCTTGCATGTTTTATGTATGCTGTTAAATGGTGCCTTCTTGTAATATACATAGGTATTTTTCTGAGGCTGCTGCCTGCCAGGTGGACATGTGTGTCTGATAATTTAGTGGTGCATGGTCACTGCAGTAGTCGTTCCTTTTATACCATCCAAGGCACGCCATTCACTTAAAGTAACTTTTGACTTAGCTTTCCGTAGCCTTGAGCCTGGGGATGTTCTGGGTATTTATTGTATGTCTGTGATAAAAATAACAGAGAAGCAAATATGTGATCGGGACTTGAATTCTTGCAGAGCCATTAGTGATCTCAGAAGCCACGGGAGTGTCATGTTACTCAGTTCCCAGATGGAGATGCCTTGTAATGCTTGTGTGAAATGTTCCAGCACGCTATAAACATGGAGCCTGGATGCTGCAAAGGCCATACATGGCTAGAGAAGAGCTGTTTATTGAACGGTAGCACAAGTTCTAACCTTCAGTCTGGGCACAAGACTGCGTGCTAGTGTCTGTGCAGTTAACTCACGGTGTGAAGATAGGGTGTGCAGGGTGAGCTCTTGCACATTCATATTGGGTTTGCACTGCACCTTGTGTCTCCTGGCTGGTGTATCACCAACATACCTGAGTGTCCCCAAACTCCTGCGAGGGTGATGGGAAACATAGTAGACCAAGGGGCAGGGAATGGTGCTGGGGGCACAGAATTGCTCTTACTTGTTTTCCGCTTTTGCTATTTCAGAGTCACCTTAAATATTTGTATCACATCTCATTGCATTCTGCCTCTCACTTGCCAAGGCTGGTTGCCTTAGTCACCAGGGCTTTGGTAACTAGGACAACAAAATTGAGCAGGCAAAGGTAGAAATAATGGGAATAACTTTCTCCACTGTTTCTGAAATTGGCTTGTATGAAACAATATCAAGCACGTGGGCGACTTGTGTCAGCAGTCTGTTCTCCCCTTCTGCCTGACACATCCTGAAATCCTACTAGCAGCACACTGCCTTAACAGAGCTGTGTGCTGTGCCTTTCTGCAACTGGAAACAAGCCTGTCAGGAGCATGGTAACGTTGCTGACCACCTCCTTCCTGGAGCATGGCAGCCTGTGCTGGAGCAGCATCTGAGGAGCGCCTAAGGCAAGCCCTTGGGGGCCAGCACTTGTATGCCCACCAATTTAGTGGCAGATCCTGAGTGGAAAGTGTTAAGGCAGTGTGTCTTCTGGGGTGGGGAGGCTGGCTCACAGTGCTGCACATAGCTGGTGGCTGCTGTAAAGTCGGTTTCTTCCACTGACATTGTCCTCTCCTGGAATAGTTATCTATTTGTTTGCCTGCTGTCAGCCTGTGAATGCTCTGGGAAACAGTAATTGGCGTCCTGTCTCTCATTCCTCAGATGACTGACTTTTGGTTACTGTTTACGCTATGGGTTTAGTTGGAGGTCAACTTTTGATGCAGTTCTGCTTTGATTTAAGAATAGGCTGTTTCTATCCTACCAGGTAATCTCAAATCCTGATTTAGGACAATGACATGATGTCTCACAACCCACCTTTGGAACATGTTGCTCCTGGAAGCTCCTGTAGAGCTGCATCCTGCTGTGTCTGGGCCTTGTTACTAATGCCTTTTCTGCAGTAGCAAACCGATGCTGTGTTCTCTCCTCTGGAAAGCCCCCAGCTCCATGAATTTGTGCTAGCAAAGCACGTGTCTAGTATCCTTCACTGCTTTGGGCATTGTTTTCCTTCCCTCTGCTTGTGTTCTCTCAGCTGAACATGATAGGGAGCTGCAATGAGCATAGTCAGGGATTGCCTGGAAGCACAAGCCTGTTCTCTGTGGGCACCCACTGCAAGCTTAATAGGCTCTCTTGAATATTTTTAACACAACATCAGCCACCATACCCAGTAAAACTAAGCTTCCAAACAAACCCATGTCAAGGAACTTGGCAGGATCTGAGGGTTTCATCAGCATTTGGAGGAAATGTTGTAACTTTACTAAGCCTCTGTGGAGACCGTCCTTGAAGCGGCAGGGGAATATACATGTGCAGAGCAGGAAAGGGTAATAACTGTGTAAGGCTACCACTGCTGTGTGCTTACAAACATTAGTCCGTGCTCCATTAACGAATCCTCCTGCTTGCAGAAAAAAAGAGCAGCCTAGACTGGTGTGTTGCTGCAAAAGAAATTTTGTATTCACTCTGCCTTTGGTTTGGATTTCATGTAAATTCTGAGCTAGTTGCTCAAATTTTGTTATTTTTCATGTTAGACTACAATACCCAAGCCTTAGTGTGTATGCCAGTCTCTTCCTAATTCCCTGGCCATAGCCCTGTAGTCAGACATGCATGATCAAGGTGCCCTTCTTCCATGTCACAGTGCAGATTTGGGATCACCCAGCAGTGCAGAGAGAAGGGCTTGGAGGAACTGCCCCTTCAGGGACTGCATCATGTCCATCTTTTGCACAGCCACTAAAAAGGGGAATAGCTTCAGCTTTGCTTACCTGGTGAGGGTCAAAAGAAATTCCATTGCCAGCTGTGGTTAGTCAAAACTGTCTGCAAGAAATCTGCTCCTGATGTCTTACTTGGCTGTGACCATGTTTGTTCCTTGATCTGGGACAGGTGATCTCTGAAGTTGAACACCGGGGCTTTGTGTAGCTATGGCCTGGCTCAGGGAGACAGTGTCCTGTGCCACGGAGCCTTACCAGTGGCTCTCCTCAGAGAGATCCCCAGCCATGCCGGGGAGGAAGTGGGGGATTTTGAGATCAGTGTTGGTTTCTTGCTCGTCAGAGGAGTGAGTGCACATGTGTAGCTGGGCACATGAAATCCTAGGTCAGAAGCGTTAGTGATAGGATAACTCTGAGCTATTTCTGTACTGGTCATGGGGTCCAGTGAGTGGCTGAACCCTCCCTAAGATATCCATGCAGCCTAATGAAAAGCTTACGTTAAAGATCTGACTCTTATAAATAACTGTTTTGATGGCATCTCTTTGATAAACAGCACCTAGACTAGGGCTGCAGAGGAAGCTTCTGAGGTGAATGTAGTGTTGCAGTTTGAGCAAGCATCCTTGTATCTAATTATTAAGAACAGTGACTCCTGATTTGGATAGTGTGGTGTTTATGTTTTTGGTGTGTTTTGATTTTGTTTTGTTTTCTGCAGTCTTACCTACTGCTTTTATTCATCACTGCTCACCCTTTGGATGCAAACCTTGGCAGTCTTGTACAGGCCCAGGAACATCTTGAGACCGTGACAGTGTTCTTGAGCTTCAGGTGGTATAAGGACTAGTAGCTGTTGAGTGTTGTGTGAGTCCAGTGGTTATATGCTGTTGACCCGCTGTGGAAGCAGTTGGTTGCCAACATCAGGGTGCTAGTCTGAAGGTGGGTGCTGTGGGTGACTTCGGAGGAGTGACTGCAGATCCATGGTGCCCTTAGCACGTTGCCCTGGTTGTGGCTCTCCAGGGAGGACTCTGGAGAGCAGTGCTGGGAAGAGATGTCCTGCCACCTCTGCTACCAAGGAAACAGCGGCTGCATTTCACAGCTGCTGAAGATTTTTTTTATTCCAGAGTAAAATATTAATTTCCCGTCTGCAGCTGCATCAAGCTTCTTGGGCATGAACATGATGATCTGTTTGGTTGTGCCTGACCTCTTGACTCAGTTGCAGCTAGATCTCACACAGGAGTTTTCTGATGTTTTGGATCTCTGTCCAGCAGCTTTTTAAGCATCTGAGGATGCTGAGATTTGAGGCTGGTTGCAGTACTTTGAGAGGGTATTTGAAACAGGTCTTGGAAGTTCATCCCCTTCTGCTGAGCGCAGCTGGCTGTCTCTACCTACATGCCCTTTTTCCAAGACCTCATTCATTGGCTGTGCATCTTGTGTGCCTACATGGAGATCCACAATAGATTACTCTGGTGGGGAGTAGTAGCAGCAGTGGTCTATGTTAAGAGCTACAAATACTCTTATAATGAGGATGTCATTGGGCAGTTTCTCACAGTAATACATCATTTTATTGGCCACAAATGTTGCAGTGATCAGTGTGAGGAGATTCTGTATGAGAGCTGTTGATCATACTGTGATTCAAGAGGTCTGGGGATAATCTTCCCTAGGGTCTGGCTGTCTTCTGTGACTTGTATTGGGAAGATGCACTTGTGGTTGAGCAGCTTGCTACTGGCTAGTAATTTTAGGGAAGCCATGGATCCACGGGCTAAGAAGTCTTTTGAAGCAGGTTGTCATTGAGCCATTGTCTGATCTGTGACTCCTTCACTAAGATCACGTCCTTGGGTGAATCTTCAGGCTTTTCTTGCTCAGATACCTCATTAAGGACCTGTCTACCAAAGGTAAACAGGCCAAACAGTCCTGACTTGGCAGAGGGGCACTTAAAGTTGTCCAACAATATAAGTCCAAGTATAATTTTCAGTAAGAGCATTGTTGCTTGCTCTCTACACGGCTACAGAAAAGGTGCTCTGTTGTTGTGGAGGCAGCTGGTAGGTAGAAAGCTGTCAAGAAGACCTAATCTCTGCTTTCTCGGTTGCTAGGGGAGCCGTGCTCAAGGGCTCTGCTATGTCAGCCTGTTTGCAGGGAGCAGTGCCCTGTCCCACACCCTGTCTCAGGCGGCTGGGATCTGAATGTGGTGCCTGTAAGTGGCAACAGTGGAGTGTCACAGAGGGCAGGGAGTGCTACAGCGTTGGCATTATGGCTTTCTCCTGCTGTGGCCCTGTGCTCATCCAGCTGGCCCGTAAAGGGTGGTAAGCTGCAGCAGTGTCTTTGCACGTCAGCAACTGAATGTGCCTGCGGGAACTCTGGAGGCCTTCTTGGAGGAAGGAAGGAGAGGATGTCTGGTGTATCTGTGTGTGTTCTGGGGAAGCTCTTTGCTGAAGAGTCTCTGTTAGTGTTACTTCCTCCCACGTTTCTGGGAGCTGTATAGGTTCAGTAGCGTCTGACACTTTTCAGAGACTGCCAAGCTCTGTTCTCTTTCTCTTTAAGGCTAGAGAAATAGGAGTCTTGAGACAAAGTAACTTCCATTAATTTAACATCAGTGCCCATGTTTCGTTGCCTGTCCCTTGTGATGTGATGGGCTATTTCATCAATTGTTTTCAGGGAAGGGTTTTCCACCTGAGGATGAATAACCTCGAGAATTACTGTGAAAAATCAAGACAGATTTGCTGTCCCTTTTCATCCCTTGGTTTCAAGGCATGGTGGATTTGCTATTTTTGTTCTGCTGGACAAGGTCATACTAACAGCTCAGCCTCACACGGAAGTGTTGAACACTTCATGAGCATTGTCATACAATTGAAGCTGTGATATGAGTTGCTATGCTAAGAAACTCTACTTCAAGAATACAGGATTCTTTTTTTTTAATTTTTTTTTTAATTTTTTTTATTTCTGGATTTAGAAGATGAAGTTTGTCTTGCAAAAGGGGTTGGGTTGTTTCAATACAAGAAGAATGGACTTACCTAACCAGATTGAAACAAGAACATTAAAGAAGGCTGGTTTAAACGTACTCATGTAGCCTTGCTTTAGTTCTGCTGTTTTCTTAGCCTTGACAGCTTGAATCAATGAACTTTATTTTAGTGCAGTTTGAGACTGCAGAGTCTTTAACAAAATGGAAAAAAAAAAAAAATTCTAGGTAAGCATTCCCCTATGTGACGTTATCTAGTTATCTGTGTGATTCCTGCTTGGGTCAGGGGGGACCAAACAACTTGAATATGTCTGTACTGTTTTGGTTTAGAACTGACTTAGCCCTCCATCCTGGCTGGCTGGCAGGAAGCTTACAGAAAGAGGATAAAAATGGCAAGCTCGGCCTTCTGCCTCTGAAGGTCAACAGCTTGGGTGCTTCCTTAGATGGAACATTTCTTTGTAGTGGATGCATTGGAAAAGTCTTTTAGAGCTTGAAGTGATGGCAAAAGAGCTTATGGAAAAAAAATGAGGAAAAAAACCTGAGAAGTAGCTCAGGAATAGATTCACAGAAGCGATCTGTACAGATGCTCGTCTATAATAGCTGGAGTGCAATATGTAGCCTCTTGCTTCAGCCAGTGTCTTTCCTGGGAAACTGTGAGTGGCTGATGGGAAGCTACCCTTTTCTAAGGGGTTTAAGGGAGATTTGAGAAACTGTAGACTAGTAAGCATCAAGCACATTAGTAGAAGCTAAAGAACACAGATAGTGGAGCACAGGGATAGATCTGATCCATGGCTGCTGGAGTATGAGCCCTTTAAGACTTGCCCCTCAGATGTTTTAGAATTGTTGAGGCATAACAACTTCTGAGATCAGGTTGATATACTGTTTGGCTTTCCAGAAGTCCTTCAGCAAGGTTTCTCAGAGGAGCTTCTTAAAAAGTGAGGCTGCCAAGGAACAAAGAGGAGAGTCCTCACACGGACAAATAATTGTTTAAATAAACAGCAGGATACATAGTCAGTTGTCACGGTGAAAACTCACCAGTGGAGATCTGGAGGGATCTGCACTTAGATACCTGTTCAGTATAATCTTAAATAGAAACACTCTTTTTTGGAGAAGATTTCTATAGCACTAAAAAACTCCAGCCCAGGGAGCGTCTGCTATGAGACCATCTTTAACACACGCACACACACATTTACTCTCTGCAGAGCTTCAGCAGCCCACATTTTTAGAGAGAGTTTGTGATGTGATGCTGAAGACTTGGACATGACTTAGATTTGCATTTCAGGAATGCAAGTTGAACTGTTCAGGGTCAATCTTATTCTTTCTTCTTGATCTGAGAGTGTTAAGAATCTGACAAGTCACTTCTTGGCAAAACATTGGTTTGGAGCCCCTGAAGCTTCCCAGAGACCAGCATGGGTATTTAAAGTAGGCATATTCCTTCATCCAGTTTCTTTTTGTGAAGTGCCAGGTGATAGTAGACTTCTTTTCTTTCCCTGGAAAGAGGAAGGTCAGTGCTTAATCCTGGGGAGATCATCAAGCATAGCTCTAGGAGTACCTTCCTATCAGACTCTGACAGAAGGCATTATGTGAGGTGCTCTGGCAGCTGGAGACAAGGGATTGAGTTGACTGTGGCAACAGTCTGAAACAGCTGCAAGTTTTGATGAGCTCTGTAGGTTTTCTTTTTATACTCATGTCATATAAAGCAGTGCAATAGCAAGCATTTTATATGATACCTATGCTCGCGTTCCCAGTGCCTTGGCTGTTCAGGCAGGTTTATGTATAAGCTCTGCCAGCCAGACCACCTACTCTCCCATTTTCAGAGCTGGCAGTGGTAGTTCAAAGTGCAGTGGAAAGTGAAACGGAAATGACTAGGAACAGAAAACATGTATTGTTCCAGACACTGGGAAAACAAAGCTCACTCATTAGCACTCTGCAGTTTGGCTCCAATCCATGAAATGTGCAGTGCCTGCTCAGGCACCCAGGGTTGAGTTGGCACGGTGCTTGTTGCACAGCTACTTTTGACTGCCTG
Source organism: Todiramphus chloris collaris (assembly GCA_025345505.1). Taxonomy (NCBI): domain Eukaryota; kingdom Metazoa; phylum Chordata; class Aves; order Coraciiformes; family Alcedinidae; genus Todiramphus; species Todiramphus chloris. Next base: position 37,929,114 of record JANVCC010000020.1, on the reverse strand, counting down.
GACTGTACGATGACACTCTTGCCCTGCAAATGTTCATCTCTGCTGTCAGAAATGAGAACCTGCAAACCCTGATGACCTCCCCTACAAGGTGGTTGCTGTTGCCTCTTGGCAGTCCTCTTGTCTGCATTTTGCCTATGCAAGCATCCAGGCAATTCACAGCGGCTCTGAGCATTTGGAGGAGAACAGACAACATCGTAACATCTGCTAGAGGGCTTGTGGAGATGGGAGAGCGATTGCTGCTGGGCCTCTCCTCCTTTGACCTTTGTGTATGGAGACATGCACAAACAGAATGTATTTACGGTTATTATTGGTATTTTATTATTGTTTATTATTTCAGTGGGGAAAGATAGACACTGCTCGCATACAGAGCCCAGCTTGCATGAAGCATTGCTAGCCCCTGTCTTTGCACTGCAGTATACATGGATATTTGGGTGGTCTTGCATTGATGGCACGGCTTAGGGGCTTCTGATTCTCTCATGGTGTGGCTGTTCCTCCTGGGAGGTGCTGGCTGCTCACTCCTCGGCTCTTGATGAGCTGCTTGCTGGCATGGGGAAGCTCATTGCGATTCAGGGGAAGTAGCTGAAACTTCTTTTCTGGAAAAGTAGGTCAGGGAAATCTGCCTGTCAGGAATGTCTGGAGGGAGAAAAGGGGACTTGGTGAAGGTGATAAGAGCCCAACACAAGCCACCTCCATCTGTTTATAAAACCAGAAATTTGTGGTTTGAATGTAAATCATAAAGGCTTCTATAAAAATACCAGTTCCTGCTGCAGTGGCATCTGGTGACCTAAAGTGCAAGTCCAAAGTGGGACATTTGGGTCTGACTTCTCTGTGATCTTGAGCATCTCACTGTCTCTTTCTGCACCCTGCCTTCTCATCTGAAACAAGGAGCGGTGCTGGGCGGGTTGAGGAGGTGTGACTGTGAATGGCCAGCAGCTTTGCTAAGTTTTACGGTGGGATGGGAAGAGGAGTTGAATCATCCAAGCCCTAGTGATCCGTTATAGTAGCAAAAGCAAGAGATGAGTACAAACAGCTGTGTTTTGGCTAGTTGCTTTTTATCTGGAGGGGAAAAGCCGTGGGGTGATGTGTGAGTGGAAAGCTTGCTGTTGTGTGTCTTCTACTACAGCAGTGGAAGGGAAATTTGGTCAGCCGAAGAAACACTGTGTCCAGTTCAGACTAGGCTCAATGGGAGCTAAATATTACTGTCCAGTTTCTGGCAACCTGGCTGGCTTGAGTAACTCTGGTTTCTGCCCCTCATTCTCCCAACAGGAGCTTTTTGAGGCTGCTCCAAATGTGTCTCTTTCCTCTTACGTGGAGGTCTTACCTGGAGCTGCTGCTGCAGGACTCCTGTCAGATGAGTGCTGTAGTGGGAGGAACGCTGCGCTCTCATCTGTGCTCCCTCAGCAGCAGCACGTCCAAGGCCTGCAGTGGGAGTGCTTCACAGCAAGTAGGCCTTCCCTCTCCTATCTGCCTAGCTTTTATGGCTGTGTGTCCTGTGTTGGAGACAGAGCAGTGCCCGGTAAAGAGTCTTTGGACATACCTTGCTCATGGTCTGGTAAAGGCAAGCAAATAGCAGAGCTCTGCCATGGGCACGCTTGTGTTTGCATGGGCTGTAATTCTGCATTGCTACACAAAGCAGCGGCTTGCGGGATGTACTTGCTCAAGCTTGCCACAGCAGGAAGTAAAGTGTGGACATGGACAAGAAGGGGCTTACCCTGTGTCACTGGCTGGCATGGTGACTTGCAGCCTGCAGAAGACGTTGGGAAGTGTGACATGGTAGCTATTGTGTGTAGCTTTGCTACCTTGGACATGTGCTTTTTAACAGTCTTCTGGACTCGCAGGGTATGAACTGAACAAGTCTTGGAGGGAAGTAGCGTGTTCTGCTATAAGCTTGGACTGTACCCAGGGCTCCTGTTAGACCACAACACAGCAGAATAGAAATGCTTTCCTGTTAAGAACAACTGTACTTCAAACAGACAAGTGTGTGCATAAGGCTGTACAGAGGAGAAACCTTGTGAACAACAGCAGTCTCTTCTGTCGTTGCAGGTAGATTTGTCCTTGTGTTGCTGAGGGCAGCCAGCATTTAGATCGGTCTAACCTATCTCTTCTCTTTGCAAATGTGCATAGCTGGTAGCCAAGTGGGCACTGAGTTTTCTAGCTGCCTCAAATGGGAAAGAAATTTATTCAATATTGCTGCTTCCAGTAGGTGCTGGTCTGATTCCAAAACAGGAAAAGCCAGTTTGGCTTGTATTAGTGAGGCAGGTCAGGTTTTCATGAACATCGATGGCTTTATGCCATTCTCTGTGTATAGAATTTATTTTGGATGATGTGAGCAAGAGTTTCTCATGCTGCCAATTCTTAACCCAGTAGCTAGTCTTTGAATATGGGTGTAATATGTGCCAAAAAGACAACCTCAGTCTCCTGCTCTGCTGTTGCTTTGGGACTGAAGTTCAAATCTAGATCAAAAGAATCAAATGTGGATGTCTTAAAATACCAGACTCAGCTGGAGGCATCATTTCAAGATGGAAGTACCTCACCCATTCAGAGAATGGCTTGAGTTGGAAGGAACCTTAAATATTATCTAGCTCCAACCCCCCAGACACAGGCAGGGACACCTCCCACTAGACCACATTGCTCAGAGCCTCATCCAGCCTGGTCATAAATACTTCCTGGGATAAGGTGTCCAAAACTTCTCTGGGCAACCTGTTCCAGTGTCTCAGTGCCCTCATAGTATGGAACTTCTTCCTAATGTCCTATCTAAATCTATCCTGCTCTAGTTTGAAACCATTGCCCCTTCTCCTGTTGCTACATGCCCTTGTAAACAGCCCCTCCACAGCTTTTCTGTAGGCCCTCTTCAGATACTGAAAGGCTGCTGTAAGGTCTCCCCAGAGCCTTTTCTTCTCCAGGCTGAACAGATCCAGCTCCCTCAGCCTGTCCTCACAGGAGAGGTACTGCAGCCCTCTGATCATCTTCGTGCCCCTTCTCTGGACCCTCCCCAACAGATCCATATCCTTGTGTTGGGAGCTCCAGAGCTGGACATAGTACTCCAAGTGGGTCTCAGCAGAGTGGAGTAGAGGGGCAGAATCACGTCCCTTGACCTGCTGGCCATGCTTCTTTTGATGCAGCCCAGGACACAGTTGGCTTTCTGGGCTGACAGGTCACATTGCTGGCTCATGTTAAGCATCTAATCAACCAGCACCCCCAAGTTCTTCTCTGCAAGGCTGCTGCCAATCCACTCATCACCCAGCTTGTGCTCAGGATTGCCCTGACCCAGGTGCAGGGCCTTGCACTTGGGCATCGTTGGACTTCATGAGGTTGGCATGAGCCCACCTCTCCAGCCTGTCAGGGTCCCTGTGGATGGTGTCCCTTCCCTCCAGTGAGTCAATGACACCACACAGCTTGATGTCAACAAACTTGCCAAGGGTGACTCAATCCCACTGTCCAGGTTGCCAACAGAGATGTTAAACAGCCCCGGTCCCAGTACTGACCCCTGAGGGACTCCACTCATCACTGGTCTCCACTTGGACATCAAGCCGTTGACCGTAACTCTTTGAGTGCAACCATCCAGCCTATTCCTTACCCACCAAGTGGTCCATCCATCAAATCCATGTCTTTCCAATTTAGAGACCAGGATGTCATGCAGGACAGTGCTGAAGGCTTTGCACAAGTCCAGGAAGATGATGTCTGTTGCTCTTCTCTTATCCACCAATGCTGTGACACCATCATGCCTTCTGTAACTTTCATATCTTAAAGACATGTGCTGGAAAGAGAGGTTTCCTTCATAAAACTCACTAGGACTTATCCTAGAAATATTGTGCCAACAAAGAGAATCTTGTTTAGGCACAACAAGATCAATGCATCTGGATGTTTGTTACTTTTGGCAACTTGCACTCATCTGTGACTTCTGCCAGTGCAAATGCAATGGACTTCAAGCCTATCTGACAGAGTTCAAGATGTGTATCCTGCTAATAGGAGTCCTCAGAGGCTTGAACGATAGTTGGATCCCTTGTCCCTTTTGATGGTGAGACTAGAAGCATGCAAGGCTGTGAGACAACATAAACTTCCTTTCTTCAAAATGGGTCACAACTGGAGTACCAAATGCTAATAGCAATGCTGCTGCTGCTGCTAGCAGACTCCCCAGGGCTCTGCTGCAGCCTTGCTTCTGCTTTCTTACATTCTGAAGCATCTCAGCTATGTGGAAAAAGCTTTCTGTACCTTCTCACAGAAGCAGATAGAGGTCAGCAATCTGTCTCTGCCAAGTCCTTTACCACTTACCTACAGCATAGCTGTTGACAGCAGCATGGGCTCAGGGTGCTCACCAAGGTAAAGTGTACCCAAGCACATGCAAACTCCCTGTGCTCCTTCCTCCTGGAGTCCTATAAAAACTATAGGGTTATTCAGTGTATTCATTTCTACCTTCCTTTTTTAAAAGTGAGCGTGTGACTCGCTTTCTGTTTGCTGGATTGAAAATTCACAAATAATGAATCTGCTTTTGTATGGAAATTAAAGTTCAGTTAAAATCTTCAAAGTCAGTGCCTTAAAATTAGCTCATTGAAACTACTTTAGATGTCTTGGACATTCATCTAAAGATGTTTTATAGAAAGCCTGGTTATTTGGATGGAGGATTGTTATTCCTGAGTAGTCAGAAACCAGTGGTTTCTGTTCAATGCCTTCCCAGAGTCTGGAGCTGGCAGGTCTTATTGTATACATTCTCCATTTTTACTTGGAGATTCAAAGAGAAAAATCAGCTTTCTGCTTTTTCAAGCTTCCAGCTGGGTTTCTCAACTTCACCACTTGCCAGGGAAGCAAAGTATTTTGTTTCTCTTTGCAGGGGTATTCTCAGAGGGCAGGCAAAGTCTGTCAAGGCTGAGCCTAGCACTCTGCTAACTCCAGTTCCAGATGTCAGTCTGCTGAGTTCCCTGTGCTTGCTTTGGGTTCTTTAAAGCTATGAAGCATTTTTACTGAAAGGATGAAAAAAAAAAGTTCATAGAAAATAGTTTTTATTAGCTGCATAGTAGGATGATTGTTAAAATTTCAATGTACTTTTAAGGTGTATTTCACTTTTCTAAAAGATTGGAATAGAATATCTCAACTTTTGGGTCTGCTCTAAGAGTACTGGCTTGGATTTTATCTGCACATCTGCTTTGAAGGAAAGCTGTCACAGAAGAAATTAAATAGAACTGATTTTTGCAAATGTTCTTGTTGCACTGAGGCTTAAGTGTAAAGAAATCTAAAGTGAGATCCAAGATTCCTGAAGGGTGGGGGTTCACAGCCCGGATGAATAGCCACGATTGTGTGGGCCCCAGAAAGCACGCGCACCTGAAAAGTGTTAGTTTTGCATCCCTGACTGGCAGATGTGGCCTGGGGTCTGGGCAGGACTGTGTACTTGATTGGTGAGGTCTAGTTGTAAAATCCTGGTCTCGAGGACTGTTCCCTGTGAACTGGGAAGGTGGTTTTCAAGGGCAGGTGCTGCACTCACTGGACTTTCTATCTGACTTCCATGCATTCTTGCTTACCCAGAAGTGACGGGTTTTGCCTACAGTGGTCATGCTCTTGCTAGATGCTCTTGCTCCTCTTGTGATGTGAACCTTCTTCCTTCCTTTGATTGTGCTGTTTGTTTGTTCTCATCCTGTCCTTGCTGTCATCTTTTGTCTCTTCTGAGGACATAGACCATGGATAGATGCTGCCTAGAAGCCCCTTTGATAATGAACATGAGTTAAATCATTTGGGATATGTGAATAATTAGGTAGTATTGTGTGCAGATGAAACAAAACATGTTTAAGAAAAAGCTCACAAGAACCCTACGCTGAACAAGGCTGATTTCTACATGCAGAGTATTCACTTTTGACTAAAGTCCGATCAGATCAACTTGTGCCTTGTGGCAGTGCTGGAGAGTTCATTGCTTCTAAGCTGGTAAATTTTGTCTCGCAGCTAAGACACGCCTTGGCTCTGTGCTGCTTTTGATGTTGCAGTGTGAAGGATGGCAAGGTTGTGTATATTCTTGATGAGGGCAGGAGTAACTTCAGTGGGGTCCAGTTTTAACTGACCTGAACATGCTTCTCTAAATACATGCTAATTTTAAGCAGGGATTATTCTTATAAAGCTGTATTTAAATTTGTCAGTGCGATGCATGTTAAAAAACCTGAACTATTGCAGGCCAGGCATATACCCTTCATCAGGCAGAAACCAGTTTTAGGTAGCACGCAGTGGGTGAAGCTGAACCTACTGTGGCAGCTTGAAATCACACAGTTCAGCCTCTCATGCATGTTGACATAGAAGTTCTAGAAAATAACACATTAATTGATTGTGGACCCTTGGAACTGCCTCTGCCCTTCCACTCAAAAGCACTGCAGTAATTTCCTCTCTGGTTGAGTGGGGATGCACTTTAAGCCTTTCTAAAGCAACAGCCTCCTCTATCAATAACTGATGCCTTGAAAGGGAGACTTCCAGACCTCCTTCCTTCTTTCAGGCTACAAATCTATTTTAATTCTCCCTGTTGCTAGTTCAGTTCCTAGGCTGTCTTTCCCTCTTGTACAAAGCAGGGCTCTCTGCACTCCAGGTTTTTCACGTTGTTCCGTGTGCAATTGCTCGTCATAACTGGTTATTCCCTTTAAACAAGTATCTTTAGGTGTAGGTGACATCAGAGGACCTCAGTGGTATTTGCTTCTGAGACAGGACCAAACTGTCACTTAGGATAGAGGATCAATGGTGATGCTCTGACACAGAATCTTTGATTGATCTTTTGTATCGTACAGAAGGGAAGAGTAGGATGATTGCACCCAAGGAATTGCACTGACCCTGTGCTTTTGTACCCAGGCAGCAGTGCTCTTCAGCCTTCTTGAGGGAACAGCTTCCTTTGCCTCTTTTCCATATGCGATTACCCTGAGGAAGGGATTCAACTCTCCTTTGAACTGGCAGCATATTTATAGCTTCAAGCTGAGCACCGGTGAATATAACAGGCTACTAAGAAGATGATGAATGCATTGGGGGCTTCAGTTTCTCTGGGCTTTTATTTTGTTCTTGTTTCTGCATACTGCTGTTCATGCCCTTGATAATTTGACTTGGTTTCATCTTTTGGATGCTTGCTTCATGACCCTTGGAACTGAAGATAGTGTGATCTAGCCAGGCTGCTCTGATGCCCCTCCCTTCAAGCATTAGAGTGGATTGTCTGATGTCTTTAAAGTGCTTCTGTTAAGGAGCTGCCACATGTTTCTGAACTAGGTTTTTCCTTTGAGTGGTACCCTATTTGTATGTCCAAATCCTGGGATTTTAATTAAGTTTGGTCCTCTGATGTTGTTGTCCCTTGACTTCTGTCCTTCTCTTTAAAATTGTAACTGGCTAGAATTTCACAGTCACTTGCAGTCTCGTTGCTCACGCTTCTTAACCACTTGATCCACGTCGGGTAGCGTCAGATTCAGCAGGGTCCCCTCATGGCTGTTTTCAAAACTTTGCAGGTCTGGTCTTGAACTAGCTTCTGGTCTTGAACTAGCTTTTATTTCTTTTATAGGCTTCTTTTACAGTTTGATCAGTGAACCAAAAAAGCCATGCTTTTGTCTCTTCTGCTTCAGTTGGCTGGTGCAGAGGTGCCTGTGGGCCAGTCCCAAGGTATGTACACTGGCATATTTTTTTCCAACAGGCCATGTAGAAGAGCCGGGGACAACTATTTCAAAAACATTAATGACTTCCTATATAAAATTCTGAGTACTTGGTAAAAAGCCAAGGACACTGCATCTGAACATAAAGGTTCGACTTGGCCAGCACATGCCCAGATAACATGCATATAGGAGCTCCTCTGTTGCACCACCTGGCTTTGTTGTGCATCTGTCATGCAGGAAATCCTTCACTTCAGCAACAGATTCCCTCAGGTTGGTGGGAAGGATTGTATGATAAACCACCCATCCCTCCATTTCCCAAGTCCTCCAGTAGGCACTCTGGTGCTCTGGTGAGCACTACAAAAATATTGTTTAAGGAAAATAAATGGTTGGTAGGATGTTGAATTTTTTGTTTATGTTACAAATTCAAATTGTCTTAACCAGGGTGTCTGGATGGCTGCGTGTGCCTTGTGGGGTTGTAATACAGGAAGTGGTTAGAGGACAGACCAAGTTATTTACAGACCCTTTTGCTAGACACAGTGCCTGTTAGGATAGCTCCTGGCTGCACCCGCAGCTCGCTGAGATGCTGGATGGGCACAGTGACCCTTGGAAAGAATGTTCCAGTGGGACAGTGTCTGGAAGTGAGCAGCTCCAGGTGAATGAATTGTCATCAGATTAGTCTGTGTGCTGCTTGCTGGAGCCCCCAGGGCCCTGCAGCCTGTAACTGTCTGGTGCTGCTGAGGCCAAGCTGCAGCACCTTTGGGAGCAGAGGCTGTGCCTGCTGGGCAGCCTGGCAGCCTGCTGGGAAATCTTGTGGTGTTGGTGAGCACGGATGACTGCAGGCAGCAGCTGCTGGCATGCTTTGTCTGGCGTGGTCCTCCAGGGGAAACTGCCTTTGCTCTGGCCTGTTGGAGTTCAGGCTGCTCCCTGGACACAGCTCCTCTACTTTTGCAGGGCAGCTGCTTTGTGCTTCATGATGGGAAGAACTGTCCTGCTCCTCACAGATCCTGATCTTACAGGGGTGGACCTGAGCATAAAGCGCTATTCTATTCCTGGAGTTTTCTGACAAATACCCCTCAGACAGCAATCTAGCGTGAGCCGTAGCGACATGTACAGCCTTCTCCCTTCCACGCCAGCTGTATGGGTTGTGTGACACCTCTGCCTCAGAAAAGCATGTGTGTTTGGGTAGAAACAGCCCAGCAGCTTTGGATTGCAGTGGTGTGACATGATGGATGCCTCTGACAGGAGGACAGTCTGAAGCTGACTGACGAGGAAAAGCAGTGCACACTAGAGTGTTTTCAGGGATCTCTGTGCGAAAAGGAAAGCTGCTCTGTAGCACCAGGTAAGCCGCAGCTCCTTGTCATGGGGTGTGTGAGATAGCTCTGGTACTCCTGTGCCAGTGACAGGTTGGAGTGACCAACTGGGTCTTTCTAGGCAGGTCTCAGGATTTCCATTCCACCTTCTGATCTCGCTTCTGACACTGAATGCACAGAGTGATTGTTCTCATGTGATTTTAACAACTATCCTTTTGTAGCTCTTCCACTTTAGAGGCAAGGATCCTTGCAGAAAATTTAAGCTCACTTTTAGTCAGCCTGGATCCCTTTTGGGTTTGCCTGGGAAGCAGTCTACAGAGACCCAGAGGACTGGGGAGGTGGGTGAAAAGCACTGCTTTTGGCCACACTGTGGTAATGAAGGTACAGGTGGGTACCAAATTACAAACTGATTTAAAAGGAAAAGATTTAAAGCAAAAATAGTGGGGAAAGCTGTAAACAGAGGCTGAACACATCTGGGAAAACAGCTAAGCAGCCTTGTTAAAAGAGCAGTGTTCCAGCCTGTGCAAATCCTGGAGATCATAATACTAGACCATGATGCTTTGGTAGGGCATTTTTCTGTTGCTGACTTTTTCTAGCATAAAGCAGTATGACCAGACTATAAAATGACTTTATGAGGTGCCAAGTTTGCATCTCACTTGAATCAAGATTAAATGGTATCAGGAAAAGAATTTTCTTGGAAAACATGCAGTTCCCAAGAGTGTTTCAGTCTTTTCTCTTAGCTTTTGAACCTGTTGGGCAACTTCCATTTAGTATTTATGGAAGAGCAAAAGGAGAGAAGTGTAAAAACCACATCACTGGGTTTAAAGGGGGTGCGGGGAAACCTCACGAGCATCAAAATGTGTCAGTTCAAACGCTGAAGCTGCAGCCCTATCAGAACAGAGAGCTGGGCATTCTCTGCCTTGTCAGTGGCACGTGTGCCTTGCACTTTGCCTTAGCGCGGTTACGCTGCTTACTTGGGCAGGCTGGAGGCTTGCAGAGCAGAGCTGTACTGTGTCAGGGAGGCACCGAGTGCAGCTTTATAGGCAGGTGTGAACCTGTGATAAACCAGCAGCAGCCTGGCTAGTAGCTGTGCTGAGTCCAGAGCTGTGCCAGCACAGAAGGCTGTAGCTTGCCCTGGTGAACAGTGGTAATGCTCTGTACTGGTAGGTTCCGTCCCTGGTAGTTCATACACTCTGCTGGGCAGAGGTCTGTATTGGATCCTGTCTGTAAAGAGGAGGCTTAGTAGGAAGAAGGAGCAGGAATAGCCTTGCCAATGCTGACGGCTTGTAGTGGCCTGTTTCCTGTTGCCCAGGTTCTGTGCTGGCTACATACGCAGTCTGCTGTGTAGCGTCCCACACTGAGACATCCTGGAAATGAGCATAGCAGCAAGCGCTTGTTTCCTAGGTCCAAGTCCACAACACAAACAGCTAGTAGGCCAGAGTGGTTGACTTCTCTTCAAGGCTTTCTGTATTGCCGAGTCCAAAACTGTGGAGCTGTCAGTAGCTATGGAGCCTGCAAAGGGCAGTTGCTTAGAGCATCTGCTGGGGGATAGGAAGGGAGCATTTTGTCATATGGCTTATCTTTGACTTGCCTCCACTATTGCATTTGCTTTGGCTTGAGAAAGCAATGTCTTGTTTAAAAGCAATTTGCTTGGAGAGATGCTGGCAAATACTTACCTATATGACGAGGCATGTCCAAATGTCAGAGGACAGCTCAGCAGCCTCAAGAAGGAAAGCACACATGCTCTTGAGCACTCGACTGCAGGCCTGATCAGTGGGAATCTTGGGCAGCTTCGCTGTGCTGAGTGTCACTGCTGTCTGTGCTTATTGAGTATGCTGGAGAACAGGGGATTTGGTGTATGGCCTTGGCCAAGCATTTGTGTGAGAGCTGTTTTTCCACTGCAGCCAGGCCTGCTCTGTCCTGATTTGTGATGCTATGACCTTTGCAGTGCATCCTCATGCTTCATTGTCCTCCTGCTTGGAACAGCCCATCCTTCCTTGCTACGTCATGGGCAGCAAACAAGCAGAGTGCTCTCAGTGTTAACTCTTGTCCTGAATAGCCATTCTTTCATTTGAAACACAGCACGAGGAGTAGTTCAGATTTTCTTTGTGTGCTGCTTGAGCGTTAACATGTTGGCAGCACAAAAGCAGCTGAAAGCCTGTAGTAGATGTAGCTTTTTGGAAAGAAAAGTACTAGAAAAAAAAAGGTACACTGAGCGCAGCACTGCTGCCGGTGTGTCTGCCTCTCCTGACGTGACTCACTGTTTAGCGCTGATGTACACTCAAGAGTGCATCTTGGCTGATCTTTTTCAATAAGGATTTTTCAAAAACATAACCTGTTAAAACCCTGTGAAGGAAAAATAGTCTCTGTTCCAAGAACAGTTTTGGTTACAGTTTGGCTACAGCTATCAGATCCAAGTTTTGAAAGCCTGGGAAGAGAATGATGCTGCACATCATGTTAGGTATTTAGAAAGATTTTATATTCTCCTAGAAAAATCCAACAGCTCTCTTCTGTAATGCTGAGTGAATCTTAGGTCTTTCAGACAAAATCAGTGAAGCCGTGACCTGGCTGTGCTTGATCCTTCCTTCCACCTGGCTGTTTTCACACAGGGAGCAAGCAGCTCTGATAGCTGTTCTGGTGATCACTAGTAGCTACTGCTGCTGTCTGAGACGTGCACATGGTCTGTTGGTGTTCGCGTCCCTTCTCTGAGCCTTCTTATCTTGTAGGTGCATTTAACCCAGTTTGGTGTATCTGCTAAGCCTTGTCCTAACTGTTGTATCTCTTTGGGGTATGACTTGCTCTTTCCTGTGTATCTGTTTTGAACGGCTGTATCATCTCAGTGGTATTGCAATACTAGGAAATATAGATCTGAACACAAAGGACTGGTGAGAGCTTGTAGATGGGAGAGCAGGCTGTTCCCAGGAGGCCTCTGGGTGGCAGTCAGAGCTCCTGCATGGACCTGTGTATGGTCCCTGCAGTGGGAAAGCTGCTTCTGAGCGCGTTTAATACAGCAGCTGGGTGCAGCAAACTGAAGGGCAAGTCAGTAACTTGTAACAGAGCTGTTCCGAGATCATCTGCCCAGAGATTAAAGAGTTAGGCACTCTTCCAAGGGCTGATCAGACCAGGGCATGCCTGATAAAATGTACACACACACAGTGAGATGGTGATGTTTAATGCAGTTAAGAATGGACTGCCTAGTCAGATGAGAACAGCAAGGGCTGTTGGGGTGGGCTTTCTCTCCTGTGAGAGTAGGAAAACTGAAAAAATGAGGTGCTCTAATTTGATACAGTGGTGCTGAGGTCCCATTTAATGTGGTGCACTCTTTGAAAAGAGGCTGCAGTCTGTCTTGAATGGCCATCCCAGGGGGCATGTGCTAACCAGGACACAAGGCTTTGAGGAGGTCTCTGGGCAGATGCAAGAAGCCAGCCATGAAGACATGGAAAGGTGGACATACCTACTTGCAGGACACTTGTTTCTTCCCTCTCACTTGTCCTGACTGAGGATGTTGTCTTGCTCTTGGTAATGTATATCCTGCCAACACCGGCATTCTTTGTTGTTCCAGACATGCTTTTGCCTTCTGTTCTTCTCCTTCATAGTGTGACCAACTTGCTGCTGTGAGGAGAAGGAACCCCTTCTCAGCACAAGCTTTACAGTCCTTTGCTGTTATAACCCCCAGAGACAAAAGGACAAGAGAGTCAGCTGATCCTCCAGAATGTCTGAGCTTTGGCCTCGGGTTTGATCTGCCTAAAGGCACTTAGAAGGAGGTGGGATGATAGAGGGAACCAGGTCCTTGGGGACCCCAGGAGGATGCTGTCATGGCCTTTGGCCTCTGCGTCCTACTGTGTTACATCACTTCAGTGCAGCTTACTTTACTTGCCCTTCCCAGGCTGCAGCAGTTGCAGTTGCTGGAGGTCAAAGAGGCAAGTGTGTGTCAGCAGCCTTGAGTGGTCTGTCACACTTTCCCTTGGGGGGTCTCTCAAAGCAGGCTGATGTTGACTTTCATCCCAGTTCATCTTAAAGCGTGTAGTTGGCCCACCTGATGCCTGAGCTGCAGAGCCTGATGAAGAACCTGCTGCTGTCCCAGTTCAACAATCCTGTTTGCTGGCAACAGGGACTTGTGTTCTGAAAGTGGAGTAGGTCTCTCCTCCCCTCTGCGTGCTTCAGTGGTGCCTTGAGCCTACTTATCACAGCTCAGGGGGTAGCTTGACTGCAGAAAGTTGTGGCTGAGAGGGTGTTCCAGACAGTACCTCACTGCTCACACCTCATTTATCTGCTCTTCCCTTGGCACCTGCTTTGGCCACTATCAGAGCTGAGCTTTCGAGCGGGACACCCCTCTGCTCAGAGCAGGTAAAGCTGCTTTTACGAACTGCTGTATGAGATTGGCCGGGCTGGAGGGCGAGCTGCAGGGAGGGCATCCCCATCTCCCGGGGTGTCTGGTCCTGGCCGACTGCCTCCTGCCCCCTAGTGGGAAGCTTTGCAGGAAATAGGTGCTGCACAGCAACTGAGCAGGGGGGCAGGAGTGTCCCATACCTTGTGAGCCCCACTGAATTCTGACATCTCTCCAGAAATCTCGTCTTAGAGGTGGATATCACATTGAAAGGCAAACTTGAGCTGTTAAAGTCAGGAAAAATGTTGGGGACCTGCTGAACTGCTGCTGTTAAAGGCTTAGCTCATGACTGTGCATCCAACAAGGGTGGTAGTGTTGACAAGGATGTGTGGAGGGCGGGTGCTGGGAAAGATGGACGTGCTCTAACATTTGTAGGTGGCATGGATGCTACAGGCAAAATACAGGAAACCTGGCTGCTGCCACTTGAAGAAATCAGTGCAAATGTTCAGGAAAATAATCGTGCTCAGCAGTGGTCAGTAAGTCAAGCACCGTGAACAGCCTACGATCTCAGCAGAAAAATATTAGCATGTCTGCTCAAAAGGAGCGTGGGAATGCTTGCTGTCCCATTAGTGGCCAGCTGTATCATTCAAAGAGCCCTTGCTGCTGCCCTGCTTTACCACTCTAGCTTTCACCTCCCGCATATGATACCAGTAGAAGTGCTCCTCAGCACCTCTGTCTCCTCAGTGCCTGTGTCCTGTGCAAAAAGAGATGTCTGAGGTTCCTTGTTTACACGGAGCTCAAACTGCTCCTTCGCCAGGCATCTTTGCCAGTCTGTTGATAGATTTTGGGTAGCTGTGCAGATCCAGTTTTGCAGAGTGCTTCTAAAGCTGCTGCTCCCCTGCTGTGTACAGTGTACCCACAAATGTTTTTTCTGAGGCCACAGGTAGGTCAAAATTGTTTTTCTCTCCTTACTATTTGCTTGGACAAAGCACAGGCTCTAACCTGCTCCTCCTGTACTGTGCATGGGTGTATTTTCACCCTGTTTTCCTTCCCTCTCTACCAGCTTTAGGTACTGTACTTTTGGTTTGTATTCCCCTGGCATCAGGGACTTTAGAGATGCGTGCCATTCACTGAAACATTGGCCTTGAAATGCAGCAGTAAAACCAGCCACCGTGTGTGTCATGTGTGAGCAGCAGTCACCTGTTGGAACAGGAGGCTGGATGAGTTTGGGAACAAGAGCCTGGAGCCAGTGAATTTCACAAAATGCATGTGTTACAGGAGCTTTGCTTTTTTTCTCACAGGGCATGTTGGTGTCAGTATTATCAGTGTTCCATCAGATTTCAGAGCAAAAACTCCACATTTGTCATTTAACTAGAGAGTAAGGAAACAACTGGGAAGCTGCAGCCTGGAGCAGAAAAAAAGGAGAGGAAAAAAAAAAGACTTTGGTGTCTAACAACATACTCTAGAGAACTGCATACTCCAGAAAATTTCACCTTTGAGGCTTTAATCTTATCAGACAGTTAACTCAGTGAGTTCCTGGGTTTGCTCTCCTTTCTCTCGCTCCTCCCCCCTTCTCCCCCTTAGCCTTATTTTGATGTCATTGCTTGCAGTTCAGAATCCCAGCTTCAAAAGTCAGTGTTTGCTTAGCTGAGTGAGAGCGTGTGTCTGTGTCCGTGTGTGTTGGTGTTCCTTTTCCTTCCATCATCTTAGCTGGGGTGGTGGCAGTGACGGGTGCGCGAATGCGTGTGCGTGTGTACGTGCTTGCCTGTTTGGTACCTCCTCAGCCAGCAGCGGTACTGGGGTGTGTGCTCCTGCTTTGGACCAGGTTGAATAAGGAGGTAGAGTGGAACGAGTGAAAAATAGGAGGTGCTTTATTTTGTTGCACGTTTAAAAAGCCATGATCAGGAAAGGGGATTGTTGGCTGGTTGACTATCCCAGTTAATGATGGAAAGAAGGCAGCATTTTTGAAGATAATATCAGGAAATGGTGCGTACCTCTCACCAGAAAATGACCAGTAATGCAGTGTAGGGGTACTGGAATTCTAGGAGGCTGTACTGTTGGAGCTCATTTTCTTTGTTGCTGTCAGAGTGCTTGCTACACGTTCGTTTTCACTACAAATCAGTATAGAGGAAGTCCTTGCAGTAGTTCCACAGCTCAGGAACTGTTGCTACTTATTCTGTTTAATTATGTGAGCAAGTAGATCCAGACGTATAACTTACCTACCAAAACATTCAGTAACGTGGGGGAAATCATAGTGATCAGTTCTGGGTAAGACCATGGGGTAGTTGCTGTAGGATTTCACAGAATCACAGAATGTTAAGGGTTGGAAGGGGCCTCGAAAGATCATCTAGTCCAACCTCCTGCCAGAGCAGGACCACCTAGAGCAGGTCACACAGGAACACGTCCAGGCGGGTTTTGAACGTCTCCAGAGAAGGAGACTCCACAACCCCTCTGTACAGCCTGTTCTAGATCTCTGTGACCCTCACAGTGAAAAAGTTTTTCCTTATGTTCCTGCAGAACCTCTTATGCTCCAGCTTACACTCATTGTCCCTTGTCCTATCACTGGACATAACAGAGAAGAGCCTGGCTCCATCCTCATGACACTCGCCCTTTACGTATTTATAAACATTAATTTGGCTGAAATGTTCAGAGAGCCCTACCATTTTGATCACTGTGGATAGATCCTGTCCTACAGAGATTTGCAGAGATCTGCAGGGACTGGTGTGAGATCCACTGCTGTCTGGTACTGGCACTAAACACCAAGGAGTGACACGAATCTGGGTGATGCGGGGATTGATCAAGTAACAGATGAAAAGAGGGTCATCAGCAACAGCCAAGTTATTAGGAAGTATACACTCTTAAAAATAGTGCTGTGGTGCTGCAAATAAGTACAGAAAAGTGTGTTAATCTTTGTGGGAAGGGTCTTTTAGAAAGCATTCTTTTGAGAAGGGGTTGGAGTTGCAGGGTGCAAGCTATGCCTGAGTTAGTGAGACCTTTGAGTGTTGCAGGGGGCTAAGAGCAGGGGGTGTAAGGGGATAACCACCTTCCTGCACGTGGTATGGGAAGGACCAGGAGCAGCGTACAGGATCTCCCACTGTGTAAAAGAGATCTTGAAAACTGAAGAGAGAGGAAGAAAGAAAAGAAGGAAGCTTTAAAGTGCCTTATCAGAAATGAAAGATCTGCCCATGTGAGTAGAGCTGATCAGTATGCACGTACTCTTCTCTTAGTTTGGGTAAGGATTGTGTTTTTACAGTGAGAACAAATGCCAGGTAGAATTATAATCTTTCAGTATCCTCATATTAAGACTGGATATCCTTATGGAAGTTTTAATCTTTTGGGGATAAGTTTTCCATACAGGTAATTATCATGACAGGATTAGTGCTGTATGGGATATTGAGTAGATGTTCTGTCCTTGTCTTACACATTGAAGCCTCATTCTTCTCTGTGGCTTGTCTGGGGCCTAGGGACAGTCGAAGTCTGGGCAGTGATGGTGTTAGCTAAGCTCTTTGCAAGGTTTTCCTTAGTACACCTGGTATAATTGCTGTATCCCATCTTTCTGGCTAGCACTCAGTCCTGCCCTCCCTTCTGTAGAGATGGCCTCCTTGTTTTTGGCCGTGCTCCCTGCAGCTCCCTCCTAAACCTTGCCGGAGTATATCTGAGGAGCAAGAAGCCTACCCTAGATTATAAGAGTTCTCCCTTCCAACAAACAGAGGCTCAGAGGAGGAGGGTAGGCAGAGATGGGATCACTGATTGCAGTGCTGGGGTGCACGGGGTATGAGGGCTTAGGGCTTTGCCTGAAGGACTCCAGGCCATCTGACGAAGAGGTGAGCAGAGCTTCCTGACTTCTGGTCTCCACCGTACCCTGCTATCCAAACACAAAAGACAGAACAGTAGGGTTGCAGTCACAATCCAGCAAGCCTTCTGCACAAGCTAAAATAATTTTAGCAGGAAAGGCAGCCCTAAACCTGCCCTGCAGCATGGCTGGCTGTCCTTCCCTTCCCAGTATCGTTCTACCTCTGGGGCTGTTGCTATGTGTTAGCATAGCAAGAGCAGATTTTGGGGTTTTTCCCCTCTTAAAGCAGGGGGAATAGATTTGGCCCTCAAAGAGCGCAATGTGTCAGACAGAAACGTGTTTGGTAGTAGCCCAGGAAGGGTGGCCTGAATCTCAGGTACAGCACACTGGTATTCACAGAAGCCCTGGGTACCACTGGCTTAATAATTTTTATCGTTTCAGGATTGTAAAAATCAGGGAAGGGATGGGAGGGTTGCACGGGGTGGGTGTTTGTCAGCAGTGCCCGGCAGGATGGGGCCAAAACACCGGCAATGCAGTCATTGAGTGTGGAGCACAGAGGCTAGCTTCCAAAACATGAGAGTGACAGTGGTGCTGTTGTAAAAACGTGTCTGGCCTGTGCTCCCTGACACACAGTTCCTCACCAGCAGTCTCCACAGGAGTCCTTCTGCAGGATCCCAGGCAGGAGGTCAGAGTGGTTGGCTGTCTCACAGGCACTGACTAATCTTTCAAGAAGCAAAAATAGCTCTTCTCACTCTGGCTTCTTTGTGGGTTTTTTTTTTTCCCCTGGAAGTGCCACTTTCCCTGCTGAGTCCCCAGGATTTGAAGTTGTCAAGAGTGGCTCTGCTGTATGAGGCTTCCTGCAGGGCTGCTGCCTCCCAGCTTCTCAAGTCAGCTCTGTGTGGTACTGTGCAAGGGGAGAACTGAGTTCTGATGTCTGCATGGGAACATTTGCCTTAACTAAGTCCAGGATAAGAGCGGATTTAAGTGCTTTGGTTTATAAATAAACAGCACTGTGGCCAAGGTAGATTTAAGCAGAGAGCTGGCAACAGTCCTGCTTGGGAAGGGATCTCTACCACATGGCCTGCTGTTGGACTTCCTGTCGCATGCTAATCCCTTAAGCCTGCTTTAGTTTTGTTAATTTTCCTTCTTTCCTTTTTTCCCCAGTGGGCTGTCTCAGTGGCACGTGAACACCAATGTTCCTCAGCCAAGCTTGTGCCTGCATCCAAGCTGGGCCAAGCATCCAAGCTGCCTTCCGAGCACTGGGTACCATGTGGCAGGGCCCCAGGGATGGTGGTGCCTGAATGTGTCCAATTCTCTCTGTCTTACAGGCTCTGCAGTCTGCGCCTGAAGAAACTCACGGTGCTGAAAGAGCTGGACAAAGAGCTGAGCTCTGTGCTTATCGCTGTGAAGATTCAGGTAGGCTCTTCTTGCTGCTGCCTGATAGCAGCAAGCCCATCCTTGTGCCCTCTGTGAAGTGCTGGTCTGCATGTCCCTTGCTTTGTGCCAGCCCCTTGCTTCTGTCTTGATTAGCACCCTTGGGGAGATTTTTGGTGCTCTGGCAGGTGGGAATAATGGCCCAGGGATAGCAGTGATGTGTCTGGTGCTGGTTTGTATCAGGGATGAATTCGGTTAGGCCTCTGCACTGAGTCAGAGCACGTCTTGCTTCCCTGCCTATCTCAGCCAAGGCCTTCCTCACAAGCTGCTGTTCGGCGTATGGCATCCCCTACCCCACCAGTATCAACCCTTTAAACAGGATCAGCACTGGGTGCTTTCTGGCAGTGCCCTCCATCTGGATCCCCAGACTGGGGAGTGAAGGGCAGGGAGGGAAAGGTGCAAGGGATCAGTGGCTTTGTGCATGACTTCTGCTGATGTTTGCACCCTGTGTGATCTCACTGCTGCCTCTGCTGTCCCCTGCCTTTCTCTGTGCCATCTGAGCTATTCCTGGTGCCTCTACTCTGAACCAGGTAGAGGGGAGGGGAGAGGATCTTTGTCACCAAGGGGAGAGGGAATTTGCTGCCATCCTGGTATGTGTAATCCTCCCCACTCCCTCTCTGCAGCTGGTGGTGAAGAGATGGGTCCCTGTGGATGCGGGCGCATCCTTTCCACCTGCCAAAGGACAGCATGGAAACAAGATGCCTCTTGAGTATGCTGTCCTCACCACAGCTCCCCTAACCCAGCTGGGATGCTGGTGTCCTTCCTTCGTTCTTGTCAGCTGTCAGAAAAGCTGCTGATCCCATTGCAAGCATCATGGGGCGGGAGCTCAGGAGCTTTGTGCTCCCACAGAGCTCTTTGTGCTGCACACATTAGGATCTAAATCCTGGATTAGTACTGGAAGCTGCAGTATTAGTGGAGCTCTGGGAGCCTGGGTTTGCCTTCATGGCAGACCTGATTCACTTGCACAGGAGCAACTGAAAGCGAAATATGTGAAACTCAGGGTCTGGAGTGAGGACAGCAGGAGGATGCTGTGGTCCACACACTATTGGTCATTGTCCCACTTTGCTGGCCTTCTCATCACTGTGTGTATGGTGACATTCAGGAGAGCTGAAAGCACTGGGCTTCCAACCCTGAGACCCCCGACACCCGTGCCCCTTTGGTGCAAGCTTTAGCAAGGGAACAACCTGGGCAGGAGAGCGCTGCCTGGCCCCTGGAAATGTGGGAGCAATCAAGGTTGGGCCACAGGTACCAGCAGCACAGGACTAGAAGGCTGGGAATTAGCTGGGGACTGCTGATCCCACGTGGCTGGGAAGGCTGGGCTCCTGCCTCACTCCTTTTGTCTCCCTGTACTGCTGGTCCAAGCTGTCTGTGCTTCCCTAGACTGGGGAACCTTGGGCTGTCATGCAGCCCCCACTTATGCTGGGTTTTGCCATGTGCTGAGCATGTATGTCCTCAGCTGTCACATCTCTCATGCAGTGCAAATGTGAGACTGTAGAAGAGGCTGCACAGCAGGACTCCAGTTCTCTCAAACAGACCTCCCAGTCCCTGCCCCAGGCTCACCTTGCACCCTGACGGCAAAATAAATTAACAGGTCTCAGCAGTGACTGGTTGAGGCCACGGGAGCTCTTCACTGCAGGGCTCCATTCCCTGCCAGGGAACAGAGGCTGCATTCAGGGTCTTAATTTAAACATGGTCACCCCCTCTCTGCGTGGCCACATATCCATGGCTGCAAGCTACTGCAGGCTCCCTGCAAAGCTGAAGGAAGCTGGAGGAGAATGCTTCTGCCCACATTACCCTCTGGCTCAGCACTCCTTGTGGGAGCTGGGTGGATTCAGGAGACCCCCTTGGCTGCCTCCACCTGCCTGACCTGCCACCATGGCAGGGCAGGAACTGCTGAGCCTTCCTGGAAGGCAGATGGAAGCTGTAGGCAGCTTCAGTGCAGCCTGCCTACAGAATGGTCTCAGATAGATCCATCCCCCCTGCTCCTCTCCTAGGTAACAGATGAGTCATGCTAGCAAGAAGCTGTTTGAAGGCTGCCCAGTGAGCACTGCCATCTCCATCTTTTGGATGGAAACAGCTGATGTATGTAATTTGTGGAGGACCTGCAAGTTCCCAGGGGGGTAGCTGGGGACTAGTGGAAAGCGGAGCTGTATTTTCTTTTATTACAGTAGTAGCTCTGTTGGGTTAAGGAAGTTGCCTGTCAGGAAGTCGCTGCTCTGAAAGGCAGACTGTGTGGAAACAAAGCTCTGACCCTGCCCGAGTGGGGCTGGCACCAAGACAAAAGCCTCAGTGCTGGAGAGAGTCTGCTCAATTAATGTATGTGACTCAAAGGATAGTGTAAGCCTGTCTAGAATATCTGATTTCCTTCTCACCATAAGCGTGCTCTTCTGCTCGTAAAAGGCAGCTTCCAAGTGTGGTATGTGCTGTTACCTGCTCCTTCATCTGAAAGGACTGCTGTCAAAGGACTAGGGGAGCTTTCTATGTCTATGTAACATACCCATTTCCCAGAGGTGATTTGAATATTTAATATTCAGTGGCTTCCAGTGAGCTAAAGTCTGCACTACTGTGAAAAAGGAGACTTACTCTCCTATCACTTGATTGGTTTTTAAGCCTTTATCCTTCATTATTTGTTTTAACAGACTGGAGATGTCATAGAGCATTTCCTTTTGAGTATTGTTCAGATTCACCTGTGTCTGGCTCAGCTCCATAAAGGTGCAGATATCTGTCTTGGCATCATAACTGATTATGGCATGAAGGGAAATGTGATGCTCCCTCTCATCAGAGAAACGTACTGTAATTCGTAAACATGCAGTCTTGAGCTGTGAATAGAGGAGACAATCAAAGAAAGAAGAAAACAAGCTCCAGCACTCCTGGAACTTTCAGCTCCTATGACAGGTGGCATGGAAGAGATAGATGCAGATCTTCCTGCAGCTTCTTGCAGCAAGTGGCTCAGGTTCAACTGTAGAGGGATGCTGCTGTAGAGGGATGATGCTGGAAGTCCCTCCATATCAGACCAGAATGTGATCTACAAAACAGGCCAGGCTGAGAAGCTCGTTTGCCTCTGCCAGGCCAGCTTTGCTCCCTGCAGGAACTTGGATTTTTTTCCTCCTCCTTGCAATCTGTAGAAGGTACATGCAGAGTTTTATTGTCTACACCCCATTCATGCTTTGTTTCTGATCTCTTTGCAACCACTTGTAGGATTTTCACTTCTGACTAAGCAATCTCAGCTACCCCTTAAATAACTAAATTTGTTGATGATATTTAATGGGCTATTCTATCCCAAAATTCACCTTTATCTTGAATTATGGGTAATGCTTTGCTGTCTGCCTTGGCCTGGTATCCTATACTGTGTTAATTCTCTTTCCTTTTCCAGGTTTGGTATGCTCTTCTAGCCTTCACCTTGTGTTTTAAACAAGACCCATCAGGACAAATTTATACCTGAAGTTGTGGATTTTTGACTTGCAAAACAGACCTAGGCATCACACGCCTGTGTATAGAATGAAAACTTCTGTAGGTTTTCAGTCTATTAGGTAGTGAAGATCTGTGACCACAGCCTCTCCCTATTGCTTTTCACTTCCTTGACAGTCTTTGGCATCTGTGGTCTTCACTGTAACGGTCTGATAGTAAGTTTTCCTGTAGTACTGATGGTGATACTCAGCTGTTGTGCTGCGTAATTGGTCTTGCCTGACATTACTCAAATTGCAGAACAGCTGAACTATGTCAGGTGCTCAAGGCCATGCCTAGTTGAGGTTTGAATTTCTCAAGGGATGGAGAACCCTCAGCCTTTCCGTGTTCTGTCACAAGGTTTTACTGGACTGAGAGGTGAAAAAAAAAAAACCAAAGCCAACATCTAATGGTAATTTCCCAGCTCATCACTGTTGCTTCTCACTTTGTCCTTGGGCACTTCTGAGGAGAGTTCACATCTGTCTTCTCTCCACTGTCCTGCTAAGCATCTGTAGGCCACAGAGTACCCCTTCACCTGCTCTTTTCCCAGATGGAAAAAAAACCCCATCTCACTCAGCCTCTTCTCATATGTCCCATGCTCCAACGCCTGACCATCCTGATGTCTTCTGCTGGATTTGCTCCAATCTGTCAATGTCTGTCTTGTACTGGGGAGCCTTACTGGGCTCTGGAATCCAGTTGTGGTATCACCAGTGCTACACTGAGGGGAAGAATCCCTTTTCTCTGCTTGCATATTTGCTGAGGCTGAGATTGGTGTCATTGCTACAACATTGCATGCTGCTGAGATAGAGGTACCTTGATGTTCCCCAGGATCCCCCCAGTCCCTTTCTGCAGAGCCTGTCTTGCTGTCTGGAGTTCTTCCCAGGCAGAAAAGTCATGGGGTGTCCTACGGAAGGACTTCACTTTTGTCTTTATTGAACCTTGTAAGGTTTGTGTCAACCTTACTAGGAATCCCAAATTGTTCTTAACTCCTGATTGCTGGTAAGCACATAGTATCCCCTCGGTGCTAGTTTCTAATCTGTTTAATTGGAGCAATGCTGGTTTCTGCTGGGTCATGGTTTGCTCCTGAATGTGGTCAGTGTTTCCTACTGGATATGAGTGCCATCCACTTCATGAAACCTGGCATACCTTTCAGGCTGAACTTGAGCTTTAGGTAGTGGTTTTACGTTGCTGAGAGGACTTTACCTCATGCATTTGCAGTACAATGTGTAGCCCCTTTTCTACCTCATGTCCCACGTGCTATGCTCCATGGTGCCCTGGGAGCTGGTCCTCTGTCTGAGCTTAGGCTTTATGAACTCTCCCTTCGTGTAACCCCCCAGGACAGGTACCTAGGGCTTGAGCTCAGCCAGGGTGTAACGTGTCAGGTCATTGCACCCATGACGATCTGGCCTGGACCTAAAAAGTGCTGCTGTTCAGGGGTCTCTGAGCTCTGCTGCTGCTCCCTTTGGCTTGTATTGTGATAGTCTTTGCCCCAGTCCTTGTAGTGCCACATGGATGTGCACTGGTGTTTCACTGAGGGACAGAGCCTAAAACTGGAGCTGGGTGTGTAACTTCCATGGTGACAGTAACACACAGGACAGCAGTGTTTATGAAACCTTCACTTATTGCACGTGCTGCCCAGGCTGTTCTCACCTTTCCTTTGCTGTAACTCTGTCCCCAGAAACAGCATCCTCAAGAAGAATAATTGCACCAGAAGGTGCATTTTGATGGGAAAAAAAAAAAAGAAGCAAATTTTTGATGGATAATCTCAAATGGTAAATGTGCTAAAGTAAATAGTCATTGTCATAGTGGCCATGTATCATCTCTCATTAAACGGTAGGGGAGACAGTGCATTCCTGGCCAGGAAAGATCACAGGTGGCGAAGGGGCTGATGTCCACCTTTTCTGGTCAGGTTTGCTCACTGGGAACAATGTTGCAGACAGCTCAGACTAGGCCTCTTGGAG
Organism: Todiramphus chloris collaris; assembly: GCA_025345505.1. Taxonomy (NCBI): domain Eukaryota; kingdom Metazoa; phylum Chordata; class Aves; order Coraciiformes; family Alcedinidae; genus Todiramphus; species Todiramphus chloris. The sequence goes on along the minus strand of JANVCC010000020.1, from coordinate 37,905,253 downwards.
GCCCAGGGAGTTTTTTCTAGCACTTCTCTTTGCTTGGGTACCAGTGAGAACTGAAATGTTGCTTCATTGGAAAATTTGGAGGCCTTTCTTGCCTCCCTTCTGTAGTTGTAGTTGCAGCAACAGAGGTGCAAGAAAGGCCTTATATCAGCACCTTGCTGAATGAAGCAGGGTTCACCAAGATTCACATCAGCAAGCTTCCTTGCTGCTCTCTGGGTGCTGAAACATGCCTGTGCTCATTGTCATTCTCTTAGATTGCAGAGGAGGCGTAGCTGTGATCTCCTTTATGTTGCCACCTGCGTGCTCCTGTCATGACTTCTGGGGATGCTGTCCCATTTGCAGTGAAGATGAAAAGCTGAGGCCTCTAACCTTACCAAGGCTCAAACCTTAGCCAAATCTAGGATTTGTCTAAGCTGATGAAGTGTCTCTGGCCACAACCAAGGGGGAAGGGTGTGGGGATGCAGTGAGGTCCTGGGAAGGGGCAACATATATGAGGTGGGACCCACTTCCTTTGGGCTGCTGCATCTTTCTGGTTAGCTTTGACCCACCTGCTCACTAGCCCACAGTTAAATTAAGGCATACTTACAAAAGCCATGATAACTGATTTGAAAGAACTGTACTGGACTATCCTGGTGCTTCCCTAAATCAATGCCTCAGCTTGCTGGCCTGTCTACAGGGAGCCAGGAGACCATGAAGAACCACCATGGGCTATTTTATACTTGGAGCTGGTTCCACAATCCTGTGGGGACACAGGCAGTGGGCATGGGCCTTTTGGGAGATCTGTGAGTTGTCCTACGCTGCAGCCAAGAGAGCCTGCTGCACACAGACAGCATTTTAATCTCTCACATCATTCAGTGTGTTAGTAGCCAAGCTGTAGAGATAGTAAAGATAGGACAGAAGTAAAGGAAAGAGTTGGAGTGGGCACGTGGTTAGAGTGCCTCTCTTTCTGCCCTCCTGGGGCAAGAACCTATTTGTGTATGTGGAAAGATAAAGACTGTTGCCAGAGGAAAATACTGGAAGTTTTCTGCAACACAAGCTGGGCAAGTGGGGGGACCCCTGTTCCTCTGGGACATCCTGCCTTGGTCCCAGCAGAACCATCCTGCCAGCTGTGCTTAGGCAGGGGTCTGCAGTGAGTCTGTCCACTGGAAGAGAGAGGTGTTCTCCAGGACCTGTCCCTTTCCTGGCTAGGCAGTGTGCTGGGACCCATTCCTTCCCCTTCTGGTGTTGCATGTAGCAGTGTGCCCCTCCACAGCATCCAGTCAGCTCTAGCTGTAAGGAGCCTGATTAAGCAGAACAGGTTTGGGAAGAGCAACTGCTCCTTGTCAGATGGGCAAGGAGAAGGCATCTTTGGCAGCTCAGGAGAAACTGCAGGCTTTTGCAAAGCGTGTATAAGGTGGGTCTGTGAGGTTGAATGGAACAGAGTCAAGGGACTGTCTCTTTCCTTATGGACTGTGAACGCCAGTGAGTTGTGTGTGTACTGCCATGGAGTCTGTGGCCGAGATGCTCCAGCTCAGCTGTGTGCATCTACCAATCTTGTTGTAGGGTTCAAAGCGAGTCCTGAGATCAAATGAATACGTCCTCCCACCTGGTGGCCTGATGGAGACCGAGCTGGAGCTGACCTTCTCACTGCAGGTATCTTGTGTTGCTTGGTCCCCCGGGCTCCTTGGTGCTCCCCTCACCTGGCACTTCTCGGCAAGCATGGCTTTGGGGGCTCGGTGTGAAGGGAGCAGCCTCTGAGGAGGGGCCTCCTCTGGTTGCCCATGCTCAGATCATAACAGCACGGATTCCTGCTGCTAGCCAGCCAGCTGCTCCATTGCTCCAGGGATTGTTTTGCTAGGCATGGGGATTTGGAGAATGATGTGGAGTGCAGGTGGTCTTTGAGGTGCACCTCAAAGCTCAGCAGGTCAGATCCTGCTGTACATCAGCACTGAGGATGTACATTACTCTGAGTCCTGCCCTCATGCTGCTATCTCCCCTCTACTTCCCTTTCCCAGTACCCACACTTCCTCAAGAGAGATGGCAACAAACTACAGATCATGCTGCAGCGGAGGAAGAGATACAAGAACCGCACGATCCTGGGCTACAAGACCCTTGCAGTTGGCATCATTAACATGGCTGAGGTACAGGATGCTGGGAACAGAGGGGAGCTCTGCGTGGCCTCCCTGTGCCAGTGCTGGGAAGGGAGCTGGGCCAGCTGACAGGCACTGGATGCTCTGAGTGCTCTGACTTGCTGGCTTGCTGTAAGACAGAGGGGGTGGGCTGCCAGCTGCCATTGTGTCACCCTGTCAGGGGGCTTGTCTGTCTGCCTAGGTGATGCAGCACCCAACGGATGGCGGGCAGCTGCTGGGCCTCCACAGCAACATGAAGGACATGAACATCCGAGTGGCTGAAATCAGCATCTACTCTTTGTCCAGTCAACCCATTGATCATGAGGATGGGAGCATCCCCTCAGGTCCTAAAATCAAAGCTTCAGGTGTGTTAGCGCTCATCACAGACCTGAAGGCAAGCATTTGGGCCAGGACATGGGTAACGGAGTGTATCCCCAAGTGCCTGCCAGCAGTACTGATCATTTCACTGGAGCCATGACAGATGTTGTGCTTAGCCCTGGCATCTGCACTGTCTGCTTTCAGATCGCTCCCCAGACATTGATAACTACTCGGAGGAAGAGGATGACAGCTTCTCCTCAGAGCAGGAAGCCAGTGATGATGCTGTGCAGGGTCAGGTAAGGGAGGCCTGGCAAAGTGGCTTATGTCCTGGTCCCATTTCTGGGTCAAGTGTCAGGGGTTGAGGGTCTTGGTCATCCTTAGCTCTCTCACCTCCTTTGTAAACATTTGTCATGGTTTCAGGGAGCAGAGAACCACAGTATCTGACAGCAGGAAGAACTGTGGGCTGCTGTCAAGTCAGTGGTGAGGCAAAGGACTTTGGAGAGCCATAGGTCTCATTTGTCTGTCCTTGGATCTATCTAGTCTGCAGCCTAAAACTCCCACTGAGCTCCCTCCATCTTGCACCATGATTCTCTCCTGTCTTCCTGTGATAACAAGCCAGAGGCTGCCCTCACTCTGAGACCGATTTTAGGAAGAAGTACAGTCTGGGTCTGAAAATGGTCAGAGGTGGCAGACCCACTCCAGCCCTCTGATGAGCTATGCCACTGCTGTTGTCCTCTTGTGGTGCCTACACTCGAGGCCAAACACGACTTGTGGTAGTGTGCTGACCAAGCACAGGGACAAACCCCTGTTCAGGGTCCTTCATATTACCTGTTCTGTCATGCTGGGTTAACACATCAGGCCCTGTGTCCCTGGGAGCTGTGTGTATTGTTGGGTCTGATCCCTGGGAGAACACTTTTTGTGAGCTCAGGTGCTGCACCCTCTGAGCTAACCCTGGAGAGGGGAGAGCAGGAGAACACCACGTGTGTCATGGGGAGGCTGGTGAGTGCGGAGAGGAGAGCTTTACGTTGTAACAAGGACTGTTTCAGAAAGCTGCTGTGTCTCCTCTGTATCTTGCTGGTACATGTCCCTCTGGAGGGGCCCTGGGGGCAAAGGCCCTGGGGAAGAAGGTCTGTTGGGTGGTGGTACTGAGGAGGAATAAGGAGCTGTGTAGAGAGAGAGATGGGAGAAGTGAGAAGTGAGACTCTGGGAGAAGAGTGGAGCAAAGCTTTTCAAAATGGGGGGCAAGTGTGGGGCAGGGGCACTTCTAGGAGATGCTGAGTTGCTCTGATATGCTGTGACTTTCTGCCTGCAGGATCTGTTTGATGAAGAGGATGACTTGAGGAAAACCAAGAAGGCTAGGAGGAAAATGATCCGAACCACATCAATGACCAGAGTAACATCAGCATTTACAGTGTGATCAAAGGGATGGAGGGGATTTACTTTCTCCCCTCCCTGCAGGGAGCGGGGGGGCGGGGGGGATAAGGGGGATGCTGGCACTGGTGCAGAGCAGGGGAGAGAGCCCTTGGCTCTGACAAGAAGGGACAAACCTCCTGCCGTTAATGAGCTAGCTTGCTGCTCAGAGCTGTACCCCAGCTTACGGTCTGCACTATGTTTAGCCTGGCTTTGTATCGATGATGATCTGCGTGCAACACAGTTTTGACTCACTTCTATGACATGGTCTCTTATTTCCCTCCCTGAGGAAGGGGAAGGTTAGCACAAGGAATGGTGAACCATTTAGCAGCTCCTCTGCCTGACAGCAGAAGAGAGGATCTGCCCTGCCAGCCCCCTGCTCTCCAAGCATCTCTTCATTCCCATCTGCTTCAGCCCTGAGGGTCCCTGGGCACCTTCTTCCTGAGTTTGTTTTCCACCTTTTCTTGCTTGAAGGCAGCATTCTTCAACAAGATGCTCTGGGGAATAAGGGTACTTAAATGGAGAGAAAGTGATATTATTCCAGCCTTTAGCAGAGTCTGAGTCCTTGCAAACTCCCTCATGGTCAGATAAAGTGGCTTCTTGCAGAGTCCAGGTTTAGTTCAAATCCTACAGCAAATTTAAAAAGCAAGGGAAATCATATCTGACCTTGGTCCTGGAGACCCAGAAAGGAGTCGATGCCATATCAAAGAAAGCAACTGTGGCATACGTTAGTCATCCTGGAACATTGTTTGATAGTTTTGCTGATCCTTTTTCTTCCCTTCTTTTGTTTTCAGCAACCAAACTTCAAGCAGAAATTTGTGGCTTTGCTGAAGAGGTTTAAAGTGACAGAGGAGGTAAGAAATTGGAAGGCTGCCCCACCTGGCAGTGCCCCCTGAAGATGTGTAGGTATCAGAGTGCTGGTTCCCAACCACTGGGAGCACAAGGTGTGAGCTGCAGGTGCTCAGGGGTGTTACCAAAGGTGGTGTGAGAGACGGCACAGACTGGGTGTTGGCTTTTCCAAAGCCTTCTGCCTCAAGAAGGCAGCTCTGAGCCTCATGCTGAAATCAAAACCACCTTACAATTGGGCAGAGAGGCCAGAGGAAGAAGGTGCTGTCATACAAAGACATTGCCCCAGGAGCTGCCATTGCAGGGGCAATCCTGTCCATAACTGAAAGCAGGCTAACATCAGCCTGGGGGTAGTTGACTCGGGCTGAGAGCCTGCACTGAGTGTGCAGCACAGCCAGTGGAGGTCCTCCTGTGTGTTTTAATTCCCAGTAAGTATGATGGGTGTCTGAGATGCCTTTGAACGTCATGCTCATGTCACTGTCTTTTGGCCCATTTACAGTGTTGCTTCTTCCAAAGCCTGGCTTTGGCTCCCTAAGGTGGGAACAGTGCTGTGTTGTGCTTAGTGGCTGGTAGGGAGCTTGGCCTGGAATACAGGTGACTCCATATCTCTTCATTGCCCTCTGGGCTTGGTCCCACAGGTTCTGGACTCTGACCCTGTAGACCAGACCCAGGAGGTAGAGGAAGACCTGGGTTTGCTCTATGACAGCCTGGAAGAGTGCAACAACAGTGACAGTGGCCCAGAGATTGAGGACAATGAGAGTGTGCACAGCACACCCAAGCCCACACTGAGGTAAGGGTTGCAAGCTGACAGCACAATCTGTAGGACCTGGAGAAATGCCCTCTGAAACTCCAGTTGCTTTGGTTAATGCAGGCATTGTCACATCTCCATCCCCATTCCCATCTTCTGTTGGCATCGCTGATCTCCTCACTTGCATGTCCTGTTTAATAAACTCAAAGCTGCCCATTTAAACTGGCTTCCTTCATACTGAGTCTCATTTAATTTCCTGCCGGCCCAGCAGCTGACACTGATCTGCTGGAAGAACAGCTACTTCACTGTTCCCAGCTCTCAAATCTTTCTGCTGACAGTCCTAGCCATCACAGGGTTCTCCATACTGAAGCATGCCTGTCTTTTGAGCACTTTGTGACCGCTTGGGCCAGTCCTTGTGTGCCTGTGAGATCTGCATGCTGTGTTCGCACCCTTTGTGGAGACATGTGACTAGCAACTGTTGGCAATGTTCCTCACCCTATTCCATAGGCACCTGGTGCCTTGACTTGCTCTGCCAAGCACTGCTGACTTGGCACAGAGGTCTCCAGTGGACGTGCATTGAAACCAAGCTTTTCTTCCACGGGATCCGCATTCACCTGTCCTCTCTTGCTCATGTCTGTTCTGTTTCCATGCTGTCCTTTTATGAGAAAGCTGCCTTTTGTTGTCTTTCTGCTTGGCTGCCTCACAGTGCGCTGGGTCTCTTCTAGCCAAACCAAGCTTACTTGTCATTATTGTTCTATAGCTCAGTATTTAAATATAGTTTGGATTAGTTGGAATCCCTGCTGAAGGTACTTAGCAAGGGTAGCAGAGCATCCTAGAGTAAGTGCTGGTTTGTGCTTGTACCTGCTGTTAGAGTCTTTCTTTGGTGTTTGCTGCTGTCTCTTATAGGACTGCCTGTGGGGCCCTGGACTGCTTTTCAGCCTGTTCACAAGGTGTCCCTATATTAGTTTGCTGTCCAGCACCTCAGTTTCTGCTAGGGCTGAGTGTGTATCCCTTTGAATCCATGTTACGGGGCCTCCTGTACTACTTCTAAGGAGATGTGGGAGCTGACTGCCAGTGTCTTTAGGTCCAAGGCCCTTCATAGCCTTCTCTGCTGGTGATGACCTTCCAGCCTAGCCTGTAAATTCAAGACGTGATCCTCACATTGGATTTCTTTATTGTCACAGACAGCCTTGCTAGACACTGTGAAGGTCTCTGTGGAGCAAAGGCATTAAGGTAGACCTTAGGGGTGAGCAGTGGCCAGTGCCCTGGATTGGGTCAGTGATGTTGGGAGCAGAGAGTCATCCTTTTTATCAGCCAGGGAGGCCATGCAGCTGTAGGCGACTCCTTATACTGGGGTGAAACTGGAGCTAGAACTGAGGCTGTTGGGTAAGACCTCAACAGTCAGAGCCTTTGATTGAAGATCAGAGGTGAAGGTACAAATGTCTCAATAGATGACTGGACAAATGAATAGAGGAGAGGAGGCTAATTCATTGGAGAACAGAAGGATGCTGTGCAGAAGGGCTGGGATTTACCTCTGTCTCAGCCTGCTGAGATTGACTCAATCATGCCTATAAGAGAGCCTTGGAACCGCAGAACAGGGCAAGCTGAGAATTGCACAAGAGCTCTGTGCTCAGTGTGGCGTCCTCTGAGGATGAGAGCTTCTGAATTGCAAGTGAGAGAGGGCAGAAACAGCCACAGCTTCCAAGAGCAAGGGGGAGACAACCCCATATAAATGGGGTGTTGAAAGCCAGACCAAGTATATTCAATCTATACACATCCAATGTCTAAGAAAAAGGAGGGGGGATGAAAATACCTTTTTTGAGGTGCCAGTGGCACCAGGGATATCTTACATTCTGGTGGGATTACTGGAGGAGTGTGGGAGAGATGCTGACTGGGAGGTGAATTATTAGAAAACATACGTATTTCTCTAGTTTGTTTCTGAAGTTATTAAAATAGTCTGTATTGATTGAAAATGCTGTCTGAGAAAAGGCAAGTGTGGAGTGATGACTGTTACAGGGTGGTGACAATGCCCGAGATCCTGTAGCAGAGATTGGAGGGGTGGTGAGAGCAAAAATGTGTTAGTAAGGAGAGACACCATTTATCCCTGTATAACCTAGAAAAAATACCCCACCAGGGCACAGTTCTCACTCTAAACCTGGAGCTTTGGTAAATGAACATGTCATGAAGCAGCTGGTCCTGGAGCCCTGGACTGTGTGTAAATACTGCTGCTGCAGAGCTGCTCTGTGGTGGGGACCGTAATTCACTGATACTGAATGTCCTTGGAGGAGGAGTAAAAGCAAAGGATCTGACAAACAGTGTTGTGCCTGGCGGCACAGGGTGCTGTATGCAGATGAGGAAACATGGTAGAAGGGAAATAAAAGGAGCAGCCAGGATGTTCAGAGCTCTGGAGGTAACCTGTAGAAAGCTGCAGATAGATCTAGATGAGGACAGTAGAAACCAATGGAAGCTCTGGGAGCATCCTAACAGAACTGCTCTATAACCTACACCTCTATGGCCATCTGTGGAAACCTGCAGCTTGGTATCCCCATCTGCACACCAAGCAGACCAGGAGAACCTTTTCCTGGGAGTTAGTCAGCAAATACATACATACAGCTTATGTAGGGAGAAGCTATCTCAGATCTGCTGCAGGGAAGTCACACATTGCAGATGGGCTGCAGTTGCTGCAAGGGTCCTGAGAAAGCTGACACAGGTGAGATCCAGTGATAGAACCTGCTTGTTTCCTAAAGACTGGTCTTTGAGTAGCTCACAGAATGTGGAGAGGATCTTTGGCAACTAAATAAGGTGTGTAAAAAGGGGAAACTTTTTGCTTAGACTGGAAGCTTAGACTGCGGTGGCAGAGGCAGTCCAGCTGCCCTAAGGGAATTCCTGTGTTGACCGTTGTAACTTAGGAACATGACCTTGGAGTTGCACTGTGCAATGCTATCAAAACTTAAGCTCAGAGACCTAAAAAAAAAGGCACATTTAAGTGGTAGGGAACAAAACTGGACATTGCTGTGCTACTGCTCTACCTAAGGTGTGGTTCTGTGTACAATACTGTGACCTGCAGAACCTTGGGAAAGGGGAAAGCAGAAAGGCATGGTGGAAGCTGCTGCTGGATGTGTGCAGCAGCAGCAGCAGTCAGTCAGAGGTAAGGAGCCCTCCCTGGAAAAGGGAGAGCAGAAAGGAAGACAGATGAAATCTGTGGATGCTGTGGTGGTGCAGAGGTGGCAGAGAGGTTCAGCAGCACATTGGAGTTGTGGTGTTGACAGAGACCATACACCAGTGAGATGGGGCAAGGTGGCAGTTCCCCACTGTGCACTGCAGTGGTAGTGGATCACCTGAGAGAGAAATCACTGCCAGCTAGGAGACAGGGACCCTGCCTCCAAAGCACTGGGGTCACAGGTTTAGCCCTGTTGGTCTGGGATGGCCCCATCCTGTCCCTGCACCTAGCATTGTTGCAGCAGACCGTGGTGTGTGGGGCTGGCAGTCTGCTGGAAGGTCTGCTCCTAGGCTGTGAGTTGCTCAGACACCTGTGCCTTGGACCTGTGTCCCACTGGGAACGTCTCCACAGTGCTCTGCACTTGGGACAAGCCGCCAGGTGTGTGCTGGGATCATGGTGACTTTGTTCCTCTCTTATTCCTGCCTTTTTCTCTCCCATCTGTCTGTCTGTCTGTCCATCCGTTCGTCTGTCTGTTTCTCTGCAGGCGTTTCTTTGAGGGAGTCTCTCATTCTGGTTCCCAGACTGAGATCGGCAGTCTGCACAGCCAGAAAGGGCAGGATCAAGAGTCGGGCAGCCCTGTGAGTTACACCACCACCACCTCTTGCCCTGTTCCCTCCCCAGCCAGCCCAGCATCCCCACAGTGCCTGCAGCTTCCTTTGAGACCACAGCTCCTTGCAGCACCTGCCTGGAGCTGCTCCTTCCCTTCTTTCCTCTTCTTTTCCCAGCGCAAACAGGTAGCGATGGAGAGCATCCTCTGGGTCCAGTCCCAGGGGGGATGCTGGACTCCTTTGTGGGATCATGTGTTCAGTGAGGCCAGGCATGGGCCACTGGCAGCTGCCCCACTCGGGGTGCTCCGTCCTGCTCTGACCCCCCTCCCTGTCCCCCAGGGCGAGGCAGACAAGTGGAAGCCAGGAGCACTTCGACCTCAGGAAGAGGCAGGAGTGGAGGTCCCCGCAGTGGTGAGTCTAGACTCCAAGATGTGGAGTGGGATGGAGCTCCCTCAGGCTCCATGTTGCTTTCTGGGGTTCCAGGCCCACCAGCCTGGGAGCAGGGCTGGGGGACAAGTTGATTTGGCTGGAGAGCGGTGAGAGTGGAAGGAGGGTTATGCTCTGCAGGAGGTGCAGCCCAGCCCTTTCAAGACCCTGCAGCCTTGGGTCTCCAGTAGGACCACCAGGCCTATCCTGGATGAGGGCACCCACGGGTGGAGGGAGCAGGGCAGGGAGAGCGGTGTGTACGAAGTGACTGTGTGTGGCCCTCAGGAGTTGGCCGCAGAGCAGCCGTGCTCACGACTGGCCCCCGCAGAGGCCGCCACGAGGGAGAGCAGCGTGGACAGGCTGGCCCAGCTGGGACCCAGTACCAAAGCCGAGCTCCCCGGTGCCGTGTCCCCCAGGTAAGGCGGGTCTGCACCCCATGCCAGGGCTGAGAGGGCTCACGCTGGCTCCCTGGAGTGAATGGGGGTTGGTGGAGATGGGATTTCCTCAACAGTGTTGCCTCTCCTGCTTCTCTCTCGCAGCAAAGCGGAGAGCAAGCAGTTGTGGCGTCCCCGCAGCACCTCTGTGAAGGACCGGCAGAGCTCAAAGGGACAGGGTGGCCGTGCCAGCAGCCTGGACAGTGAGAGCTCTCCAGACTCATGGCACAGCACCCAGGTGAGGGCCTGGAAGCTGCCTCACATGGAGGCTTCTCACTCACCTTCAGCCATGGACAGAGCGGCCAAGACAGCCGACTGGGGTTAACCTTCACGGTGATGCTGTCATAGGTGCCCCGAAAGTCTGTTTACGATCAGCTGAACCAGATCCTGGTCTCAGACGAGCAGCTCCCCGAGAGCATTGTGCTGGTGAATGTTGCTGAGTGGCAGGGCCAGGTGAGTAGGTGTGATGGGAGCTAGATGCATGGGGGGAGCTATAAGCAGGGTCCTAGGGGATTCTCCCAACCATGACGCTGTGTCCTAGGCAAACTGGCTCTAGCTGTGTCCTCTTCCCCCCTCCCTTGGCCCTTCCATCAGGGAGAACAGTGCCGAGTTGCGCGGTGCTGAGCCACATACACCAGAGTCTGGTATACCTCCTCCATTATGTGCCACACACCAGCACTGCTGGACCCTCAAAGCACGATGCCCTGAGCAGTCCCAGAGAGGCTGCTTAATGGACTGTACCTTGTGCCCTCAATGCTTCATCCTGGCTCCCAGTGACCACAGTGGCTAGAGATTGTTGGATGCCCTGGCAAAGGTGCCAGACTCCCTCTGCTGGCACCAGGCCCTGGGAAGCAGCAGAGGTGCTGTTTCCTGCTCAGAGATAAGAGAGCGTAGCCTGCTGCTCCCAGGGAGCGTCAACTGCATTGCCAGAGCTGGAGCCTCTGGGCAGGGAGGCATGCGAGGCCTTCCCGCCTCGTGCCGATCGCCATCGTGTCCATGTGAGGATGGGCCCAGCCCCTGATGAGCACCTGCCTTCCCCATGCACAGAGGAGCTGACTGCTGAAGGTGAGCAGGGCTGTGTACATGTGTGCAAACATGCAGTTAGCAGTTATATAAAGCCCTGGTGAGACCCCTTTGAGATCCTGCAGCTACATCTCACATCCAGAAACAGTGCTGGAAAATCAAGGTGAGGGTTGTGGTGGAAGAAAGGGCTTCTCAGTGAGAAGTGCTGGAGTCTTGACCCAAGCCACACATCTTTGGTGTGTTCCTGCTCTGGCTCTTGTCCTGACAGGGGGGATGTGCCATACCCTCTCATGGCATCGTCTAACTCCCCTTGTCTAGCACGACTGCCTGTTTTCCCACTGTGAAGAGACACAGAAGGATTTTCGAGTGCCACAATGTGAGAGCAAGAGAAGGGAGTGAGCAGAGGGGAATTGAACTTAGAGCTGGGCCCTGCTGTGAGATAGTAGGATGTAAATCAGAGGGACTCTGACCAAACCCTTTATCTCAAGGAGCGCAGCCTGATTTTTGGGGCAGTTTTGCCCCTGCTGTCTTAGGGTGGTGACTGCTGTGCTTGAAGTCAAGAGCAGGGGGCTAGGGCAGACAGACCCTAGCAGCAGAGCTGGGAGGAGCTGGGATGCTCAGGCATGAGGTCAGGGATGACCTGATGATTTCAGTCTCTCCCTGTGGCATGGGTGGGTACAGGGGTGCCAGTTCTATCCCAGGGGGCAGAGGGGCCAGGGCAGGCATGAGCTGGTGCTGGCTAGCACAGCCATGTGCCCCCAGGGTGCCATAACCTGGGCTCTCTGCATTGGCAGTACGTGAGCGAGCAGCTCCAGGCACACAAGCAGTTGGTTGTATCCACGTGCTCTGTGGCGGACATCCAGGCAGCCTTCAACACCACTGTCTCCCGCATCCAGCGATAGTGAGTACACCTTGGGCTTAGCCTGATGGCTCCTTGGGACCGCTGGGAAGGGCCCTGGCTCCCCCGGGGCTTGTTGGGACCCTTTGGGGTTGTGGACACAACTTATAGGAGCAGGCGTAAGCCCTGGGGAAAGTGGGGGATCCCAGTGCTGGCTTTGCCCATGGCAGTGCTCAGCAAGCTGTAAATTGTCAGCAATGGCTTTCTGATGCTGGGTCATTTGCCCTGGCAGGGCACTTCCCCTGTGCCCCTGACCCACCTGCGCATCCCTCACGGTCTTCTTTGCTCTCCTTTTGGCAGCTGTAACTGTAACTCCCACATGCCTCCCCCAGTGAAGGTGGTGGTGGCGGGGGACCAGAGCTACCTGAGTGTTGTCCTCCGTTTCTTCGTGGAGCAGCTGGCCAGCAAGACACCTGACTGGCTCAACTACCTTCGCTTCCTGCTTGTCCCACTTGGTGAGAGCCACCGTGAGCCTGGCCCCAGGGTTGTGCTCTCCTACTGCCCCAGGGTCCCCTGCCTGGAGCAAATGTCGCTCTTCCCACTCGCAGGCTCTCACCCTCTGGCCAAGTACCTGGCCTCGGTGGATAACAAATACAGCACCCTCTTTCTGGACACGGCATGGCGGGAGCTGTTTAGCAGGGCTGAGCCACCCATTGCAGGTGAGGAGTGGGGCAGGCCAGGGCCAGTAGTGCCCTGAAGAGGAGCCCAGCTGCCACCACGGCCCTCACTGCTTTTTGTGCCTGCAGACACTGTGGACATTGCAGGCCGCGTCGCCCAGTTCATTGCTGGAGCCAGCCTCTCTCACCAGCTCCCCATCTCTGAGGCCATGCTGACGTACAAGCAGAAGAGGTGAGCATGGCCCTGGGGCACCTATCCTGCCTTAGGTAGCCCCAGTCTGGGCTGTGTCCAGGACAGGGCTGTGGGAAAAGAGGGACAAGCAAGTGAGACCCTGTGCTCTTCTCCACCGATGAGCAGCGTGGTGCTGAGGGGAGCTGGAATTCCACAGTGAGAGGCCTGCAGTGCCACCCCCTGCCACCCCCTGGTGCACTCGGCCCTTAAGCAGCTGTGGGCTCTGACAGCCCCGACGGTGGGGACTGGCTGCCAGGGCTGGGCTGGGCTGGGCTGGGGGCTGCAAGCTGGCACTGCTGCCTGGGGGTTGACGCTCGTGTTCCAGCTGCACTCTCACCTCTCCCTTCTCTTGGTTTCTGGCACCCAAGGAAGAGAAGTCTCTATTTTGATTTTTATATCAGGTATTGGCTTGTGCTTGCTGTGCCGCTGCCTGGCCCCCCCCCTTCCCCCATGTGCGTCCATCCCTCTTGCCGTGCAGAGGAGTCGTGACCCCAGAGCGGGGCAGGGCTGCCCTCCCGCATGCAAGCCCTCTCCCAGCACTGGAGGGGCTGACTTCTTGCCTCCTTGTGTAGTGTGCCCTGTGCTGCCATGTTTGGGACAGGGGGTCCTATGGGAAGGGAGGGCAGAGGAGACGGTCCCAGTGGCCATGAGCCAGCATTGGCCCCTACCAGCGAAGGGGGCTCTGGGCCACAAGGCACTTAGTGCTTAGCGCGTGCAGATCCTGACCAACCTCTCTTCCTTGTGCAGCCCCGATGAGGACTCCTGCCAGAAGTTTGTACCGTTTGTGGGGGTGAGTGTTTTGAGGGGCCAGCAGGCAATTGGGGCTGGGGCGAGAGGGGCAGTCCACAGCCCTGCTGATGCTGGGGATCATCTGACTTCTCTATCCTTGCAGGTGGTGAAGGTGGGCCTGGTGGAGCAGTCCTTCAGTGCCTCAGGTGAGTCCCTAGGAGCCCACAGTCCCCAGCTCCTTTCTCCACTGTGGGGAGACCCTTTTTGGTGTCCCTCAGCCATCCCCTGACCCACACTTTTCCTCTGTAGTGGACTCAGATGATGCCACGGTCTGCACCCCGTCCCTGCTGAGCTCAGTGCCAGCCACCAGTGGAGCAGCCCCCTATGGCAAGGAGACTGTGAGCACCCCACCACCCTCTCCGTCTGTCAGCAGTGGCCTCTCAGGTGCTGGGTAAGGAAGCTCCACTCAGTCTGAGGCAGTGGGTACCGCAGTGAAGGGGTCTGAGATGCTCACTGGCAAGGCTCACACATCCTGGAGTTATTGAGCCAGAGTGCTCCCAGGGCGGGCTGCAGCTGGGCTACAGGGAGGAAGAGGAGCAAAGACAGCACCTGGTGCTGCATGGTGCTGTCCATCTTGCCCAGGTCTCTGAGCCCTGGTGTGGAGGTGATGGGCCTTCAGGTGGACTACTGGACAACGCAAGGGCTGGACAGGAAGAAGGAGGGTGAGAAGCGGGAGACGGGTATCAAGAACACACTCAAGAGCAACTTCCGCTCACTCCAGGTCAGCCGCATCCCTGGCACAGGGGAGCTGGTGCCCCCTAGCACCATGGCCATGACCGTGGTCACCAAGGAGAAAAACAAGAAAGGTAATCAAGCTCACCCTGGGGTCCCTTCTGGCTGTGGGGCCACCATTGCAAAAAGGACAGGAGGGTAGGGCTGAGACCTGGCCCAGCAAGGGCCAGTCAGTACAGCCAGCCCTGGGGGTGAGGGCTCCCACCCCGGACTGGGTGGGGACATCCTAACATTGGTCCTGTCTGTCCTTGGCCTCCAGTGATGTTCCTGAGCAAGAAACCAAAAGAAAAGGACCTAGAACCCAAAAGCCAAGTCATCGAAGGGATCACACGCCTCATCTGCACTGCCAAGCACCAGAACACCATGTTACGAGGTGAGGGGAGGTGCAAGCCACACGAGGCTGTAGTGAGGCAGACCAGGCAGCACAGGCTGCCTGTAATGGGGCTGCTCCTCACTGTGCCCTCTTCTCTCAGTTTCCATAGATGGGGTGGAGTGGAATGATGTTAAGTTTTTCCAGCTGGCAGCACAGTGGCCAACGCACGTCAAGTACCTCCCTGTGGGCATCTTTGGCTACTCGAAGAATGTGTGAGATGTGGGGGCAGCCCTAGCATGGAGCTGCAGAGGGTTGCAGGTGGAGACAGGGACGCAGAGAGACAGACGTGCTCTTATCCCTTCTCTTCCGCGGCCCAGCCCATGCCTGCTCTGCAGACGGAGATACCACACCCACACCGCTCCCTGTGGGCCAAGACCCATAAAGGTGAGGCCAGTGAGAGTGGGTCCAAGCACCCTCCAACACCAGCCAGGGCACCCTGCCATCGGCCTCCCCTGACCCCCAACCGCAGCCTGGGACAAGGGTTGGCACCAGCCAGCAAGGACCCAGAAAGGGCTCTGGGCCCCACTCCCCCAGATGCGCCTGCCAGGTCAGCTCCCCAGCCAGCTGGGGCCCCAGCTGGGCTGGGCCCAGCCAGGTTCCTCAGCACTGGAGCTAGCAGGATTGCTTGGGGGGGCGGGGGTGTGTGTGTCAAGTGCTGAACGGGGCCCACCAACCCTGCACCGCCATTCGCCTGCCCCATCGCCAGCCTTGCACTGCTGTGCCTGGCCCTGCCCTGTGGGGCTGAGCCTCAGCAGCTTTTCTAGTCCCCCTGCAGCCCTGCTGCTGAGGCTGGCACAGCACTGCTGAGGCTGCCCTCCTCATCTCCCCAGCCAGCCCTGCCCCACGGTGCTGCCAGCTGGAGGTGTGGCATGGGAGCACCTGGGTTTTTTTTTTACAAGATTCTATTTTTTTTAAATTTATTGTACGGTTACTTTTCGGGATTAATTTTAATAAATTAATGCTGGTACCATTATGGCAGGTGTGTGTGTGTGTGTATGTGTGTCCCTCCAAGCCTGAGGGCAGGGCCAAGCGCAGCTGAGACAGAACAACTGTGGGCAGCGTGCAGCTGCTACCACCGCTCCAGCAAGCACAGCTGGCCGGGCACAGCAAACAGTACTACGGCCTGGCACACTCCCAGCCATCGGCCAGCTGAGCTCTCAAGCTAGGAACAGGGTGGAGACGAACTTGTTTATTTAAAATAAACCCCACCTGTACTCAGGAAGAGACAGACTGGGCCCAGCCTGTGTCATCCCAGCACAACCAGGTCCTTGTCTACCTGAAGGTGGAAAAAGTCTGTCTCCTTTCAGCAGAGACCAGGCTTGCAGCTGTCTTGATCTCTACAGTCTGGAAGGCAACATGGGGCTGGACATTGGAGGTAGGAGGTGTTGTGCATTCAGCAGAGACGTATTCCAAGACCTGAGGCCTCCCCTCCTGGCGCCGGACATAGCCCTGGTTCAGCAAGCGCAGGACGCAGGACAGCACATCCACGCTGTGGCAGCAGAAGCTCAGGAACTGCAGCCCCGGCCCCAGCTCACCCTTCCGACAGGCGTCGGTCACCTACAGCAACAAGGGAGCCCCGCGCTGCAGTGCCATGCAGCACGGCAGCAGCCCCTCTCTGCCCCTTGCGCCTGCCATACCCTGAACACCAGGTTGTCAATGTGGAGCTGCTTCTCCACCTTAAGGATGCGGGTGATGAGGCAGCAGAGGATGTTCCTCTTCCTTTCCAGGGCGCTGACCTCAGCCCTCTCTGCCTGCAGGTACCTCTGCCGGGGCAGCAGCCTCAGGTGCCGGCCAGCAGCACGGGCCAGGGCCGCCTCGTTCAGCCGCAGCACACCTGCAGCCAGCACCCGGCCCAGGGTCAGCTGAGCCCCAAGCTGGGCCCTGAAGGAGCCCCAGGACACACAGTGTGGCTGTTGGGCCCAACCCTGGGCCTCCCACCACTGCCATCAGTGTCAGCCCCATCCCTGTCCCCACACACGACCCCAAGCAACAGCCTGAGCCACACACGCGACCCCTGGCCCCGGTCCCCACCCCGCACACAGACCCGAGACCCAACTGCCCGCGCCCCTGCACAGCCCCACGGGCCCGCACCCCGAGCGCCCACAGCCCTCACCTCAGCCCAGCGCGCTCACCTCCCCGGCAAGCTCCCGCACTCGCAGCCCAGCGCCCCTGGGGCTCAGCCCAGCGCCTCCCCAGGGGTGCCCCGGCCCCACACTCACCTCCTGCCGGGCAGCTCTCCACCAGCACCCCCTCGCCCTGGGTCAGCGGCGACAGCGCGTGGTGCACCAGCTCGGCCTGGAGCCCCGTAGCCTGCAGCAGAGCCGCCACAGCCACCTCCTGCGGAAGGCACGGGACGGGCAAGGGCCGGCCCAGACCCGCCGGCCGCACTCGGCAAAACAAGGAGAGCCCGTGGCCCGAACGCTGCTGAGACCCCACCGGAACGGGGGACGCCGCCCCGCCCCGCTCCAGCACTGCCGCCTCCCTCGCACCGCCGCGGCCCCGTCTCCTACCTCGGAGCTGTTGAAGCGCAGCAGGATGTACATCTGCAGCGTGGACACGCGGAGGACGCAGTCTCCGAACTGCAGCTCAGCACAGCCCAGCCACGTCCACTGCAGCCGCCGCGGCTTCGCGTGCTCCCAGCCCGGCTGGCTCTGGCCTGCCAGGGACCGCGTCAGCGCCAGAGCCAGGGGCCACCCGGGCACTGCCAGCACACCCCAGCCCTCCTCCCGCGACTGCCTCAGCTGCTGGGGGGTCCTGGCCCCGGCACGGGGCGCACACACGCGCCCACACACACACCCACACACGCCCTCACACACCCAGGCGTGCACAGACAGACAGACACACAGACACTGCCACGACACTCACGCCGCCTGCAGAAGTTGGCAAATTCCTCCAGGGGAGAGCTCAGCGCCGAGGAGAGAAAACGCCCAGGTTCATCCATGTAGCAGAAGGGGGAAACGGGCCAGCAGTGCGGCGACAAGACCAGCACCTTCACCTCTGGCACGGCCACTGCCAAGGACGTTCCCAGTGCCTGCGCATGTGGACACGAAGATGGCTTAGGACGGGCCCCCAGATCCTGTGAGGAACACGGGCATTCCCCGGCCACCTCACTCCACCACCACCCTCACCTCATCCAGGCCCGTGTCCAGCTCCAGCAGCTGCTTGTCCTGCTCCTGCAGCTGGAAGAGGCAAAACTGCCGCCGGAGCTCCTCCGACTCGGCCAAGTTCCTCAGCATCTCTTGGGGGAAGCGGCTGGGGAAGCACAGCTCCATCTGCTCCACGATGGCTCCTTCCAGCCAAGATGGCTCTTGTGCCAGGAGCCGGTCTGCCAGGTAGTACCTGCCGCAGCCACCAGCATCAGGTCAGGGGCTGGCCTGAGCCACAGGGCCACCAGCTCAGCCCCAGCTCTGGCCTCGCCCCTGGACACACAGGCCCAGCAGCCCGTCTCCCCTCTCTGGGGCCAGCAGGGAATGGGCTCCCACAGCCTTTTCCCTCCGCACACCGGAGCCAGGAAAAGCAAAGCAGGAGCGGCCCTGCCAGACCTGGCCAGGCTCAGCCGTGGCCCCAGAGCTGCCGGTCTCACCCCACCACGCCAGCACCAGGCCCTCCGGTCCCACGGAGACACGGCAGCCCTCACCGGTAGAAGTGCTCAAAGGTGTGAGCGAGCTCCAGGCCGCTGACGACGACGAAGGGCTCCAGGATCTGCTGCAGCTGCCACAGCGTCCCCGCTCCGCCTGCGGCCCTCTGGAGCTCCCGGATTTGCCCGTCGAGGTAACGGGCAAACTGCTCACTCACCTGCAGAAGGACAGGACTGGCTGCGGGGAGGCTCAGCGGGTGGCTGCAGGGCCAAGCCGGGGCAATGGCCCCCAGGGAGCGTCTGGGAAACCCTGGGGCTCTTGGGCAGGGGCCAAGGGTGCCCCAGTACAAGCCCCAGGAAGCAGCATGCCAGACTGGCCCTCCCGGAGCTCGTCCCAAGGCCGGGGCACCCTTCCCGACCCTCACCCAGGGCCAGTGAGACCAGGAGCCCTGGCGCTGGTGTCGGCCACCCCCAACTCACGTGCAGGGCAGCGAGGAAGGAGAGCTGCAGCAAAGCCCCGGCGAAGCCCTGGCCCAGGGCCAGCACGAAGGCGGCCTGCTGCCCAAAGAGCTCCTCCGTGGCGCCGCGCAAGCGCTGGTACAGCTGGCAGTACCGCTCCACCAGATCCGGCGCCTGCCCCGCCACCTCCAGGAACCGCTGCACCTGGGGACGGAGGAACAGAGGGTGAGCCCCTCAGCGGGACGTGCTGTGGAAATGCCCAGGGTCCCGGCCTCGCTCTGCCTGAACCGACCACCCAGGTCTCGGCCCCAGTGCTGCTGCAGCTGCCCAGCAGGAGTGAAGCAGCCCGGCCCTGTACCCGCCTCCTGATGGCCAAGCCTGGCCAGGGGGCAAGGGCGTCAGGGCTGTCCCCACGCCCCCCCAGGCCCTGCGGAGCCTGGTGCAGCCCTGCACCCTCCCCACGCTCCCAGGACTCTGCCATCCCCCCAGGCACCCACTGCGGGGTCCCACACGCCCTCTCCAGCCCTCCGAGCTGTACCTGCTGCTGCACCACACCACGCCAGCACTGCGAGATGCTCCACAGGCCGCTCAGCTTCTCCGCTGCCACCTTTGCAGCCCTGACTGGCACCTCCTTGTTCTTCCCCTCCTTCCCCCCTGCTGAGGGACAACCCCAGGCTCAGCACAGCTTCGGGGACAGGCCCCACATGCTGACCAGCAGCAGCCTCCTGCTCTCCCTCTCAGGGTGCAGGGCAGAGATGCCGGGGAGGCATGGCCACTGTGGGGACACAGACAAAAGCCTTCCTCCCAAGGACTCGGGAGCCTCCCGTGCCACACGGCTGCCCCCAGAAATCCCCAGAGGATCCCCCCGACTGAAGCCTGGTGCTCCGGACCACCACCCCCCCACCACCACAGAAGGGAAGCCCCTTGCTCACCAGCTGCTCCTGCCTCCTCCGGCTCCGGGCCACCAGGGTCCACGTGCACCAGGAGCTGGGTCAGGCGCCGCACACGGGAGCCAAGGACGGCACCGCGGCCCGTGGCACAGCGGGGTGGCTCTGTGCTCTCCAGATACTCGCTCAGCAGCCAAGCCAGGGGGCTGACGCCGTGGGGATCTGCCAGGCCAACCAGACTCAGAACGGTGTGCCTCAGCCAGGGGCACGGTGCGGACGGGCCCACGCGAGCGCAGGGTACCTGGGCTGGTGATGCTCTGCACCAAGGGGCTCACCAGGGCCTCCCAGCAAGTCCTGCCCAAGGCCTGGGCCGCCTCGTCATCGGGAAGGAAGCGATCGGCGAAGCCCTGCTCGTGCCGCAGCGCCTGGTTCAGCCTGCAACAGCGAGCGGGCAGCACATGGTGCTGCCGGGCACCTGCCAAGGGCAGGGGACACCCCCCAGGACAGTGCAGTGTGGCAGCCTCTCCCTGCCTGTCCCTCCCCAGCTGTGACAGCTCCACAGCCCCACTCCTCACAGCAGCCAGGGCCCCCCGCTGCCCCTGGGCTGTGCCTGCAATGGGCCCTGGAGCCCTCGTGGGTCCCACCGAACCAGGGGGCTGTGTGGCACCTGCAGCTGTGAGAGCCTCCCATGCCCGACTGAACTCTACCAGGTCAGGATGCACTGGCCTCTGCAGGGCACCTCTGGTGGGTCAGCTGTGCCCATGTGCCCAGCTTAAACCTCCATAGCCTAAGGTAGCCCTGGCTCCCTGGGACTGCTGGTGGCCACGGAGGAGTGAGGGCCCCTCCCTGTCCAGGTGGGATGCCTGGCTGCTCCTCTCCTGACCCTGCAGCCCCCTTGCACACTGCCAGCACAGACAACAGACCCACGACATGGGGGACGTGACGGCACAGCCAGGAGACAACTCACCTGCCAAAGAGCTGCAGCAATTGGCCCCGGTCCCGGCGGATCTCCTGGCACCAGGCGTGAGCCCGAACAGTGCAGGAGAGGAATGTCCGCCGGCACAGCTGCTTCTTGAAGATGGGCCAGAAAGTGGGCTTGGGACCCAGCACCTCAATGCCACGCACACGCGTGTCGATGCCACCCTATGGGAGAGTGCAACCCTCAGCTCCTCAGGCATGGCTCTAATGCCCCCCATGCTGCCAGCTCCCTGGCCCGGCCTCCTGCTCCCCTACCTGCTGGCACCGCTTCACTCGGATCTGGATAACGGGCCAGAAGCGGGTCATGTTTTCCAGCAGGATCACTCTGCTGTCTGAGGGCAGGACAGTCACCTGCAGGCAGATGGTGGGACCTCAGAACACCAGGCGGCAAGCGCCAGCCACCCCGCCTGCTGCCCCGGCCACCCCGTTTAAGCCATGGCCTCTGTGCCTCCCAGCAGCCCCTGCACAGCCACAGGGCACCCCCCACCAGGGAGCTTCTGGCTCGCAGGGCCAGCACTCCAGCCTGCTGCAGACTGGGCTCCAGAGCTGCCCGTGCCCAGCTCTCCAGCACCCGATGCCTGCAGCCCAACGGCTCCCGCAGCTCAGCCCCTGCTATCCCCACCTCCCCGGGGGACACCACCCACGACCCTTCACCCGAGCGAGACCTTCCCAGGGCACAGCAAGGACCAGGCCACCACTCCCCTGGGGCCGCACGGCCTGAGCGGCCCGTGCCAGACTCACTGCGTTGAGCTCCGTCCTGATGGTGCCAGGGCTGTCTCCCCCCAGCACCACGACACGGGCCGGCATGTAGCTGGAGTCCTCGCTGGCCACCAGCATGCTCATCTCCCTGCAGCACAGCAGACACGGTTCTGCCCAGCAGTCCCCACCTCCCTGCCCCGGCCCCTGCCAGCCCCACACGCTGCTGCCCCGGGATGGGGATCGCTGGGGCAGGGCTCGCACAGGTCCCCAAAACCTCTGCTCCCCTCGCAGCCTTCCTGGCCCCAAGGCCCCCCGGCCCTCCCAGCCCAGCCCCACCTGACCACAACGCCACACTGCATGTGCACAGTGATGAAGTGGGAGCCAGTGCTGCCATTCGACTCCCAGTAGGTCTTGGGGTTCCCGTCTGTGAGCTTGCTGGCCCGGTGGGGGTTGGAGGAGACCTGCACCTTCTCCCAACACTTGTCCTCCTTCACCTCCACTCTGGAGCCTGAGGAGAGAGGGCACAGAGCCTCTTCCAGACACCAGCCCAGCACGTGGCAGGCACAGGGGTCCAACTCCCACTCCCTGCACTCACCCCGACAGAGGTGCCGCAGAAAAACGTCAAAGAAGGGGATGCTGATGGGCTGGTGGCTCCGGCGGTGCTCCTCAATCTGCCCCAGGACCAGCTACAGGATTGGGAGAGGCTCTTACCGGGGCTCCTGCATCCTCCTCCCCTCACCCGCCACAGGGCTGGGGCGGGCAGAGAGCAGGGGGCTGCCCTGCGGTGCCAGGGACAGCTGGAGGGCCCCGAGAGCACAGCCAGGCCTCCCCAGGCCCACCTGGATGCAGCCAGCCAAGATGCCGGTCGTCAGCTGCTTGTAGAGGCTGGCGCACTTCTCGCAGTCCATCACCAGGCTGAGCAGAGCCGGCGCCAGCGGCGGGGCCGTGCCGTGCTTGTCCAGGGCTTTGGATAGAGCCTCGTGGGCGCCCACGCGGCACATCACCACAGCGCAGTCCTTGCTGGTGCTGGCCAGGCGGTGCAGGAAGGCAACCACCTCCTGCACCACCTGCTGAGCGGGCAGCTGTGACCGGCCGGGCCAGCGCCGGGAACCCCCCAGGCCCCAGCGGCAAGCGGGGAGCCGCAGGGCTCCGTCCCCTCCACCCCGACACCGCCCGACGGAGCCCGGCCGGCAGCGGCACCGGGCACGCCAGCCACCGGGACACAGCCACAGCCAGGACACTCCCCACCTCTCCCGGGGTGTTGGCCACGACGTAGCCAGGCTGCTGCAGGCGGGGACCCCGCTTCACCGTCGCGGAGCCCAGGCGACGCACCGCGCAGCCAGCAAAGCCAGCCCTGCCTGCCGGGACCCCCGGGGCCTCCTCACCTCCCGGTCACTGCTGTGGGCGCTCAGGGAGGACAAACAGGGCTCCACACACTCGTGCCAGGGCAGCACATCCTCCTCGTAACAGTCCAGGAACTTGTCCAGGATCCTGAGGGACAGGCCGGGCCCGCTCAGGCACACAGACAGCAGGGCCAGAGGCAGCCCCACCGCCCTGCTCCACCTGGAAGCCCGGCACCCCACAAGGGGACTGGGAGCCAAGGCTCCCCAAGCGCCTGTGGCAGCCCACCAGTGCCCAGGCACATGCTGCTCTGTCCCCACACGGCTCTCTGCACCCCAGGACAACCCCTTCACCACCCACAGACGTGCTGATGGCGTGCACTTGCTCCTGCCCCAGTCAAGAAGAACAGCCCCATCAGGACCCACAAACAAGCACCATGTTCCCCCGGCATCACCACCACCTCTCTCACACCTGCTGCAGAGGCCCCAGGACCCCACCAAATCCCCCTGGACGGGACCCACCTGAGGATGCTCAGGCTCAGGGCCTTCTCTGCCCCCAGCAGCCCAAAGCTGCGCAGCAGCACCTGGAAGCATCTGCGGTCCCTCAGCAGCTGGGCCGCCTCGCCGGAGGGGACGGCGCTCGCACCGCACAGGTGCCGCTCCAGGGCCACCACCACGTCCTTGGACAAGACGCTGTCCCCCAGGCCGCCCAGAAGCATCCGCATGTCCCTCGGGCCCAGCGGGGCCTCTCTGCCTGCCACGACAAGGACAGCCCGGGCACCGGCTGGAGAGGTGCCCCCAGGGTGCTGCACCCCGGCAGGCGAGGCAGCCCTGCCTGCTGCACCCGCGGAGCTGCAGCGCGGGCGGCACCCTACCTGCCGTCTCCAGGGGCAGCCGGAGCTCCGCGAGGCGATTGATCACGCCGAGGGCCAGCACCGCGTGCGGGCAGCCGGTGCTCTGCCCGTCCCACCAGCAGTTCTGCAGCACCGCGGGGAGATCGCAGCTCACCAGCTGCTCTGCCAGGGCCCGGTGGCCGTCCATCAGCACGTTCACCACCAGCAAGCCGTTCTGCACTCCTGAGGAGCCCCTGCAGGGACACAGCAATGCGGGCACCTGCCTCTCTCGGGCGCAGAGCCTCCTCTGCACCCACAAGCCACCTGCCCCCACGACACGCAGAGGGCCCTCCCCCCACCAGCCGCTGCCCTCCCTCTGCCCCTACCCTGGCACCCTCTGCATGGTGCTCATGGCAGCAGGGATGGCACTCAGCAGGCTCGCCGAGCCCTCGCTGGAGGCAGAGCCGATGCTGGCAAAGATCTCCCGCATCATCTGCGCGTCGGCGTGGTTCAGGGGAGAGGGCTTCCCACCGGCACCTCCCGCATCGCTGGCCACAGCTCCCACCAGCACCTTCAGGGCCTGCGAGGGCAACAGCAGTCAGGAAGGCAGCGGGCGTCTCCTGGGCGAGCCCCGCACCTACAGCATCCCCTCTGCCCCGCTCACCGCCAGGCCGGCCTGCTGCACCAGGGCGGAGGAGCCGTGCTGCTGCATGCAGCCCAGCACAGCCCGCACGCCGCCCTCCGTGGCAAAGGGCACGCGCCAGTCGTACCGCGCCAGGAGCGCGGCCAGCACCCGCAGCGTCAGCACCACCACGGCCTTCTCTGCCACCTCAGTGCTCAGCAGCTCCACCACAGCCTTCACCAGCTTCTCCCTGCACAGGAAAGGACACCTCAGGAGAAGCCTCCTGGCACTGCCGTGGGCACGCCGACACCTCGAGCCCTGCCTGCTACGTTCTCCCTGCCCATGTGGCTCTACCGCAGCTGGGACGGCCCCTGGAAAGAGCTTGCCTGGGTCAAAGGCACACGGACCCGCCTCTCTTCTTGCCGAGCGTGCAGGGACATACCGGCCCTCACATTTCCACTGCCACCTCCCACACTCCCACCTCCCGTACTGTCCCCAACCCTGCTGACACAGCCCTCCCCAGCCAGCAGAAGGGTGTGCAGCAAGCACCCTGTGGCTCACCCAATGCTGCTGCTCCCCAGCCCGCCCTGGGCTTTGCCGATGTGCTGCTCGGGCTCGGGATCCTCCTCCAGGATGTTCAGGATGTGCTTGAGCCCAGCCAAGCGCAGTCCCGCTTCTGAGCTGCTGCTCTGGATCGCATCCACCACGGCCGCAATCTTGGCCAGCGAGCCCCTCTCGCTCAGCCCCTTGGAGCTGCCCAGCACTGGAGGGAAGGAGGCGGGGGAGCAGGCGTCAGGGCAGCGATAACACCCCTAGCAACTTCCCGGGTGCCACGCACCCACACACCCAGCACACACAGCAACCCCGACACAAGCAACCTCTGGGCGCCTGGCCTCCCGTGCCCTGCCCAGACCCTTCCTCCAGGGCCGCAACAGAGCCGCCTCCGGCACCGCGCGCGTGCCCCAGCGCGTAGCGGGTGACTACCTTCGATCTGCTCCTCTGTCACCTCTGGGAAGAGCAGCCCTTCCCTCTCAAGCAGCTCACTGAACAGCTGGGAATCGGACTTTGCCAGCGCAGCGGGGGCTCGGGGCGGCGCTGGGGCTGCACAGAGATCTTCCTTTGTGGCCTTGGCCGCTGCGGCTTCAGGCCCAGCGCTCCCGCAGCCGGCACCCTCTGAGGACACTGTGGAGCTCCCCGCACTGTCCTGCTTGGCCTCCCTGCCCAGGAAGTATTTGGCATAGATGTGGGAGCCATGCAGGTCACACTGAGCGCTGCCCTGGCACCGCTTCTCCAAGACCCGCAGCACCTTCTGGGCCAGCTCTGCAGGTACCGACAGCTGGATCAGGGCTTCTTCATCCACCTCTGACAGCTGCACAGACGGGCTCAAGTTAACCCGCACGGACTCGCCACAGACATCGCGCCCCTTGTGACAGCCAGTGCCTGAACGGGCAGAAAGGCTGCGCTGC
The DNA here is from genome assembly GCA_025345505.1 of Todiramphus chloris collaris. Classification (NCBI taxonomy): domain Eukaryota; kingdom Metazoa; phylum Chordata; class Aves; order Coraciiformes; family Alcedinidae; genus Todiramphus; species Todiramphus chloris. The sequence goes on along the minus strand of JANVCC010000020.1, from coordinate 37,879,673 downwards.
CGGAGGCCCCCAAGGCCATCCCCAACCCACCTACCACCAGCCCAGACCTCCCACCTCACTCACCACCCACCGCAACCAGCGGAATCACCCCACGGGCTTGTCTCAACAACCCAAACCGTGCCAGACACAGTCACTCTCTCTGGGTCACAGGAGACAGAGTTTCATCTCCCCCCAGCCCTTTGCTGTGCCTGGCTCCCCACGCTGCTGCCATCCCTCACTCACCCTCCCATTCCAGCCCCATTTCTGCCCCGCTCAGGCTGTCCCCGCACAGCTCAGGCTTGCCACCTCCTTCCTCTGGGCCCAGTCTCCTCCCTAATGCTCTCCCTTGCCCCCTCCCTTCCATTGCCCCGCTGCAGGCTCTGGCCCATACCTGCTCTCCCTGGTGCTGCTGGATGAGACCGACGATCTCTTTCTGCTCCTGTGCTTCCAGCTTCTTCACAAAGAAGAGCAGCTCCCACCACTCAGCACGGCTCAGGGCCCCTGCAGCCTCGGACGGCTGCTCCCCCAGGTAAGGCAGGGAGTACAGCCCCCCAGAGGGCTTGCAGAAAAATGGCAGAGCAACTGCAGGAAAGCAGAGCGAGGGAGGGCACTGTCAGCTCTGCCCATTCCCCCGGCCTCTGCTGCACACCCTACGTTCCCCAGGAAAGAGCTCATGCGGACCGTCGGGGCGGAAGAGGTCCCTGCTGTCCCACAGCCTGCTGTAGGAAAGCGAGGTGACAGGAGGGCAGCGAGAGAGGGGGAGCATGCTGGGAGGAGACCCTAGAAGCTGTAGAGGTGGGGATTACCATCTTCCCTCGACCCTCTTTGGGCTGTAGAAGAGAAAAAACACAAGGTCAGAATGGGCACCTCTAGCTCACTGCTCCCCCAGCCTGTGCCCACAGTGCCTGCACCAGCCAGGGCACCGCACTTGGCCACCCAGCACCAGCGGAACCCGCGGTGCCAGCGTGCAGCTGCAGAACCACTGGGGAGAAAAGCCGTGGGCCCAGCTGCCAAGCTGCCCACCTGCTGCTCGTCTGCGGTTGCGGGTCAGGGTGGACCCCTTCTCCTGGCTCTCCTGCTCCTCTTGCCCCGAAGGACCGATGATCTCCACCATGTGCCAGTGAACCCAGTACGTGCTGCCCAGGCTTTGCCAGTGCACCTGCGGAGAGCCCCACGCGCACTCAGCTGCGGGCAGCCCAGCCCGACCCCGCTCCTCCTACAGCGGAGCCAGGCAGACGGGCGCTTTGCCAGCCCTGCCCTCCCAGCAGAGGATACCTGCACCGGCGGCGTGCCGCTGTTGCTCAGGCGGAAGTCCCCCTCGTCGCCCGCGCTGACCTGCTCGTAGTCCTCCAGCATGCGCACCCGCATGCCGGGCACCAGCGTGGCCTGCACGTACTCCACGTAGCTGCTGCGGCTTGGGAAGGCCGAGCGCGTCTTGAAGCTGCTGGGCTCTTTTGGGGGGGGAGCGGAGGCGCCTTGAGCGACGGCGCAGGACGCGGCCCTGTGCTGGAAGATGGAGCGGGCGGCGCGAGGCCGCAGCTCCTGGTCAGGCGGCAGCTCTTGCTTGCTGTGGCGGTCCCAGCCCATGACGTGCACCAGCTCCAAGATGAGGTTGGCCATAGCCATGCTGAACTCAAACTCCCGCTTCACACGGCTCCTCGCCTCCGTGAGTGGGCCGGGCACAGCACGGTCCTGCTGCTCCCCTCCCAGCTCCAGGCCATCGCTGAGCTTGTCCAAGAGAGAAGTGGCGCACAGGTAGCGCTTCACCAGGACAAAGAGCAGCTTCCCAGGGATCTGCAACAAGCAGGACTGTCACATTCCAGCCTGCACAGTGCCCTCAGCCCCCAGCTCTCTCCGAGCCACCAGTTCATCCAGTCAGGCTCCTGTGGTAGCTCCGGACCAGCAGGCAGCAGCAGAGACCCCTCAGCCCACCCTCCTCTCCCCGCTCAGAGACAAGGCTCTCCGTGTGCCTCTCCACCCCTCGTCAAGCCAGGCCCAGACCCTGTGCCAGCTCTCCCAACACCCAGTCCCATCCAGCTGCCCACGGCTGACCGCCCTCCTGTCCCAAACAAGGACACCCCTCGCGACCCCTACTCTCAACCCTCCTGACCCCTACAGCCCACAGCTTGGCAGGACCTGCCGCTACCTGGGGAAGGTGAATTCCCTCAAAGGACATGCAGTGCTCTTCAGAAGACATCATCTCAGCAAACAGCTCCAGCAAGGTGTAGCGACTGTCAAAGTCCACGTGCTGCTCAATGCCATCCTCCTGGCTCAGGCACAGCAAGACATTGACCCAGCTCCCTGCAAGAACAGAGACTCAGTAGGCCCCATAGAGACAACCCTCACCCTGCCCTCCCTGAGCGAGGGAGACTTGCAGGCAAGGGAACAGCTTTGCTGCTCAGTGTAACCTAGAGCCATGTGCTGTTCTCTGATCTCAGCTGGCAACATTTTGCTCCACAGATAACGCTGCATTTCTTCCACCCCTAAAGCTGCAAGACTCCCCTAAAGCAGCAACCCCAAGTAACTGACTCCACAACAGGGTTCCAGGGAAGAAAAGAATTTAAGTTTAAATCTGAATTAGCACCCCATCTGCCCCACTGGAGAGCCACGTGAACTCGGGCACTGGGACAGGGAAAGCTCGATGTCCTGGGAGACATACCACCACTAGCAACCTTCCAGGAGCACTCAAGCCTCATCAGGCACTTCTGAGCCACGGCAGCTCCTCTCAAATGAGAGCACTGTGTGAGAGCCAGGCCTCTGCCCACTGGGGCTCTGACAAGCCCCCTGGCACAGGTCTGCATTGTAAATTTATGTGGAAAGAGACTGCTCCTTTAAGTGCATCTGGTCAAGGGCCTTTTTTACTGTAAAAGGGACAGGAAGAAAGAAGCCATAAACCAGAACATAAAGCATCACAAATCTGACTGATGAGTTTCAATGGAGGCAGTGAGAAGAAACAACTCGAGTCAGTCACACTAATTAGTAAGGACGTGCAGAATGTAAGAATGATTATTTTTCAGTAAACTTATCTAAGGACATTGTCAAATTGGGATGAGGAAACGGAAGTACACAAATACAGAGCCATTAAACCTGACCAATTACCGTTAACAAAGACAAGAGCAAGAAACAAACTCAGCTGCACTAATTGACGAGCTATGAAGAAACTGCAGGCAAAGGGGGGTTTTGCAACTGAGAAGGATAGAAGGCCAAGGGTCCAGGTTGTTCAAGGGGTTATGTGGAACTGTGCCAACAGATGGGGAGATATGCACGGGAAGGATGATGGCAAGGAACACAGAGAGGGGTGCAGAGAAAGGGGTATGAAAGCAGCATGAAAGGGGCCGGTCATGTGTAAACTGTTGCCAGTCAGTGCACTTGTCTGACCGAGACCTGCACCACTTTGTCCTACTTTCCTAGATCTTCTTATGAAATCTCTCTCTCTACCATGTGTGTGTGTGTGGGAAGGACCAAGTACTGGCTACCAGCAAGACCTGCACGGGTGTGAGTGGAATTTGAGGGTGTGGGAGCCCTGTGGCCTATGGTGTCAGTGATTGGAGTGAGTAAAGGTCCTGCTGTTAGCAGCTGGAGTGGCCATCACTCTCTGTATCTGGGGAGTGTCTCATAGACTGAGCCTGGAGTACCAGCTACTGGGGAGACCAGCATAGAGTGGACAGGGTGTCATTTACTGGAGTCATACCAGGGTTGTAGGTGCCACTGGCATGTGATGCCAGCTACTGGAGCAAGTGTAAGGGTCTTCAGTGCTAGTGACTGGAGCAGATGGGGTCCTTGGTCATCAGCCACAGTGGAAGGGAATGCCATGTGTCCCAACACAGCTACTGGAAGGGAGGAGAGCGAGGATCTCAGTACCAGCAGCTACAGTAGGACTGTAGTGCCTGGTGCTAGGGGGGGCGAAGGCAAGCCTCTATATCTTCCTCATTCCGTCTGTGCATGAAATTCGTTACCAAAACTTCATGCTGGATTAGCTGGCAAGTAGGAGGCCCTGGGTCCAGGCAGGGTATGAGGCAGGTGCTCAGTCTGTGCTGAAAGTCAAAAGGGAAGTGTGAATGTGGGCTGTGTGAGGGACAAGTGTCTGAGTGCCACAGGATTGCTGGCAAGCACTGGGCTCAACCAGCTGGTGAGCAGGGGAACCTCTAAGGTGGATAGGGTGGCTGGCATGCCTGCAGCTAGAGGGGCCATACTGGTACTCAAGGGATGCATAAATGTGTGTGTGCTTGTGAACCTGGAGGTCTGTTTGTGCTGGCGTGACTGATCTTCTCCCTCTGATAGCCTGAGTGGAGCAGGGTACTTAGCTGTCTGTGCTTGTGTTTATGTAAGTCCCATATTGTCCTGGGTTCTGTTCCGGTTAATTATCACCAGCAGCTGCTGGCCCAGGCAGCTGGGAGGGGCAACAGCCAGGATAAACAACCCCACCAGCCAATGGGATAGTCAATACCATACCGAGTCATGGCCTATATAAGGGGAGGGTTGGGCTAGGGCCACCTGTTTCTAACTTGCTTCAGTGTATAACTTCAGAGCAGGGAAGGTTAGCATCTTGACACAGGTAGAGCCTCCCTGGCTTCTGTTACTCATTTTGTCTATTGTTTCATTAGTACTATCATGGGTGCTGTTGTTTTCTTCTCCTTTTTGTTGTTCTATTAAGCTATCCTTATCTCAACCCCTGGGGTCTCACGTTTTCTTCCTTCCAGTTCTCCTTCCCATCCTACAGGAGGGGGTGGTGGGGAAGCAGTGGATGAGTGGCTGTGTGGTGGCTTAGCTGCCAGGAGAGGTTAAGCCATGACACACATGTACATGCTGCTGAAGGCAGTGCTTGATCTGTGGCTGGCCATGTCAGTGTGCTGAGTGTGTCTCTGGGATGGGTGTTCAGCTTTGACAATGGCCGAACCCACAAATGGGAAAGTGGTAGCTTCATCTCTCAGTCTGAGGGAGCCCAGATCCCCAGGCTGGACTCCACGGGCAGAGCAGGAGAGGTGCTGGGCCTGCTGAAGGAGCCAGCCACCCCTAATGTCCCAGAAAGCTCCTAACAATTAATCAGCATTCCAGCTCAGGAACCTGTCAGAGAAAAGAGCTTCCAAGCCCTACAGCACCCCACACAACTATGACCAAGGAGACACTTGGAAGCCCCAGTCCAATTCTTCCCCTTTTGCCAACAAGCTCTGAGACACACTGCTTCCCCGGCATCCCACACCCCCAGGACTGGCACCCCTCAGCTGCCCAGCAGCCCTTCCTCTGGGGGGCACTGAGCAGCAGACCCCACCTGCATCATGCGAAGCCAGGGCCCTCAGCATCTTGCCAGCACTGCAGCGGATTTGCTTCTCCTTGTGGCACAGCATCTTCACCAGCAAGTCGAGGGCTCCCGTCTCCCTGAAGGCACCCGCCAGCAAGCCAATGCTGGCGTACGCGCTCAGCACGTGGATGGTGTTGAAGATGGAGGACTCGGGGCCCCCGGTCTCGGCCATTTGCCGGCCAGCTCGCTGCACCAGGCGCCTGACATCAGCCTTCATCTCCAGCAAGGAGGCTTCATCCAGCGGGACATCTGCAGCGAACGGGATGGCTGCCTTCCCTTCCACCCAGTGCCCTTCCAGCCTCGTCTTGTCCAGCAGCGCCGGGCAGCTGGCACAGACCTCTTCTGCAGACATCCACATGGAGATCTGCTCTGGCTTGGTCTCTGCAGAGGAGGCGCTGCCGCCTGCCACAGCGCTCTCTTCCGAGCTGACCGTCCTCCACCGGACCAGGTACTCGGGCTGGCCACGGTGGCCTGGCCGCTGCCGGAGCAGCTGCTCTGGGTAGGCCTGAAGTTTGGGTCCCAGGTGCACACAGAGGTTGCCATTATGCCTCTCCTTCACCATGACAGCAGCTGTGCCTGCGGAGACAGAGCGGAAGCAGGAGCTGGGGAGAGGTGGCTGATGCACGGGCTTTGTTATGGCTAGAAATCTATGATCCTTCGGGTCACAGCACTTGTAAGGTGGCAAGGTAACAAATAACACATGCTATTGTACTAACTGTACTCCAGGTCAGTGCTTTAAGCCCCTAACATAAGATTACTGAAATGAGACAGCTTGCTTTCTTCTTAGCAAACAGCACACAGGCAGCAACGAGGTAACAGAGCAGGACATAGGGATCTTTGGATTGTTAAATGAGCTGTGGGCATAGCAGGAACACGGGGAGTGGAGCCCAGGGAAGGCAACTGTCCCTTGGAAGCTTGGCTATAAAACCTGGTTGTGTGCTTACAGAGCTTCCCCCAGCCAGGCGGAGTGCAGGTGCTGGCCCCGAGCGGCAGCGCAAGCTTGTGCTGGAGGGGTTCCGCGGCTCATCCATCAGCTGGGCCGTGCCCTGGCCGCCCGGCTTCCCGGGACACGTAAGCTAAAGGCAGGCGGTGCGGCACCACGACTACCGAGGAGCGGGCTGGCGTGGGCGGGTTCCCCTGGCGACAACAGTGAAGGTCCTAAGCGTGGGTCAAGCAAGAGCTCCCAGCGCACCGAGAAGCATCCTGCCCGGCCTCGTGGGTGGGCCGGGCTGCCTCACCTCGGGGGTCCGGTACCGAGGTCTCCCGCCACGGAACAGCTCCGCTCAGAGGCGCTCGCCGGGCCGTGCTCGCCGGGCCACGCTCTTCCTCAGCCCGCCCACCGCCCTCCGCCGCCGAGCCGGGGCCGCGTTACTTCCAACGCCGCTTCCCGGCCGGCGGAAGCGCATGCGCAGCATCCCGCCCGCTCAGACGGCAGCCGCGCAGGACCAAGCTTCGGCCGCCGGCGGTCCGGGCCTGGCAGCGGTGCCGGTGTCCCGGGGGAAGCACGGGTGTGGGGCGGTTCAGCACCGGGAGGGCAGCGGGGTCCGCACTGGGGGGGGGGGGCTGGAGCACAAGGAGAACTAGGGGCTCTGAGGGGCACCCGGGGGGCCAGCGGCCGGCGGCAGAAGCAGGGGCTGGGTAGCAGCGAGGGCGTCCCGGGGAGGGGGGGATGAAGAGCCCAGCTGCCCCCAGTCAGGTTTGGCACAATTTTGCAGAGCTCTGTTGGAGCTCCCACGAGGACCCCATCCACTCCAAGCTCAAGCCAGGGCTGCCCACGCCCCACACTCATGTCTCCTGGCAGCCTGACTCCCAGCGGGGGCTGAACACAGTCAAATGTGTTCCACAGGGAAAGCAGCACCCAAGGTTTTGTGCAGAAAAGGCAGCAGTTAAGACAACAGCAGTGGCATGGAGAACATTTTTATTAGCCCTCAGCATCACTCCTGTGTTGTGACTCGTGGCAGGTTGACATAGCTTTTCATGGGTGGGAGAGGCTTGATCTTGCGCCCAGCCCAGCCACCCTTGCGATGCCACAAGCCCGTGTGCGGACGCTTGCCCAGCCAGCGGTTCCGGCCGGCCTTCCCGATCACCCGCTTGTTGTGGTCAACATTGGACACACGACCCACTGTGGCCACACATGTCTCCAGCACCTAGGGGACAGAGAAGAGCTGCAGGCTTCCCTGGGGACAAACAGCTGTGTGCCCAGGTGTTCAGGTCAGGGACAGCATGGCTCCTGTACCTGCATGTGCCTCTTGGAGGGCAGCTGTACAATGGCTGTCCCATTCACTTTCCTCAGCAGCACCCCGCAAGTTCCTGCAGCAGGCGAGAGGAGGCAGCTGCCTCAAGCAGCAGGACAAAGGACAAAGTATCCCACCCTGTGGTGGGCACATCCCCATACTGGGAAATCCACAAAGACCCCCGCCCTTGCTATTCGTGCAGCACTTCTTCCTGAAGACAAGACCTCAGGGCTTCACCAGGAAGCAACGGTGCAGAGATGCCTCGCGTCTCTGGGGGGCTGTTTTGCACCCTAACAAGGGGAAAAGGAAGGACAGCAATTCCCTGTCACTGGCCACCCACAGCAGTGCCCTCTTGCCCTCCTCTCCATCTGTTCTAAGCCAAACCCGGCTACAAACAGTGGGTTCCCCGCCCAGAGACGCACCAGCTGCCCGGATGTACTGTGCTCCCTTTCCAGGGTGGCTCTCCAGGTTGCAGATCAGTGTGCCGACAGGCAGAGCCCCCAGCGGGTAGGCATCCCCTTCGTTGGCTGACACTGGAAGACAGAAGCTGACGAGTTGGGCAAGGAGGAGCCGACGAGGCCCTGGCAGGGCCAGCACATCTACCCCTGTCCCTGGTGTGCACCTGCCATCCTGCCAATGTGAGAGGAGTTCTTGATTATGTCTCCCGGCTGCATGTTCTCGGTGGCAATGATCCAACGCTTCCGGTTGCCGCCGGCCACCAGGGCGATGTCAGCTGACCTGCAAGGGGACCCCACAGGCTAGGGGGGGCTCAACACGGGCACAACCGCTCGGGCCTAGAGCTGAGCCTGTGCCCCGCACTCACCTGCAAGGGTCGTACCGGACGTTGATGACCTTCTCAGTGAAGGGCTCTGCCGGGGCCCCCTCCTCGTAGCGCAGCCGCTGGAAGTCGATCATGCGGTACCGCCGCTTGTGTCCCCCGCCGATCCCCCGCACGCGGATACGGCCTGAGAAACAAGGGGGAGGTTGCAGGCGGGCCCGCCCCGGCCCTGCCCGCCCCGGCCGGCCGGCCACCCGCCCTGCCCACCTGTGTGGTCGCGGCCGCCCGTCTTCTTCATGCCGATGGGCCGCACCGTGTACTTGACCCGGCACTTCCACATGGGGTCGGTGGTGCACCGCGGCGCCGAGACGCCCAGCCCGCGGCAGGCAGCCGCCAGCGCCCCCCGCAGCAGGCAGGGCGGGGAGGCCGGCGGCGGGGTGCTGGGTAGAGCCGGGAGGCGGACGGACAGCAGCAACGACCCCAACGCGCGGCGCAGCCCCGCCGCCGCCATGGCCGCCGCCTGCGCCGCGGCTGGGGGGGGGCGGGGGTTCCGCCGGAAAGCGGAGCGCTGGGGCGGGGCCGCGCTGCCGGAGGCTGGCGGAGCCGCCGCGAGGGGGAGTGCCTGTGCCGGCCGGGGCGGTGGCCATGTTGGATTTAAAGGGGCTGTGCCGCTGAGAGGGTGGGTGGTGTCGGGCTCGGTTCCCGTGCCACCTCACCTACCCCCGCACCGGCACTGCGTACTGGGGTAGGCGACAGCGACAGCGGCGGCCATCGAGACCTGGCGCCGAGCAGGTTGGATGAGGAGGGTTGCCGGGGAGGGTTGGGGGCGTCTGGGATTCAGCTGGTGTCGCTGCCTTGGGGCCCGCTGGGTCACCGGCTGCCGCCGTGAGGCCTGTGGGGAGGGTGCCCGCCCCATTCGGTGCGGATCTGGGCGGCCTCGCACGGCTGTAGGAGACACGGCCCCCGGGTCCCGGCCTGGCGGATGGCGGGGGTGGGGGCGCGGGGACGCCGTCTGGGGCGGCACAGCCTCTCCGATGCGCCGCCTCACCGTGAGCAGCGGGAGCGGAGCGGCACCTACACAGGGGGCGAGTCCCTGTGGCGAGACTGAGGCCGGGGCCGGCTTGGATCGGGAGCCGCAGCGCGCCCGGGCCGGCGGGGGAGCGGGTGCTAGGGGCAGCGCTCGGCCCGCGATCGCCGTGCGCGGAGCGGGGCGGGCCTCGGTAACGCTGCCAGTCTGGGAGCGCTCCCACCGGGCGAGGTCGGCGATAAGGGCACTGGTTCTGCGGACTTGAGAGCCGGCGGGATCCAGCCGCCTCCAGCACTAGGGCAAGCCCCTGTCTAGAGGGGCACCGCCGGTTTCGGCCGTCCTTGGGCTGTACCGGGTCCCCGGGCTCCTGTGCTCCCAGCCTCCCTGCGGACAGGGCCATCTGCCTGTGCCAGGGACGGCTGACAGAGACCGGGAGCCCCCGAGGGAGGCTTATTATAAACATGACAAGGGTGGGACAGCCTAAAGTCTCAGTCA
>JANVCC010000020.1:37790708-37869761 GCA_025345505.1 Todiramphus chloris collaris | reverse complement strand
ATCCCGCTGAAGCACTGGCTTAGGCAGATGTAGGTAGCTGAGGACAGCGCGCCTTTAGAGGCTTGCAGAGAGCACTGTGAAGGTTGCGTGTTACCGTGGATCCAACAGCAACAATCCCCTGGCTCTGTTAGATGCTGTGGTGTTTGTGTGCTGTCTGTGTGAAGTTTCTAGATTTTTTTTTTTCCCTAACTGTGCTGTAGCTATGTGTACTCCATAGCCAGACAGGTTTGTCCTCCAGAATTAGGGAAGGGAGAAGAGTTAAGATGCTTTAGTGAAGAAGTGCGTGTTGTGAGATGAGGTAAGAGGGAGCCTGTGCGTCAACATGGCTGGGCTCCCTCCTGAAGCTCTTCCCCTTCTAGGGGACACTGGGGGTGCAGGGTGGGGGGGGAGTGGGGGTGATTTGGGATGGGGTGGGTGGGATGAACAGGAATCCCGCTGAAGCACTGGCTTAGGCAGATGTAGGTAGCTGAGGACAGCGCGCCTTTAGAGGCTTGCAGAGAGCACTGTGAAGGTTGCGTGTTACCGTGGATCCAACGGCAACAATCCCCTGGCTCTGTTAGATGCTGTGGTGTTTGTGTTCTGTCTGTGTAAAGCATCTAGAGATTGAATGAACGCTTCCGGGCGGGGCCTGGCCCAGCTCTGCACTGCGCAGTGCTGACACAGTAGGACTCCCTGCAAACTTGTCCTGTATTTGGCCATTCCTATGGGCACAGCGACAGCGATTGCACAGCTGAAGGGTTCTCTGCAGCTCCACCTGTTTTGGCTTTAGGGGCTGGGAAGGGGTCAACAGTAGGGGCACAGGTGAGGGTGATACCCAGGATGTGAAACCTTTTGCCACAGGATCAAGTATAGGATGGAGCAAGGTCTAGGTGGATGTAGGATACGGGTGACTTTGGCTGTTTGAGCAAAAGCCTGATGGTGGGGTAGAGCCCCAGGGGCAGCTGCAGTGGGGACTCTGCCCTGCTCCTCGGTGCTTCCGTCGGTCCCCGAGGAGGGAGCCCTGTGCTTGGCCTGCCTGGTGCTTTCTGTGCTACCCGGAGAGCGATCGACCGTAGTGTCCCTGGAGCCTGGCTGCATCTCTTCCCCTCCCCCTGCTGCAGTGTGGTTGGCTGCTGAGCGCCCGGTGCCTGCGCTTCTGCTAGAACCGGAGAGCAGCGCAGCAGACGCCGTGGGAGCCCTGCATCGCTGGGGCCTCCGGAAGTGTCAGCGCTGGACAAGCCTCTGCAGGCAGCCAGGTACCACTCCTCTGCAGTGCGGGGTGGGGGAGGATTCCCATCCGGTGACTGAGACGGGCAGGGTGCCCAGCCAGCCGTCCTGTAACAAAGGACAGCTTTGAAGTGCCATTTCGGGCAGAGCTGACGAAAACTTTTCTCCTTGGGAAGCTTACAGTTAGCCAGGTGGGCACAGAATTTCTCTGTGGTGATACTGAGAAAGGATGAAGGGGTTTCTCTGGCTCGCTTGCCCCAAGTATACGCAGCGGCGTGCCTCCTGCTGCCAGACAAAGCCGGGGAAACGATGATGGAGGCAGCTCCTACCATACAGCAATGGCTCGCAAACTTTCTGAACCTTGTTTTTCCCTTAAACCTTCCTCTCGTTAATAAACTGCTTACTAAGCTGTTCCCAAGCGGAGGTGTACCCTACCAAAGGTTGAGGGGCAGCGGGGACGATCGCTGGTAAGCTTCTAGGAGGGAGAGAATGCGGCTGGGAGGAGGTGTTGGGGGATGGCGTTGCAGCAGAATGCTCTGGACAGGCAGCCGGGAGAAATTTGCACAATGGTGGGAGGGAGCAGCACATTACCAGCAACCGTAGGCTTCCTTGTGTCTTGCGTAGCTGGCCATAGCTCATATCTGGCACTCTCTTGCAGCTCCGTGCTGAAGTCTTTTCTAGTGCCCTTGATCTCCTGTCTCTCATGGCACCGTGGAGACATGGCAAGCACCTGCCCCTGCGTGAGGGGAAGGAGGGTGGTGTTCAGCACACTTGGGGTCAAAGATCTGGCCAGCTCAGACACAGGGTAAATAAACGTGGCTGAGCCTTGCTGTAATTGGCAGAGGGAGCAGGAAGCTTATGTTCTCTCCTCTGCTGTTTTGGTGAAATGTCCAGGTAGGAACAACAGCGTTAACTCCAAGTACCAAAATGGCTCTCGGGGCACAAGGGACAGGAGGAAAGATTTAGACCGTGGCAGAGTTGCTGGAGAAAGGCTTGATTTGCTAGGAAAGAGCCACGTAGCTCCTCGCGGAACTCTAGCTGATCAGGTGACCCAGAGGTAAAGAGAAGAGGATCCTTTGCTTGTTATTCAGGTAGAGCTTTGTCTCTATTAATTTGTTGGCTGCATTGTTATGGTTTACAAGACCTATGCTTCTGGAAATAATATCTGAGTCTTGCAGCCTGTGATGAGCTGGTCTTTGCAGCTGCCCCAGAGACACTGTGGAAGGAGGGTGGGTACTCCAGAGCCCTTCAGGGTATGCAAAGTGGTTCTGGTGCACTTGCTGGTCCCAGCTGCATCCTGGCCATCTCCTGTACTCCTGAGGCACATCCAGTGCATTGCCCTTACGGTAGACAGATGTCTGCAGAGGCACTGGCTCCTGGGAATTACTCTGCCTGCTTTAATACTACTTCATGCTGTCAGGGCAGGGTAATGGCTCTTGCTGTCTTTTATAGAACGAGACTCCCAATCAGATTCTGAAGCTAGGAAGAGATGCTTTTCCTGGCTTCATTCCAGCTGCTTAGCTCTTGCCTCTGCTAGCCTGGAAACAGGTTTTAATGGTGTTCCCCTGTAGTCCTAGGCACAGCAGATGCAGGATGGATTTGGTGAGTTGCTGCAGACACAAGCAGGAGTTTAAAAACAAGATCTTACCAGCTAAGCTGGAGGTGCTAACACAAGCTTGCTGATGGAGGTGGTGAAGGCTGCTGTTCGTAATTCCACGGCCAGCTGGGGCTGTAAACAGCATGAACTGCAATAAGAAAAACGGCTTTCTGCTGTTGGCACGTGTCCGTGCTGCTTTGGGTTGTTTGTTTTTTGGGTTTGGTTTTCGTTTGCTTTTTCTTTTTTTTCTTTTTTTTTTTTTTTTGGTGGGTTTACTTTTTGTTGGTTTTTTGTTTTAACCCTTGTTGCCTCCAATGCCTGTATTCTTTGATTGCTAATGAATGAAGGAGCAAAACCTTCCTAGTCATGAAAGGAGTGAGTGATCTGATACTAAGCCAACCAGACCATCTCCTCTGCCTTCCTCAGAGCACATATGCTTATTGGAATTGGATCATGCTTTGGTACCACAGGAATTGCTTGTTCTGGTCAATCAGAACAAACTGTAGTAGCTTTTGACTTGTGCTTTCCAGCTTCTGGCTGGAAAGTGGAAAGGGGATGGGGAGCTCTCGGGTCCTTTCTGCAGTGATGTGAACCTGAGTCACTGTGGCTATGTCCCTGTAAAGCCAGTTTGGCACTGCCTTCCTGTAGGTGTCAGGAAGGCTATGCTATAGTGCATTTTCCATTAGAGATTTCAGACTGAAGCTTCTGGGATAGAGGGGAGTATTTAGCGCTCAAGGGGAAGAGCATGGAGGGAACATCCTATCTCCTTGTGGGAGAACACTTCCACTTGAGCTGCAAATCTAGTTTCTTAGTCCTAGTTAAAAGCCCCTTGGGCTCTTGCAACCTGCTGGTTAGCACAGACTTATCCAACACAGGCCTTCCAGTATCTAGAAAACCCTGACTTTTTAAACAATGGTTTTTTTTTTCCTTTTCTCCCCCTCCCCCCCCCCCCCCAAAGCAGCTTTACACTCGGCTAGAGCTGGCATGTGCCAGCTGCTGCTGAAAGAAGCAATCCTGGCCTTGATGCCTGCTCAGGGAATAGGGAGGGCTGGGCTGTTTCCAACAGCACAGTCAACTTGGTCTGAGTTACGCATGACTCTAAAGCTTGGGAAAGCTGGTTGGGTGAAGCCTTTCTGGGCTTGGAGATTAGCTTTAAAACCATGCAAGGGGGTGCCTGGATGTTAAGGAGAGACCTGGTTTTTTTAGGCATGGGATAATGTGAGTGAGGCAGCTCCTTGCCTCCAGTTCCTGCTTTGCTGCTGGAGGTGATTGCATTGCCTCCCTCTCTCTGGCACAGGGAGCCCTTGTCCCCACGGGACCCTGCTGAAAGGAGATGTGCAGCTTTCCTTTCCTCTGGGCCTAGGGTCAGTTTCTAATGCTGTGGTGCCTGCCTCCTTTGTTCTGAAGTGGTGTTCAGCAAAGGCAAATGTAATAACAAGTTTATCTAAGGAATTCAGATGAGGATTTTTGGTTTTTTAGTTCCACATAAGGATGGTTAATCTATGGGACAGGGATCTGAAGAGCTTGTGGGGTCTCCATTTTGGGAGATGCTTAACCCTTGACTAGGCACAGATACTTGTCTTGCACACCTGCTTTGAGTGAGGGCATGGATTAGAGGCTTCTAAGAGATCTCTACGCATCCCTTACAAGTAATAGAGTAGCCAGACTCTTATTAGGGAGGAAGTTGCAACACAACAGTCTCTCTATGGTACTTGAAGTCATCTGTGTGTGGATTTGACTTTCTAGATTGCCTGCAGTGAAGGAAAGGACCAGGCTGGGGTTGGAGGAAAAAACTGTGTCAGAAGATGGGGCTCTAGACTATAGATGTCTTTCAACTATGTATCAGTAGGTGCCCCTTTTTTTTGGCAGTAGGATGGAGAATCTCATGACCAGAGACAAAGGGTGACAGAAGACCTCAGGCACGTGAGAGTTTGTGTGACGTCTTGGTTTTGGGATTTCAGCTTGGGGATATGCTGGGTATAAACTCCCAGGGTGCTGACCTCTCTCGTCTTCTCTTTGTGTGTCCTTAGTGGCTCTAAGGGAGTGTGAGCTATACCAGGCATTTCTGGAAGTGGTAACAAGAGTCATAGAGCACCATTCTTACTCTGTGCGTCACATGAACCTCAGCAGACACATTCCCCAGGATGGAGCCCTATACTGTGATTATTGCACCAGTTCTTACTTCTAGGAGTCCAGTATTTACCCTCTAATTTCTGACTCTTATTCACAATGTTGTTCTTAACATTACCCCAACTCAGACTGCACAGCCATCTGTCCCTTCATTTGCAAAATGTCCTCCTCTTGCCTTTGTTTCTAAAGCCTTAACTTGTGTGTGCAGCTGCTTTTAGCTGTGAAGTTCTTGAGCACCATGCAGAGCTGATTTTATATATATATATATATAAAATTTTTTTTGAGTGTTTCTGGAAATGCTGACTCTTGGATGTGCAGCTCAGGAGCACCAGCTTGTCCCTTTTCTGTGGCTCTGTTGAAGGTGGCCTGGAGTGGTGACCCTGAGAACAGTGGCTTTTCCAGTAGTGGTGTGGCAGCATGCAAGTTTCCTGGCAGTGCCAGTATGTCCTGACTGTGTAGTGGTAGCCTCAGAGGCTCTGTGTGGTTGACTGCAGTCTCCTACAGCCTCTGCTTTCTGACACTACAGTGCCAAAATAAGGAGACAACATGTGCTCGTGACACAGCTTCTGAGATGGTTGCAACCTGGGCACTCTGTTTGATTTTTACTGCTTTTATTTTTCAGCATCCAAGATATTAGGTCTAGGTTTTGTTGCACTATCCCTTAGGAGCAGAGACTTAGCTGTATATTGGCAATCTTGCTTCTAGCTTTGTTGGAGGTCAACCAGTCTTTCCCCGAGACCCTTTATTCTGTTGTGTAACAGTAGTGAGCTGGCAGAGATCCAAAGGAAAAAAATCCTCCTTGCTTTTATCAAGCTGTTTTGCTTCCTGAATACATAACCTTGCTGTTTCTCCAGGTAGCAAAAGCATGTCTCACAGTGTGATACGGGGATAATTACTGTGAAAACAAGACTTTAAGCCCTGTGTTTCCATTGCTAAATGCTACCATCACTATCTATCTCTCAAATGTGGTCACTCATCCTTGCTATGGGTCAGACTTACTCTTTGCCACAGCAAGCTTTTTTTCCAGAACCCAGATGTTTTTTTTCTGCAACTACAATATCCTTAGATGATCTTCTACAGAAGAGTTTGCTGCTGAAAAATCTGTGCCCACTTCTCTAAGCAAAGTGCTGGCAGGCCATCTGCAGTTTGAGGGAAGCTGCAGTTATCGTCTTGACAGCATCACTTGTAAGGTGCTGTCATGGTACCCTGTGTCTCGCATAGACTTGGTCCAGGGACAGGTGGGGAGAGAACTAAGTGAACTGAATTTGTTGAGGTGTGCGTAGGTCTGAAGTCTTTGTCCTGTTCTAGTTGTCTATGGATTTCCCTGGTGCTTTTATTTATTTATTTCTTTTGCTCTCTCTAGTCTTCTAGCATTAGGCATCCTCATCATATAAGCTTTAAGATTGACTTGGACCCATGTAGTCTTGTTTCTGTTGTGGCAGCTGCTTTGGCTCCAACATAGAGGCAGTGAAGCTTCCAGCTCTCTTTCTCTAAAAGCTCTTGCATTTGGGAGCAGTTTTCAGAGGCTGAAATGTGGGCTGCTGAAATTGCTGATGCTCAGTGATTTCCTGGTTATGCACTTCAGTACAGGAGGAAGGTTTCTGCCCGGCACGACGTGCTAGCTGATGGATTCCCAGCTGATTGCTGCAACTGCCACAAAGCTCAGTGCACTCATGTTCCTCCCTTATCTTCTTGCAGCACTCCTCCAAATGGGAGCAGGGGAGGGTATTGCTGGAAGCCCACGCTATTCTAACAGCTCACTGTAAACAGGCAAGACATGCCAAGTAGAGCAGAAATGTGGTGATAGACACCTGGGCCGTGACACCTGCAGAGCTGTGTGAAGTGCATCAGGATAAACCAGGAGTTGGGCACTCCAGCTGCTGAGAAACTCATTGGAAAAAGCACTCGTTCTTCCTATTCCAGTCTGAACATCTCCATGCTGAAAGCAAATATTGTCTCCCCTCCTCTCTGCAGGAATCTGAGAGTGTGTTTTCTGCCTGGATGAAAGACACTCCAATACCCTTTGCTGAACATGGGGGATTAGGAAGAGTGCTTGTACAGCAGCCTCAGCCTGCCTGACACTGGTGTGTCACTTGCCATAGGGTGTGTTTCCTTTCTGGAGGGCTGGGCACTGAGTACAGACTTGCCAGCACTGGGGAGAGCTAGAAATAATGCTCTGTAGGGAAGAATTGTCACTTTGGAGAGAAACTAAGTCAGATCCCACCGGTATTTGTTTGCTTTCTTTGCTGTGCAAGAGGTGGCAGCATTTAAGTGACTTCTTTGCGGTCTTCTCTTTGTTTTCTTGTTGGCACTTGAAAGTGAAGAGGCCGTGTGCTGTTCTTAGGTTTTGCTCTCTGTGCCCAGCCTGAACAATTTGCTGTCCCCCCCCTCCCTGAATGCTGGAAATATGTTGCCATCTAACAGAGCTGTGCTTCTAGGATGTCATCCTAGGAGAGAACAGAGTTGTGCGGAGGTGTGTGCACAGCCAGTGAGAGCAACGGAGCCTGTATTGTTATCTCGTGAGGATCTGCGGGTGTAGTTGCAGGGTGGGATAAATCTAATGTGCTGTAGGTCAGAATGTTTTAATTTTCCCTGGTCAGTTGAAATCTTTACAGTTCTGGAAAAAAGTTGCTTGTGGGGACTGAAATGCTCAAAGCTTTTTCTGCTGGAAGGACTGTAGAATGACAGAATATTGCTGTAGTATAGGTACTGGTGGTTTAACACACAGCTCAGTGGCTTCTCAACTGAGATGTAGTTCAGTGCATGGTGGAATTAATGAGGCTGATTTTTCTATGAATCTGTGTCTTGTCTGACTATTATCTAGCAAGGTGGTTATCTAAAAAGCTCTGGTGGTTTTTTATCATGATTTGTAACATGTTTCTCTTACTGATACATTTGTATTGTACTTTGTAAAGACGGCAGCAAGATCTTTGGACATAACTAATGCTTCCATGAAAGCTGTCAGCATTTCACAGCTGACCCAGTACGTGGAGGGACGGATGAAATGCCACTGGTACTGCACAGTTGTGTGAGCCTTAGGACAGATCTCTAGTTTTGTTACATCCTGGCTATGAGGCTGATCCTGAGGATCTCCTTGTGTCCCAAGCATTGCCTCTGCTTCAGAGGACTCCCACTTCCTGGTTTCCCTGTTTCTGAGTCTGGGGCTGTGTTTCCTTCTAAGCTGAAACCAGTGATGGGGTTACCTGCTTCCACAGAAGCTAAGGTAAGTGCTTGTTGAGCCTTCCTGGGAGGCTGTCTGGACCCATTTCAGAGCAGGACAGCCAGCCTCTTCCTCCAGAGAGCTGGGAGTCATTGGGTATCTCTTCCTGAATTCTGCTCACTCGCAGAGGCCTGCCTTTGGCAGGGCTTCTCTTGTTGCTTTAGCACTTGATCACTCCTCATTATAAAGGTGGGAAAAAGAGTAACCAGGGGACTTATGGACCAGAATGCTTAGCTGCCAGCTCCTGGAGAATCCATTTGGAAGATGGGATAGCAGTGGCAGCCAACACTTAACAGACCTATTTTTACTTTTTTTTCTTTTAAGCAGTAGTCTCTGCCCTCTGATGTGATCACGGTGAGGTTTTTTTATGCCATTCTTATCGTATGGTCTTTCCTAACACAAACTGGGAAATGTCACGGTCTAGGTGAAACTTTTCCATGTAAAATGCTCAGTGCGTAGGGTAACTGCATGTGGAGCATGAGAGGCACCCAAAAGGATACAGTGAAGTATGGCTCAGGGTTGGGGCGCGTGCAGGATCATGAAGCAAATGTGGTCGGTGCTGTGACTCTGGGGTAGGTGGGGGAGGACTTGACTCTTGCTCAAAGGTTTGAAAAAGAACCCAGTCTTCAAGAGACATGAAGTGTTTCTGCTCCGCCGTGGTTCAGTAAAGTCTCAGCTGTGTGTCAAGTCTGCTGCCCTTTCTGAGGGATGGATGCGCATCACTGGAGCAGAAACCAAAGGGGAGCTGGGAGGAGAGCTCAGGCCTATAAAAAAAACTAAATCAATGAAATTTGATAAGAGTGAGGCTTAAAGAGGACATCCATTGGGTATAGTGAGATGGGTGTGCTTATAACAACTGCCCCATTTGCCACCTTCACTTTCAGTGCTGCAATGAAGAAGAAACTGCACTCCTGTACTGCTTGGGGCCCATTCTTGGGCAGGGATGGTGGCAGCTGAGCTGTGGGTATGGCCATGAGCCCCTCTGAGGCAGAGGAGAGGAGCCCTGCAAAGAAGAGGAGCTCTGCTCTCTGTTCCTGTACCTAGGGCAGCATTTCTGCTCCCTCAGTAAACCAGGCACAAGGCTGTTGCTGAGCAAAAAGCTCAAACCACACAGAGGTGGGTCCTTGCATAAGGACACGGCAGCTCTTCCCCCACCTCCTTCTGCATAGTGCCTGGGCAATTTGCCAGCTTCCTGCCAGGAAGACCCTGGGTGCTCAGGTGGCAGTGCCTCCTGCCAGCTCTGGGCAGCAAGGAGGTGCTGCTGGGCAGGTGCTGCCTGTGCAGGGCATCACAGCTGGCTCCCTTCAGCCCTGCAGAAGGCTGGCCTTGGAGGGGCTGATAGCAAGGTGGCTTTTCTGCTGTTGCTGAGTGATGTGAAGAGGTTGCTGAGATGGCCCAGCTGGCACAGGGAGGCTGCATTATTGCCACAATGGTCATTCTGTGCTGGAGCTGGGATTGTCAGGGTGTGCTGCTCTGGTCAGAGAATTTTCTGTTGGTCCCAGAAAGGGCCACTGATACATCCCTCTCCGACAGATGGTCTTCTGGGAGATTTTTCCCCTGAGGAAGCAGAAAGCTTTGAGTTGGCATCCCTCCCCTTTCTATTCCCTTTCTTCTGAAGTTGGAAGAAGTGTTGAGCTCTGAGAGCATCCTTGCATCAGTGGTCCGTGGGCAGGAGGTTTATGCATTGCAACCCCAGCTGCCAACTACAAATCTCTGCTCTTAAACAGAAGCTAAATCAGCTTGCTTTGCTCTGAGTGTGGGGGTGTTGGAGGTCAGCAGTGATTCTAGCCTTTTTGTCTGCTGTCCACGTGCACCACCTGCGTTGGTTGCCAGCACTCTGCCACGAAAGCAGAGAGATGTGCACTGCCAGCTGCCAAAGGGAGAAGGGAAGATGAAGGGTAAGGCTTAGAGTCTTCGCTCAACTGGTTGCCTACTCTGGCTGCCTGAAGGAGGCTGTGACACTTGTGTGTGGTTGTGACTCTCTGAGACAACATTGAGGTGCTCAGGTTTTCCCTCACTTTCTGTAGGGCTGCAGGAGCAGGACTATGTCCACCATGGTGTACCCAAGGGAGGAGAAAGTGGACAAGCTGAGCCAAGAGGAGATCATTTCCAACACCAAGCTGGTGATGCAAGGGCTGGAGGCACTGAAGAATGAACACAACTCCATCCTGCACAGTTTGCTGGAGACCATCAAGTGCCTGAAGAAAGATGAAGAAGCCAATCTTGTGCATGAGAAATCCAACCTTCTCCGCAAATCAGTGGAGATGATTGAACTGGGACTTGGAGAAGCTCAGGTGAGAGTGGTGGGTGACCCCCTAGGTGTTATCCAGGAGTGAAAGGGGAAGGTGGGGATATGACCATTCCCCACAAGCTGCAGCGGCAGCAAGGGGGTGAGCGTAGAAGGACAGCATGACCCTGAGGGTGGGCCCTAAGCGTGCATGTGTGGGAAATGCAATATTGTGGTACTTACTGACTGGGACTCTTGACAAGGTGATGATGGCATTGTCCAACCATCTGAATGCTGTGGAGTCAGAGAAGCAGAAGTTGCGTGCTCAGGTGCGGAGGCTGTGCCAGGAGAACCAGTGGCTGCGTGACGAGCTTGCCAACACCCAACAGAAGCTGCAGCGCAGTGAACAAACTGTGGCTCAACTGGAGGAGGAGAAGAAACACCTTGAGTTCATGAACCAGCTGAAGAAGTATGATGAGGATGTCTCACCTTCGGTATGCCCTAGTCCTGTCACATTTGGGTGTGAGGGAGGTTGGACCTAGGTGTGATGCTGTTGCCCTGGGTTTAGCTCCTTCCTGGATACTGTGCACAGTGACAGCTGTAGCTAAAGGGAGCCTGCATGCAGCAGAGTGTCTGGAAGAACATGGCGTGGGAAGCCAGGGTATGCTGGGAAAATATGGCTTTGGAGGAGGGGAATATGGTGGCAGAGACAACAGGGGAAGTTGAGGGTGCTGGTGGGCTGCCGCAGGGAGGAGGGTTTGGCAGCTGAGTCAGCCCAGACTGCTGCTGTCTCCTCTGAGAACCACCAGTATTGTGATTCCTATCCTGTCAGGAGGAGAAGGAGGGTGACTCTGCCAAGGACTCCCTCGATGATCTGTTCCCAAATGAGGAGGAGGAGCATGGTCCTGGATGTAAGTGTTTGCTCATGCGTGGTTGCTGGCTGTCTCTGTTCAAGCCTCCTGTGCCAACTGTGCCCCTGTTTATTCCTCTGTGCCTGCAGTGCCCCACCAGCACAGCAGTGCGGTGGCAGCTGCCCAGCAGGGAGGCTATGAGATTCCCGCACGCTTGCGCACCCTCCATAACCTTGTCATCCAGTACGCCTCACAGGGACGCTATGAGGTGGCTGTGCCACTCTGCAAGCAGGCACTGGAAGACCTGGAGAAGACATCAGGCCATGATCACCCTGATGTAGCCACCATGCTGAACATCCTGGCGCTAGTGTACAGGTGAGCATGGTGTGGAGGGCAGGACTGGGCCCGGGAAGCTTTTTCTCCTTCTCCTGTTCACCAGGATGGCACGTTCTGGTGACAAGGAGCTCTGACAGGTTCCAGTGGTTTGCCTTCCAAAAAGATATTGGCACAGATAAGGTGTTTGGACTGCCATACTTTCTCATATAATTCGGGGATGGCTAAGGGAGGAATGGAGAGGCGAAGGGGCTATGGGGGCTGGATCTGCGCAGAGGGAGATCTCTTGTTTGCAGTTCTGCTTGCTGTGGGTTGTCGTGTCCAAATCCCAAATAACTGTTTGACTTTGCACTGCAGGGATCAGAATAAATACAAAGAGGCAGCACACCTCTTGAATGATGCTCTTTCCATCCGTGAGAAGACTCTGGGCAAAGACCACCCAGCAGTGAGTATCTCCCTCCTCTTTCAGTCACTTCCCTTGACCTGTGGGTGTCCCTGGGGCTAGAATGGTGCCCTTACGGTGTATCTGCAGCCAGGCTATGAAGGACAGCAGTGTGCTCTGTGATATGAGGGGTGCTGTTCACACGGTGTGGGGCTCTGTTTTACTGCTTCAGTATTTCCTGCTGTCTTGTTCAGTATGGCCCGTCAGGAGCTGGTGTCTCCTGGACCCTGCAATGTAGGCACAGTAGCCTTCTGTCTCAACCTCCACCTCTTCAGAAGCAGATGTACTGCAGGCATGAAGGAAGTGGGACAAACACTGTTACTGCTGCATGCACTCCTTGTTTGGTCCTGCTGGATTCTGCTTTGTTTCATGGAGAAGCTTATGTCTCTGCAGGTGGCAGCAACTTTGAACAACTTGGCTGTTCTCTACGGCAAGAGAGGGAAGTACAAAGAAGCAGAGCCACTGTGTAAGCGAGCCCTGGAGATCCGTGAGAAGGTACTGGTCTCCCACACCCCTTCCTCCCAGTTTTCTCTAAGGGATTTTCTTGAGGAAATCCAGGACCTACTTAGTCTCGTCAGCTGCTGATTCTGCCACCACCTTCCCTGTGTCTTTAGTGTTTGCAGCCTTAGAGAGGCCTGCCAGGAGGTAGAAGCTGGAATTTCTCTGCTTTACTTCCATAATCCTTGGCTTCTGTCTGATGTAGTCCCTCCAGAACATGCCTATAGTGTCTACTAACTCCAGGAGTCCCTTGCAGTCTTTGTTGACTCTTTGATTTCTCCTTTCATTTATCCAGGTCCTAGGCAAAGACCATCCTGATGTGGCCAAGCAGCTGAACAATCTGGCCCTGCTGTGCCAGAACCAGGGCAAGTACGACGAGGTAGAGTACTATTACTGCCGGGCCCTGGAGATCTATGAGAGCTGCCTGGGTCCTGATGACCCCAACGTGGCCAAGACCAAGAATAACCTGGTGAGACCCTGGAGACTGGCTGTGTAGGGATGGATGGGGAGTGGTACTATGGGAAAGGCGAGTATTGCCTGGTGCTTGGAAGGTGCAGAGAGCTGCAAGAGGGGGCAAAGTTAATCTGTGTTGGTCAGGGGGCTGGATCTGTTTTCTTGGTTGCAGGCCTCCTGTTACCTGAAGCAAGGCAAATACAAAGATGCAGAGGTGCTGTATAAGGAGATCCTTACCCGTGCTCACGTGAAGGAGTTTGGCTCTGTGGATGGTTTGTACAGCAGAAGCTGTTGGGGCTGGGGAAGGGTGAGCAGTTTGGTCTCCTGGCTCTCAGCCTAAGCTTGGCTGGTTCTGGTATCCCCCTGGCAGAGGGATAGGAAGTCTTGTAGGGCCCCTGTTTTGGGTTGCCCTTGACACTGCCATTCTAGTGTGTTATGCTGCTCCACCCTTCTCTCAGAAGGGGTCTTGGAGAGCTCTGGCTGCCAGTCTTTACTGGCTTGGGAATAGTTGTGGCTGAAAGGGGGAACAGCAAGTGGTGTAATCATTCCCAGCATAGGCTGAAGCTTCTCCTGTACATCTGGCATGGGTATTCCCCCATGGAAGGACTTGTTCCTTCCTTCCTCTGTCCTGTCCAATGTTGGTTGCCTTTACTGGGGCTCTGGTCCTTGGGGATCTGGAAGCCTTGTCACTTCCCTCTGGTGAGCTCCTGGCTCTGGGGACAGAGCCTCCTGGGCTATGCAGGAGCCAGAGCCCTGGT
This sequence comes from Todiramphus chloris collaris, assembly GCA_025345505.1. Taxonomy (NCBI): domain Eukaryota; kingdom Metazoa; phylum Chordata; class Aves; order Coraciiformes; family Alcedinidae; genus Todiramphus; species Todiramphus chloris. Next base: position 37,856,046 of record JANVCC010000020.1, on the reverse strand, counting down.
GGAAGTGGCAGAGGAGCAGGATGAGGTGCTAATTGGAACTATCTTGCATTCTTCCCCACACAGATGAACACAAGCCAATCTGGATGCATGCAGAGGAGAGAGAGGAAATGAGCAAGGTGAGTCTGAGCTGATGGTGCTGCCTGTTGATAGCAGCAAGAGCCTTGGGAGGTGAAAGAGATCCAGGAGTTTTGATCCTTGCTGTCAGACTGCAGGAAGGAGGATGTGGCTCTGAAGAGCTGCCATGGCCACTGATGCAGGCCAGGAGGGGTCTGAAGAGTGGGGTGAGAGTATGAATGCTCCTTAGGGCAGCAGGAGTGGAAGGCCCATCAGAGAGCTTGATGGTTTTATTGGCACAAAGGGTTGTTCACCCATGAGCTCTCAGATTTAGTGATCTGTCTAGGACATGCAGCTGGTGGAAGATGATGGATGGCAGAGGGTTGTGCAGCAGGGCCTTGGCACTCTATTCCAAAGAGCTGTTAGTACTCAAAAGACAGCTTGCTCTTGAAGCAGGCCTAAGGCTTCCTGGGGGAAAATGTAGGTCAAGAACAAACTGCTGCCACCATCTTGCTTGGGAAATGGAGCTAAATTTTCCAAAAAATATCTCTGCAGAGGGCGGACCCTAGCTGTTTTGTGTCCTAGCTGGCCTCTGAAAAAAGGTAGATGTGGGTTGTGCTTGTCTTGGACTAGGCTGAGGAGCAAAGAAGCTGTTGCTCTTGTTGCCCAGATCCTGTTCCGTGCTCAGATGACAAATGCAGCAGAGTCCTGTCTATGCGTTTCCTAAGCTTAAAACCTCACCTTTTTGGCAAGTGGGCAAAGCAGCAACATGAAGGACTCTGGTCTAGTCTTCCAGCTGCAGTTGGAGCAGACACCGTTTCTCTTCCTTTGCTCTCGGAGCAGGCCCCATCCTTACATGGGCTAACGCAGCAGGCTGGCAGGCTTGGCTTAGTGACTTACCAGTCCCATCCTGCAAGTCCTAAGAGCAGAGCACTAGCAGCTGCCTCCCACGGGTATGCTGCTCTGGTTGCTGCCCTATGAGGGCTCTGCTGCAAAGAAATCGCACTTGCTGCATCGCCATCCTATGCAGGAGAAATCAAAGTGGAGTAGAGACCAACCTCCCCTTGCCCTCTCTGGGACTGAGACACTTCTGATGGTATCGTCGGAGGGTTGAGAGTTCAAAAGTGGATAGTTATAGTGTGGACCTGTGCTCCAGGTAATGCAGGCTTTGCTACAGGGCAAGGAAACAGGCTCAGGGACCTACAGTTGGAGTGAGACTTGTTTTATAGCCCGGGGCAAGGCAGCAGTGCCCGTGGCACAGAATGGTTGGCATGGCCTTCCCAACCAGGCAGCAGTAACCACAGACCTGCTTATCCTGCTGGCCCAGGGGCTGGAGCTACGGTGCTTCTGCTTTGTGCTGTTTCCACATCTATTAAAAAGCATCAACCCCCTCTTGCAGTGCTTAATTTTTTTAATTATTATTTTTAATTGTTATTCTATTATTTTTTTGCCCATCCCTCTTTGACTCTGCTCACAGTGGCAGTAGGGGGAATGCCATCTCATGCCAGGGGCAGGGCCTTAGGCACAGCTAGCAGCCCTGGCCTGTGAGGCTCCTGCTTCAGGGGATTTGACACCTTCCTCCTTGGGTTTAGCCACCCTCTTAGGGCTGCTTCTGTGCGAGCTTCGGAGGTGTTTTGAGTCTTGAGCTCTCTGGGCCCTGGGGCAGGTGTAGGTTATGTAGGATCTTCCACAAGGAAACTGATGTTTGCCTGTGGTTCAGGGAGACTCCAACATGTGGGGTAAAGATCCGAGAAGTGCTGTGGGACTAAGAAAAATGATACCTGTGAAGACAGTTTCTTCTGGGCTAGGACCCTTGCCAGAGGGGAACTCCTGCTGTGGAGCATTGGACCCCTAAACCTGCTTGGTGGGAGCAGCCCTGCTGGGCTAGGGGCTGAGCTGGGTGCTTCCTGCCCAGCCCACGTGTCCTGTGAGTGCAGAGCCAGGGGTACGGCATAGTCCCCAAGTGCTCACCACACGTCAGGTTGCGCAGTGTGTGGACACACAGCCTCTGGCTGTTCTTGCCTGCAGGTGCCATCCCTCCTGACTCAGGGCAAGGCAGGCTAGCATCTAGTGCTCTGCAGAGTGGATTGTCGTGGCTCTAGATCTTTCTCCTTGAGCATGAAACTCTGCCCCCTCTCCCATTGCTCTGTCCAGCAGCCTCTTTGCTCCTGGTTCTGGCAGCACCAGCCAGCCAGATTTGGGGTGCACATAGAGGAGAAAGCTAGCTGGACTGAGCTGCTGTGGGGCAGAAGGATTCAATGTAGCTGGCTGATTCCTTTGCTAGCCATGGCTGAGGGGTTTAGTGCCTATGCTGCCTGGCATGCCTATGGAGTTTTTGTTGGCTGGGGACTTTTTTAAACCTCCCTTTGCGTACTGGTGTGGGCGTGTGTGTTTATGTCCTCCAGAGTGCCATGAGGTTGGGCTATGTTGTATCTGCTGCCTTTGGTACTAGAGAAGGGGCAAGGAGGTGGGATTGTGGTCCTTGCTGGGATGGGAACTTCACTTTTACTTGTGGCCCAAATCTGTTGCAATCAACAGGCTTTCAGCTTTCTCTCCAGAAACCTGCTGGGCAGGTCAACTGCATTTGAAAGTTATGTTTACAAAGGATAGGCTAGTAAGGGTGTGCAGCATGGTGCTTGACCCTCACACACAGTGGGAGATCACAGGCTAGAGAATGGCAGTAAGCATGGGGCTAACGGTTTTCATCTCTCCTCGCCCTGTAGAGCAAGCACAGAGACAACACTCCCTATGCTGAGTATGGTGGCTGGTACAAGGCCTGCAAGGTTAGCAGGTAAGAGGTGGTTTGTGGGCAGCTGTGTGGGGTCGGCGAGAATGGCCCCAGGGCTTCTGGTCACGTTCCCTGTATTACTACAGCCCAACTGTGAACACCACTCTGCGGAATCTGGGTGCGCTGTACCGACGCCAGGGCAAGCTAGAGGCAGCTGAGACCTTGGAGGAGTGTGCGGTTCGCTCTCGGCGGCAGGTAGCCCTAGAGGGACCTCTCCTGGGGGGAGGGGGCTTTGTAGGGCTTGGGGTGGCATCTCGTGGCACTGTGTCTTGCTTAGGGTATGGCAAGAGACTCATGATTCTAGAGCACCTTGGTGGCTGGGGTTGCATTTCTGCAGGGATACGCACTTATGTACACGCATGGGGTTGTGCGTATGTGTGTGTGCATGGATGGAGCAGATGTCACTCTGTATGTGTGGGGAAGGAGGAGTGGCTTGTTGAGTAGAAATTCTGCAGCTGGGTTAGAGCAGGTTACTGGGCTTTGTCAGCTGCTGTAGAGGTCTACCCTCACTGGTGTGTTTTCTTCCCACTGATGTGTTGCATTTTGTGTGGTTTTTTGGGTTGGGTTTCCTCCCCCCCCCCCCAATCTAGGGAACACAATAGGGATTTCTTAAAGTACCTCTCACCCTAAACTCCTCTCAGTCATCAAATAACAAAGCAGGAACTGTAAGCACTTTAGCACAAAGACTGAAGGACAGAAGAAACCTTCATGCACCAAAATACAAAGGAAAAAAATAATGCTGTCAGCTTTGGGATAGCAAGTTCTTCATTCCCAGGGTTGGTTATGGCTTGGTGGGGGGGTCATTTAGCTGGGAACCCAAACAGGGACTACTAAGTTCAAGATGTCATTTGGCTCCATCCTTCTTGGGCTAGAGAGTTTTGGCTGTGATGGGGCAATGGCTAAGAGGGGATGGGACCAAGTGGAGTGATAGCAAAACAGATCACTGTAGGGTAAGAATGCAGAAGGACAAATACATGGTGCTTCTTTATCCCTTTTTGCTTGCAGGGCATTGACCCGATCAACCAGACAAAGGTGGTGGAGATCCTGAAGGAGGGCAATGGCACAGAGAGACGTCGGAGCCTGGGAGGCGGTGTCAAGTATGAGAATGCCACAGACGGTAGCGAGGAAGTGAGTATGGGCGTGGAATGGAGTGGGGTAAGTACAAGACACCATCAAGAATGGCCTCAGCTGGCTGCCAGAGGGAAGGGACAGCCTGGCTCAGGGCTGTCCCTGCGTGGCCTGTCGTGGCATCCTTGTCTGCCTCCATTCATTCCCTTCACACTTCCTTCCCCTCTTTTTTGGCATGAGCCAGCCAGCCTGCAAAAGTGTGTGTCTGGGCCTGGCTTCTGATGTACAGGACAGATATGCCCAACCAAGGGCTCCTGCTTCCAAGGGGGCTGCCAAGCCCTGACAACGCACAGCATGAGCTGGTCCTGGTATGCCCTTAATCTTAGCCTTGCAACCTTATTAACATCTCTCCCTGCTGCTTCCCTCTTGAGACCCTGGCTGAGAGCGTCAGCCCCATCTCAGGCCCACACAGCCCCTCTGAGCAACTTGGCTGTCTGTCCCGCACTGTGCCACAGGTGATGCTGAGCCTGGGGAGGGATGCGTGTGTGTATGTGCCTGGTGTGCCTGGGACTGAGTGACTGCAGGGCACAGGAATAGTCTGCAGTCAGTGTCTTTGCTAACCCCCTCTCTTAATATCATGACCTCCTTGGGTTCTGGACAAGCAGAGGTGGTAAAGGGCAGGTCTTTGTGGGATGACCAGTGGTGGAAAAAGAGGCTGGTGTTATCTGAGGCACAGACAGGGAGATTTGAGCGTGACTGGGCTTGCTCTGAGCCTGAGAGGTGCTGTGGTCTCTAGTACTGAGTTTGGAGGAAGGTAGTGGTCCAAGTCTGGGACAGGTGCCTTTTGTCTGGTGCAAGGAGGAGGATGGAGATAAGGTGGCAAGTGAGCATAGTACTGGTGGGTGCTTGACTGGAGGGCTGCTAGAGCTCTTAACGCTTACCATTTCTCCTGCAAGCTCTAGTTGAGAGCGTAGTGTAGCAGGGTACCCAGGGGTTATTGCAGCCTGACACAGGCAACACACTGAGCACGTGAAGTCCTCTGCTCCCCCTCATGTCTGCTGTCACTAACCCTTCCCCACTTGGCTCGGCTCTATCCCCACCTGCACGAACTCACTCCCTCCTTCCTCTTTCCTGTTGCCATGACAGCCCCTCAACGCCCAAGCCTGAAGCCTGCTGGCTCTCTTGATTGTGGATTGTACCCACAAAGTGGCTGGTGGAGACCTGGGGAGCAGAGCTTTGAGGGAACCTGGCAACTCTGCCAGATGCAGGGCTGTCCTTTGTCCCAGCTCTTGATGTCAGGAGTGAAGGGAATCTCAGCCCTGGCAAGGCACCAACTCTGGGCCCTTGTGATCCCTTTGCCTCTACAGAGGGACAAGCACAGAGGGAGGGTTGCAGGTGTGGATTAGGATCCACCTAGTTCCTGTCCTGGCTGGTGTCTCTCCAGCTCCTCCTGACTGTGGCTGATGATGGTCTGGGAGACCTTCCTGACAGTCTCTGAACTGATCATCCTAAGGCAAGCAGGCAAATGCCACCCTCTCCCTTGAGCCTGACCTGGCCAAGGAGGATAGTCTCTGCTCATGTGACCCTTCCCAGGGAGCTTAGCAGAGCTTCCCTGGCCCAGCCAGCTGTAGATGGAGGGTTTGAGGGCTAGCTCGGCCCTCCAAGGGACTTGGCTGCTGCCATATGATGCTTGGTGCCTTTTCCAGCCTGCTGCACGTATAGCCAACCTCTCCCCAGCCAGCAGTCCTGCACTGGGCTACAGCTCCCCTCCCCCAGAAAGAAGGCTGAGGCAGCTCCTGCTGCTCCTGTCTGTCACAGCCAGTTGTTCCCTGTGCTGGTCTGGAGACCTTGCACGTGCTGCCTCAGGGCAGTCTCTGCTGCTGTCCCTCAGTCCCGTGCGCAGCAGCTGATGGCTGTGGGGGTCTCCAGAGTGCCGGCAGCCTGTGCGCCCTGCTGCCAAGAGCTGCTCAGGAAGCACCTCTGGGTCTGGACCACCTACTTGCTGCCTTTGCTGCAGGTAATTGGGCTGGGAGAGCCAGAGTCTGAGCTGGGAGAGCAGAGATGGTACTAGCTTTGGTGCTGAGGCCTTGGCAGGTACCCCATACCCAAAGCCCAGGAACAGGGACTCCTCAGAACAGGAGGCCTGGGCTGTTTCTCCTTGAGCTAGCTGTTTCTGCCAGCTTGCTAGAGCGTGCTGGCAAAGATGTAAGGCTGCCATTTCAGCCTCACAAGACTCCCTCCCTGCCTAGACGTGGCCCGTTGTCTCTGCATGCAGCCTGGGCCCTGCCCCACCTGTTCCCTGGGTGACCTACAACCTCATGGCCTTGTAAATTGTGTCTTTCTCCTCTCTGTGCACTAGGCTTAAATGCCTCCCGAGACTCCCTCTTTCCCCTCCACCGCAATCACCTGGATGTTTGTGTTATATCTTCTGACTTTTCCTCCACACCATCCCTCCTTCCTCGGCAAGAACTCCACACCAGTCCCCCAACCCTCCCGGCATGTGAGGGCACCGTGACGCCTGCAGAGGAATGCCTGGCCATATGGTCCAGCTCCAGTCCTGTGGCCAGCAAGAGCAGGAAGAATCTGCGAGGAGCTGCCTGCTCCCCCAGGGCCAGGGTGACAGGCCACCATACCGTTGCCTGCCCCTACTCCCAGCCTGCCCTTGCACATCCCTGGGGACCAGGCCTGCGAGGGATTGTCTTCACTCCAGGCGTGCCAACTCCACCATCATTAGACATCCTCAACCCTCCTAGCTTGTTCCCTGCATCTCTGCAGAGGCCAGGACAAAAGCCTGAAGATGGGGGTCTGTTTTGGGACAGAGACGCTTGGCCGTGGCAGGGCTGTCATGTGCCTAGTTACTTTCTTCCTTGTAGGCTTAGCTGCTGTTAGTGTTCCTGTAGCAAACCTGCACTAGCCACCAGTGAGCTGGGCTTGCCCTGCGGCACAGGGCAGTCCCTGTCTTGCTATCCTCTCCCTCACTGAGCTCTGCAGCCCAGGGGCAGCGTGTGGGCCTCTCTGCAGGGGCACAGGAATGTAGGGTGGCCCATAACTACTGTACATCCAAGATTAAGTGAAGAAGTGTCAGCCAAGAATAGGGATCTGCCAGGACAAGCAAGTTTACTTGGAACCTTCTGATGTGATGCTTTAGCTGAGTTCCTCACCTGATGGCACTAAGGAGTAAATCAGTTCCCCACTGCTCCAGGGTCCTCAGGTGTGGGAGAGGTGGGTGTGAAGCTGCTCACTGTTCTTGGAGGCAAAGGAAGGATAGGAGGAAAGCAGAACTTCTCAGCAAGGGGACAGGCCCTAGGCCATTAGAGGTGACTGAGATGGGGAATGTGCTGTTTTGGAGCAAAGTTCTTGAGAGAAAAAGGAGGTGCAAAGAAAGCGAGGGAAGGAAGAGCTGGGGCTTGGGGTGCTCTAAGCATGTGGAGGTAGATGGGATGGTTGGAGGGAGGTTTCCGCAGGAGGAGAAGGCCAGGTTGCTCATGGAGGAGGGTGGTTCTTGAATGCAGGACCAGGCTTGCCAGGTGTGGTACCTGAGGCTGTCTGGCTGTCCCTAGTCAAATGGGTGGGAAATTTTGTAATCCCATAACTGCTGGGAAGACAATGCTGATCCTCAGCATGTGTGAGGGTGGCTCAGTGCCTCTGATGGGACTCCAGGTCTGCACAGGGGCTGCTGCTGTTGGTCACTATTGGGAAAGGGGGTGTTTCCCAGGGCCAGACCACCACTGACTTGAGCCTCGCACCCTTAGATGCAAATCTTCATCCCACCTTCTACAGGAAGTGAACCTTCCTGGCCCTCCTTCTTGGGAAGAAATCTAGTCAGGCTGCAGCTGGCAGGATAGAGGCCAGCAGAAGGCCCTTCCTTATTTTAGCTAGATAGTTTCTCTTGTGCTAGTCATCTGGCAGGTTGTGATATTAAATGTGCTTGTATCTGTCTGGGCCTGGCTTTCCTGTGGTGGTGCATAGGCCTCGAGGCAGATGCATGCTGCTCCCCTGGGAACTAGTGCTTGCTGAAAGGTTTGTCCTCAGGACTACATCCATGTGGAGCCCAGGGCCGAGTGCCCTAGGGCTCTGCCTTCCCTGCCTCTCCCAGTGCTGCTCCATGCTCCTGGAGAGGGGTGAGTCCCTAGTGCAGGGTGCCTTCAGGCCTCAGTGCCACCTGCCCCTGTGCTTTGCCATGTCCTGGACCTGGTGTTGTAACAAGCATACCTCTGATTAAAGGTAGACAGACCTGAACTGCTGCCCTGTGCTTCTTTCCATGCTCTGTAGGCCAGCATTGGTCAGCCCTGGGGTGGTGGGTGCAAATGCTGCTGGAGCAGGTGTGTGGGTGCTTGGTGTCTGTGTGTGTGTGCCAGGGGCCATACTGCCCGCAGGGCATCTCTCCTAGGCTGAGCATTGAAAATGTGGGTCCCAACTCCACTGTGCCTCCCCCTAACCTCCAAACTGGGGTTGCTACTAACCTCAGCTCTGTAGGCATGTGTGGCAGGGCTGCCCTGGTGTGTCTGAGCCTGGCCCTTCTCCAGCAGGTGCTTTCATTAGCCTGAGAAATACCCTGTTGTGTCCCCCAGTGCTGAGCTCCATGTGCTACCCCATCCTGCCCAAATACTCTGCCTCAATGCAGCAGGCAGGGTGGAAGCATGCAGTGAAGAGTGGCTTGGTGGTGGAGCTGCTGCTTTATTTTTTTTTTTTCTTCTTCTTTGAGTGCTCTCATCCTGGTGGGTGCAATGGGGTGGAGGCTTTACATTAAACCAAGCCCTGTAAATGTTCTGGGTTAAAAATAACCCTGCAGAAAAGGGAGTGGGAAGAGGAGGGAGGCTATTTTTACCGCAGCATGCAGCAGCATTTGGTTCTGGTGTTGGTCTGCAGTCAGTCTGCATCACTGCAACTGTGGAAATGTGGCTCCATCCCTGACCCCAGAGCATACTTCCTGGTTGGATCCTGCTGCCTTTGTACCCTGTGTTCCCTTCTTCACCCTGGGCTTGTGTGCTCTGGCAAAAGGAATGCTGCCACCGTGGCAGTATCCTGCAGGGAGGGTGGTGACCCAGTGCAATTCTGGTGGGGAGAAAAAAGACACCCCACACCATCTTTGGTAGTGCCACATACTGATGGCCAGGTCCTCCAAAACCTGCCCTGGATGCCTGCTACAGAAGTGAAATTGTTTACCTTGCTAATACTTTTGGTGCTCTCTGCATTCCTGGTGAGTGGGCCCCTTGCAGCAACAGCACGTGGCTCCCAGTTTGGAAACCCCTCATCCTGATGAAAGTGAAGAGGTTCAGTGCACTTGGCTTATTCAAGAAGGGATGACATGAATACCAGGAGAAGGTTTGCTGGTAGGACAAGTCCTGTTCAGCTGTTGGAGAGGGGTCTAGCTCTGGATCAGCTCTGGGTAACTGGAGCAGGGAAGTGTTGGAAAAACATTCCTCAGAGCCACAGCCTGTAGGGGTCAACATAAGGAGATGATGAAGACCCTGCCTACCTGCAGAACTCCGTGAACAGTCCTGGGGCAGTTGCTGCTGCTAGCCTGGGACACAGGGCATTTTGGTGTTACAAGGGGGCTCCCACACATGCTTGTATGGAGCAAAGGGCTTTTGCTGCTCACCTTATCTCAGTTTCTTCTACCCTGATGTGCCAGGTTCCATTGGGATCAGAAGCAGGGATGACTGCTGTCACCAGGCCATCAGAGCAAAAGTAACTCTGCATCAGCAGTGGTGCCACAGCCTTGTGTGATGAGCAGGCCTTACCACAGGGGAAGAGCTTGGTGCCATGATAGCACCATGGCATGAGGTTGTGCCATGCTGGCAGCCAGTGTGTCTTATGTGTGGAGCTAAATGGAGAAGGGCCACACCCTGTCAAGGACTGAAAGTGCCTTTCTGAGTACTGGGGATTTTTGAGGGCATGTGGGAGGAAAGGGGTTGGGGAACAAGATTTAGGGTGGGTTTGGTTTTTTGTAAAAAGCAGTCAGCTGTAAAGAAACTCCTGCAAAGTGACACCAGCTACAGTTGGGTGGGGCTAAGGAGAGTGATGCCTGCTTGGCAACACAGGGTTGGTGTAGCCAAATGAATGCATCCTAGATGGCGCTGCCTGAATTGCTCAGCAGGCTCAAAGCTAATCATCTTGGGGGGTGTTAAGGGCTGGGACAAGACCATAGGTGCATGTGGACTGCTCTTTTCTTGCCATAAGCGATCCTGTAGGCCTAGCATGCAGGACCAGGATGTGCCTCAGGACAAGTACAGGATGGAGAGGAGGAATAGCAATGACAGGGTGAGGAAGCACAAGGGGAGGAGGAGGATAGTCTCCAGGCAGCAGCAACTGCAGAAGTCCTTGAAATGAATGTCCCAGCAGCATGTCCTGGCCTGATAAAAGTATCCCCAAGCCTGGGGCTCCCATCAGGGTTTGTTGTTTTCCTGGCTACTGGAACCGCCTTGGTAGCTGCTGCCTAAATGTGACAGGTGATGGAGCTATGCCATGTTTGAGCAGGGCTATGGGGATGCTGGTGCCATTTGTGCTGGTGGCCTTGTGCAAGTCAGCGGCCTCTCTGGGTGTTGCACTTGCAGCAGGCAAGGAGGGAGGATTGGTCTGGATGAGCCAGCACATGCTGGTAGGGTGTCCCTGTATGGTGGTCATGTCCTGTGGAGATCCAGTGTGTAGGGGAGCCATATAGTGAGCAGTAAGCTTGCTCTGGGCCAGGGTTAAACCATCAGTGCAAGTGGACAAGAGGGTGTTTGGAGCCAAGCGCAGGTCCTGGCCACTCGGCTGCAGTGTGCTAGAGCCTGACTGATGCCACTCAACCATTGCCCTGGCTTGTGTCTCTGTGTCCAGGATGGCAGTGGCACCCTGCAACGCAGCAGCTCCCTGGGGAAAATCCGGGATGTGATCCGGAGGAGCAGTGAGATGTTGGTCAAGAAACTACAGGGCAATGGTCCCCTGGAGCCCAGGAACACCAGGTAGGGACTAGGACTGTGAAGGCCTTGCGCCCCTGGGGGCTGTGGTCTGGCCAGGCATGACAAGATCACATCTGTCCTCTGCTTTCTTGTAGCATGAAACGAGCTGCATCATTAAATTACCTGCATAAGTCTAGTGATGCTTCGTTTGAGGTAAGCACAGGGTGGGCAGTGGGACTGGTGCAGAAATGGGTGCTGGAGGGGGGGCTGTGTGGCCTCATCTGTCTACAGGGCTTGCAGCCAGCAACGTGGGTGCCTCCCAAGGTGCCATGGGCTGTGTTCATCCATGTAGGTGTACTCCGCTGCTGTGTGCGGCTGGAGCTACTCTGCTTTCCCAAGGGTTGGACAGGGCCAGTGCTTCCACTGCAGCCCCTGGGCAGCTGTTCAGCCCTGAGATCACAGCTCCAACAGTGAAGGAAGCGTCTCCAACTAACCACCTCCCTGCCTCCTGAGCTCAGCAAACCCTCTAGCCCTAGAACGGGGGTAGAGGTGGCACCTAATGTGTGGCTACTACCTCCCTGGGGGCAGTCCTTGCTTGCGAGGCAAGGGGGCGAGGAGATGGGCTGGTAGCTTTGGGGTGTGGGTGGGGAGTGCAGGTACCTCACAGGTGCTATGTTTTTCCAGGGCACCCAAGGTCTCCGCGCAGAGAGTAGAGGCCTCAGCGCCAGCAGCATGGACCTCTCCTCCCACAGCTCCCTGCTCTCCTCCAACTGACCTGCCCCCCAGGTGCCCCCGGCCCCCCTTCTCGCCTACCCCCCTCGCGTCTGGCCGCTCTGCTGCCGGCGCACCACAGCTTTGCGCTGCACGGGGCAGCACCCCGCTCCCCTCCCCACCTCCACCGCTCTCTTTTTCCCCTCACCGGCTCTTGTGCCGCTCTCCACCCGCCCCGCCCGGGGCTCAGAGGCGCGGGGAGGCCCCTAGCTAGTTTGGGAATCACAGCCTGCACGTACGCTGCTCGGCCGCGCACCCGGCGCCGGCGGGGCCGGCGGCAGCACGCTCGGCACCCGTCGCACACGTTAGCCAGGTACAAATGTCAGCCCCCGGGCTGAGGGGGGAACCGACCAGGGCGGACCAGGTCGCGGTGGCGTCCCCAGGCGCCGGAGGAGGAGGAGGGGGGGGGGTGGGTGGGAGAGGGGGGGTGCGCTCAGCTGCCGCCGCTGGATCGCTGTACGTGATTTTATTAAATAAAGCCCAGCCTACAACCGACCGCGGGTTCCACCGGCGAGGGGCGGGGCGGGGCGCGGAGGGGCGGGTGGGGGCTCTGGCGCCGCCTGCCGGGGGGAAGAAGCGGCTGCAGGCGCGGTGGCGAGCGGCCTGCCTTTGGCGAGCGGCCTGCCTTTGCCTTTGGCGGGCGAGCGAGCCGTGACGCGGCGGGCGGGCGGAGCGCGGCACCGGACCGCTCGCTTCCGGTTGCGCCGTGGAGGGCGGAGGGAGTTATGGCGCGTATCAGGCTGGAGGACCTGGACGGGCTGGGCGAAGAGGTTGAAGCCGGCAGCGGGGTGGATGGCGACGAGGAGGAGGAGGAGGAGGTGGAAGAGGAGGAGCGGAGCCGGTTGTTCGCCCACTGGGAGGTCGTAGCCAGCACGCACCGAGTGAGCCTGCCCCGAGGTGAGCGCTGAGCCGCGCTGCGAGACTGGGGTTTCGCTACCGGGGCAGCCCGGGACAGCCCGCTCTGGGCTGCGGAGGCTGTGGGGTGGTCCTTCCGGGGTTGGCAGAGCGCTGCGAGCCGGCTTGGGGGCCTGCGGCACGTAGCGGCCCTGTGCACCGCGGGACTTCCTCTGCGCTTCCAGCCTGGGCGACCCTTGCTGTCCTTTGCCTTGCAGACATGGTGGGCCCGATCGTCCAGATGACCCGGCACAACCAGGCTCGTGAGGCCGTGCCATACGTTACCCTCTCGCAGCATGAGAAGGTGAGGTCCGCTTCTCTCTGCAGCCACCAGGTTTACATCCGCTGCCTGACAGGGGTGAGGCTGGTGCAGGTGTTGCTGCCAGCCTGGGGAGCTGGAAGAGCGTCTTCCTTGAAGAGAGGCGTCCTCGGGTCGGCTTGCATCCAGAGGCTTCTGCAGAAGCGCTGCGACCAAGATGGCAACTCTGGATTGGTGCAGCACTCTGCTGTTGCTGCATCTTCTGTGTTGAGTGATGGTGACGCTCAACTCCCCAGCCTGCATTTTAAAAATTGGACTAGTCTTGCAGCTTTCTCTGGTCTCCTGGCTTCCTCCTTTACCAACCTGTCCTCTGCTGGGGTGGGCACATTCAAGAAAGTGTATTTTCAGTTCCAAGTCTTGTCCTTGCCGTGCTCAAAACACCTTTTTGCATAGTCATGCTGGGTTTATGTTTGTGCTGTTTATGTGGTACCGGTTGAGCTGGAGATTTTGTCTGGCACAAGACAAGGATGCTTCTATGGAAAACACAGGGCCTGTGGCCTTGCTTGTTAGATCTGAGCACGTTTTGTTGTTTGTCACAACTGCCAATCCAAACATGGTAGCTTCTGCCTGAAGATCTGTTCTTGCTGGCAAACGTGCACACCTCCTCTCATCTCTTGCGCAAAAGGGTGCTTTTGAGCTTTGAGAAATAACTGTAAAGAAGCACTTGTCAAACTGGTTCCTGTGCCTCTGCAGGCTTGGTTGGACTTGCTACCAAGATGACATCTATCAGTTGTCCTCTCTGTGAAGAGAGCTTAACTAATTTCTTCTGGACTGAGGTCCAGCACTCCTGCCTCTAAATCATGTCTGAGGATGTGGGTAGTACAGCTCTGAAGTGAGACTTCACCACACTCCCTCTTCCCCTGTTCTTCTGGGTCCTAGGGACTTAGTCTGGACTCTTGTCTACCTAGGCCAGTCCCAGGCAGGAGCGGGACCCCAAGACTTTGTAGGGCCTGAAGATCTTTTGTTGCTGCTGTCATGCCCTCTGTGCCTGAGGAGATTTCGTAGAGTTTCACTCTGGGGCTGGGTGAGGACACAGGAGCCACTTCCTGGCATTAGTGCTGAATCACATGTATCAGTGCTGAGGGGACTCCGGAGCTCTGGCCCTTAAGGACAAATTTTCAGGCTTGGGCAAGTCAGTAGTATTTGGTTGCTGCTCCTGAGCTGTCAGTGCTATGAGCCCTCATCTTCTTGGAGGCAAGTGAATTATTATGTTAATTACAGAGCCTTGCTCTGTCAGTACTTGGTCAAATTCCTTAGCTGACATTGCAGGGACCTTGTGAAGGGTTAGGGTGGGACCAGCTACTAGACAAATGACAGATGCTCTCTATTAACCCCTCTGCCTTCCCAAGGTATGGGAAGAGAAAAGGAATGAGAGAGAAACTTATCTATTGGAAAAGACAATGAAACAGCTTTTGTGAAAATAATAACAATAAAATGAAATATATACAAAGCCAAAATCAAGCCTAACACCCCCACCCCCTGCAATGGCAATTACATCACCATCACTGCTGCTGCTCTGGGCAGGCACTGGGGGCAGATGGGAACTGGATTCAGAAGCTGGATTCTGGAACTGGATTCAGGAATACATGGATTGGGATTGAAAGCAGTAATGGGTGGAGTCCTCCTTGGTCACCGTCCATTGAAGAAGAGGCTTGACCCTTGTGATCCCTCATCTTTATACTGAATATGACATATATGGGAGGGAATACCTCATTGGTCAGTTTACGGTCACCCATCTTGTCCACTTTTCCCCACAGATGCAGCCTTTTACTTTTTGCATCCCCAGTGTGGTACACAAGATCCGATGGTGACTTTGGTCTGCACACCAACCCGTGGTAGTAACTCTAAACAAGGAGCATTAATCACTGCTAGAAGCAGATGCTGTCTGAAAATCTGCTGTTAACTTCAGAATGTGCAGTTACTTAGAAGAGACTAAGCTGAAAAGTAGAATACCTGAACAGAATTTTGAGCTGTTGCAGCTCAAACCAGGACAGACTTGCTGCCGCTGGGTCTGTGTAAAGCATCTTTGCTCTTTCTCAAGTCTCCATCTTCTGGATGGGATCAAGCTGTGGAAGGACCAAACACTGTGCCTTGCTGGGTTGATATGCTTATTTGCAGATGGTACGGCATGTGAGAATTGCACATAGTCAAAGGGACTGGCAGCTTCCTTGTTTGGAAAATGCTCTTGCTCTGCTTTGCTTGGTGGGACAGTAGCAGTCATGGCCCCACCTAGAGGTCTGGCCTGCGGTGTCTTGGGGCACTCTTATTCCTGACACCCCACCTGCACCCGCTGATGCACATGAGCAGTCCAGATGCCTGCCTTCTGCCTCTAGTATGGCTTTCTGAGTTGAGACCTGATTTGGGCGGTGGCACAGGGAGGCTGAACTCAAGTGTTGAGGCTGGCCACAACTTCGTGGCTCACTGGCAGCACAGCTGTGCAGCGCAAAAGTTTGGACAGGTGCCCGAAGCTCTATGAAACAAGGCTGTTTCATGAACACTTTAATCTGTCTGAAAAACAAGCTGAAAGCAGAAGGATAGGTCCTGGCTACAGCTTTGCAGCCCACCTTTATTGAGTACCTGTGGTTATAACCATGACATGATCTGAACTATAATAAGCAGATGCAGTTTCCCCATTTCCCCTGCCTTGCTTTCGTGTTGTCTTTGTCCAGAAGACTGGTCATGTGTCCTGGAAATAGAGATGCTAACCCATCCGTCTGCACCAGCTGGGTTCATGTCTCTTCTTCCTTTTGTCACTTCTTGGTATGGGAGGAGTACCTGAAAGGAGTTCTGTTCCAGCCTTCACAAGTCTTCTGGGTGCTAGAGCTCTTCTACCAAATTTTCCCTTCTACTGGGCAAGAGGCTTTTTGCTTGTTATCCTCTGTGCACGCAGTGCTCCAGGAAAAAGGCACTTCATCTGAAAATGACATCAACCTTACTGCAGGCCTTTGGGTGCCTGGAATCAGGAACATCCTTGTGAGTATGCAGGACAGCGACTGGAGAGGAGCAGAAAGCCCTGTGCCCCTTGCTGAGGATGTGCTGCATTTCTTTCTCGTGCCAGGAGCCCCCAAGCCTCCCTGCACCCTGTCCCCTATCTGTGCTTTTCATTTCACTGACTTTTGCCCGGTGCTGCTAAGAGTCCTTGTCTGAGGTGTGTGTGATGCCACTTTCCCTCACCTCCTCTGTTTTCCTCTGCCAATCACTGACTAGCAGGGGGGTTCATTTTGGCAGGGTCCTGTCTCCCCACTTCCTGCCTGTCACTGTTGGTTTTACCACCAAAGTGCTGCAGTGTTGTCAGTGTGCTTAATTCTGACTTGGCTTGTCTGTGGCCTGTTTCAGTTCGAGGAAGCAGCCTACGAGGAGCGGCGGTACCCAGCTGGGAAGTGGGCATGTATCACCAAGGGGGAGCCCATGTATGAGCAGAGCATCTCCATGAGCTTCATGAAGCTCATGCGCTACATCTGCAAGGAGAACTCTGTAGGTGTGTGCAGGCAGGAGCTGGAGGGGGCTGGCAGGCTGCACAGAGCCTTGCCGCTGTTCATCTGGAGCGGGGATGAGGGCTGCCACCACTGACACAGCCATCTCACTGTGCCCACTGCCTTCCTACCTCCTTCTAGGTTGCTATCTGGGCATGACAGTCCCAGTGCTTAATGAAATCCACCTGACCAAGGAGGGAACAGAGCTGGAACGTGAGGTCCTAACTGCCTATTACCTCCCAGGAGAGTTTCAGCAAAATCCCCCTGTTCCTATGGACCCTGAAATCAGCATCACCGAGTGGGCACCGCTCCGGGTTATAACCAGGTGACCCCAGCACCAGAGGTGCTTTCTCAGCTCAGCAGAGATGTATGCACTCCGTGCATGGCTGCTGTAGCTCCTGGGGCAGAGGGATGGGAGCCCTGGCTGTGGGAAAGGGAAATGTGCTGCCTCTGTTGCTCATGACAGTCCCTTTGCTGCAGGGTTTTCTATGGGATGACCACTGAGGAGACAATTCTGCGAGAGATCAGTCTCTTCTGGGAGCTCTTGGGCCCCACAGACACTGTGCTCCGGGAAACCTACATTGTGGCTGCTTATGAAAATCCCAGCATACCTCAGCGCCGCAATGAGATCTGGTTCATCTGCCGAGCAGAGTGAGTCCCCTTTGTGACCTCAAACCGTCCTGCATCTGGACCTGGTGTAGATGGCAGTTCTGACCCAAAGGAGACGAATGCACATCCTGACCCACCATTCACCCACAAAATGGCAGACCAGGAGACTGCAGGGTGGGTTTGCACTCTGCCCTGCAGCAGCCCAGACAGGGGAAAACCTTCCTGGTCTGCACTTCACCTGCTGCCACAGGGGATAACTGAGGCTGGAGCTGACACTGGGAGAGCCTCTGCAGCAGGCTCCTAGTGGGAAGCACATGGTGGGGGCTCACGTAAGGCAGTAACTGGGGGTCTTGTGCAATGTGTTAGCCTGACCTGGGCTTTTCTCAACTCTGAGCTGGGCTCGCAGAGTTGTGTGAGGCATGCCAGCGGGGCATGTGTTGGCAGAGCCACAGGTCTAGGTCGTCTAGAAAGTGAGTGACTGTGTACATGGTGTGAGGCTCTGTCTGGGCTCTGGCCTGCTTCCTGTGAGAGTGGCTGATTGTCCCAAACAGAGCCACTGAAATGCTGCTACAGGGACAGTGGGGTTCGGTGGGGAAAAGGGCTCACCACGAGTGACATGTGGATCCTGAATGTTTCCTGCTGGAGTGGCTCTCTTTGGACTGTTGGGCACCTCCCTGGCTGTTACTCGCCATCCCTTAGCCAGGACCATGGTGCTGGCAGCATTTGTCCATCAGTTGTGGGTGCCGTCTTGCGGACCTGTTGCAAGCTGAGAGGGACAGGTCCTGACAGCGGCAACGGTGTCACCGCCGTGTGTCGTGTTGTGCATCAATCAGTGAGTTTCACATCCACGAATACCGTTGTGCGTTCCTGGAGGAAGCCGACAGTGCCAACAGTAAATAAACCCACCTGAAACTTCTGCACCTGCAGATCACTGATGGTGGGCATGGGGGGGGGGGGGCCCTGGCTGGCTTGGGAAGAGCCTTGTTCTTTTCCTCCTCAAGATGCTTCATGTTCCAAAGCTGTGGCTAATTAGAAGAGCTCTAATATTTGCCCAGATTATGGCCCTGTATTCAGCCAGGCACAGCCCGTGCTTTGCTGCGCAGGCTGCTTAACATTGCTGCTGCAAACAACTGTGGCTTGCACACTCCCCTGCTAGTAAAGTGAATTTTTTTTTTTTTTGTTGGTTGGGGTCTGCTCTAGCCTGGTTGGATGCAGAAACTGTTGTTCTTTTGCAGGGATGTGCTGATCCAGTTCCCAAGGAATTTCCTCCAGCTGTAACTGGAGGTGTGCTGCGTGCCTCCTCTCCCACTGCTGCTGCTGAAACTGTGGCTCTGGCCCTTTGTCCCTACAGTGCAGCTGGGGTTGGGTGCAGCAGAGGAAAGGCCAGGCCTAGGTCTGTGGTCTCATTGCCCTTAGTTGTGCAGGTAGCTTCTGCACTCCGTTCTTCAGTCAGATGCTGTTCACTGCCCTGTCCAGGCTGGCTTGCCCTCCATCAGCAAGAGAGCCTGGCAGCCCAGCCTGTGGGGAGAGCAGGACTGAGCATGTTTCATTCTGCTCTTCAAAGGAGTAAGATAACTTCAAGCAGAGTCTGGGCAACTACTTGAAGACCAGACAGTGGATATCTTGTGGTGCAGTCCTTATCACTGGGGCACTAAAGTCAGTCAGGGCTGGGGAGATGCTGTAACAGCCTGCCGCTCTGATCAAGTGCTCCTCAGATAAGAGTGGCAATACCTGTGTCAACGGTGCTGTGCTTACTTCCTTCCTGGGGATGGAGAAGCAATTCCCATATGTGAAGGTGGGATCAAGTGGCTCAGCATCATCAGGAGAGCAAAGTCAGAAAGGATGTGTGGGACAGAAACCCTTCCTCTTACCACACATGAGCTGTTTTGCTTGCTTGTCCTGAGCTTGCAGGTGGAAGAAAAAATTGCTTTCTAGAGCTGCTGAATAGGTTCCCGCTTCATCTGAGACTGCTTGGTCACTAAACACAACCAGAATAGCTTTTGGTGGCAAAAAGGTGATGGCTTCCCTATGAGAGAGGTCTGGCCTGCAGGTAGTGGCAAAGCTGCACAGCCACGCACCCTGGCAGGAAGCTCTGTGACCTCCCAGGAGGTGGAAACGGTACTGGCTCTGGTGCAGCCACGCACGCAATGCAGCAGTCATGTTCTTATCCTGTGCCACAGGCTTTGCGGAGTCAAGGCTTCAGCATCCTCTGTGATGGATCCAGCAGCACTCTCAGGGACTCTGCAGAGTGTCAGATGGTGAGTCTTCCACACAGTACCAA
Source organism: Todiramphus chloris collaris (assembly GCA_025345505.1). Lineage (NCBI taxonomy): Eukaryota > Metazoa > Chordata > Aves > Coraciiformes > Alcedinidae > Todiramphus > Todiramphus chloris. Next base: position 37,836,905 of record JANVCC010000020.1, on the reverse strand, counting down.
AAGCTGCCAGCCTTTTGGAGGCTCAACAAACTGACTGGAAAGCTGGTATTCAGAGCTGCGGCTGCCAGAGCTGGTGGGGTCAGGCTGCAGCAGGTTCCACTGGAGGCCTCAAGTCGGGAAGGTAGGCTTCCAGACTGTGCCGTGCAGGTAGCTAGGCCAGCTCGCAGTGCTGTGCCCCGACTTTGGGCAGCGAGGAGCAGCAAGGAGCGAGCAATGTGTTGTGCAGCTGGAGATGCGGGCTCAGCCCTCTGCCTGCAGCGGGGTGCAGGGCTCCTGGCTCCCAGGTGCCCCTGTGCTTTCACAGGGTCTCTCGACAGCAGTACGGATGAGGAGCTTCTACCATCAGTTCACCGAACAGCCCGTCTTGTGAGGAGCCCCTGGGCGGCAGGGGAGCTCCGTTGCCTTCTCGGTACACGGGACACCCCACGACGGAGCTTGCTGCGGACACGAGCAGCGGGCGCCCAACACCCTGCGGCGCGGGGGTCGCGGACCGGCCCAGGGTCTCCTGGCGCGACGTCGTCTCCCGTGCCAGTGAGGCGTCTCTGCGGTCCTTTGGGGGACGGTACCGACGAGCCTTTCGGCTCGAACACCGCGGCGAAAAGGCTGAGCCGGGCGTTGCCCGCAGACCCTGACTCCCGCCGCCGTCTGGGCCCCGCCCGGTTTCCGGGGGCTGCCCCGCCCCCGGAAGCCCCTCCCGGCGGCGGCATGGCCAGGGGCCGGGGCGCGCACTGACCGGCGCGGCGGGGAGGATGGCGGCGGTGCGGGCGGCGGCGGTGCGGGCGCTCCTGGTGTTGGGTGAGTGCGGGCTGGGCCGGGCGCTGCAGCCTGCCCCGCTCTGGGGATGCGGGTGGCGGTGCCGCCCCATGGCAGCGGTGCTTGGCATCCGTAGTGGGAGGGGGGGGTGGGGCTGTCGGCGGAGGGGCTCCTGGGCCGAGCTCCCAGTGGTGCGGACCCTCAGGTTCCCGCCAGCCCGGCGGTGATGGGGCTGGGCGTCCCGGGGTGGGCTGGCTCGGCCCTGCGGGGCTCCGGCGCGGAGCAGGGGCTGCGCGGGGCCCCGTCGCATCGACCCCCGGAGGGCGGCTGCGCCCCCGCCCCGCTGGGCGGAGGGAGTTGCCGGAGCGCCTCACCCCGGCTCTCCTCGCCCGGCGTGCGCCGGCTCGCCCGCTGGTAAAGGGGGGAGCGTCGTGCTTAAGTGAACTCGGATGCAAACGCTCCAGACGCTTGTCGTCCGTGAGACGGCGAACAGGCCCTCCCGGAGCAGCGGCGCTCCGGGGAGGAGGCTCCTGGAACCCCCTCTCGCTGGGTTCGGCTCCCGTCTCACAGCCTCTTTGGGCCCCGTGGTGAGGACTCGCGCCAGGAAGGCTGTTTGTGTGCGGCAGTGGGGTCGTTTCTCCGTGAAATCTGAGCTGGTCGAAGCTTGGAGAGGAAAAGAAGCGGGCGTGTAGTGGGCTCCCACCCGTAGAAATTTGCCTCCTAGCTGCGGAGGGGGTTGTGTCTCTTGCTGAGCACATCTGGATGAGCCACAGTCGCACAGCACCCCCGTGCCACCCTCCGTACCCTCCATGCTGTGAGCCAACCTCCCTCCCTGCCTGCTGTGCCGGGCTCTGCCATCCTCATCGGCGGTACAGAGGCTTGGGGGTGGCAGATCGATTTTCCTGTCTGCTGCTTTTCACGGTGTTCGACTCCATCTGCAAGACCCAAGCCCGCCTTCCCTCGTTCTGCTCCGTGGTGTTTCTCCCTGCTGGCCTCCTAGCGCCATCTTCCTTGCCTGAGAAACCCGGGGGTTTGGCACTGGTGTGAAATCCACAGGAGCCGTGAGGTTGTTTCCAGCCTGGCTTTGAAGGGTCCCTTGTCTGCCCCATGCCACACCGCCTCCCTCTCACCCCCGGTGGCTGAGAACCCTGCAGGCAGTGCAGGTCACCAGTACCTGCTTGTGATCCCTTCCCTGTTACTGTCTGCAACTGCACGGTTTGCTTTGCAGGTTCTGCTGCATGGTCAGGAGCAATCTTAGCCTAGCACCTGGGGAGGATACTGCCTCTGAGAGAAAGGGATTTGTAGTACTGCTGCTCTTTGCTTGTCTGAGGCCGAGCCCTGCTGCCAGGCTGCAAGTCATGTCCAATTTACAGTGGTCTGCTGTAAGGCTGTTTCTGGAGGAGAGAGTTCATCCTTTGCTTCAGCTCTGGTTTTGAGCCACGGGGCCCCGTGGACCTGCCACAGTGTTCATCTATGTGCCAGCATGCTGCCACCAGCAGCTGGCATGTGTAGGGCTGCCTGCCTGCCACCTTTCCTGATGGGAACCCTCCTTTCTCCAGTTGCTGGAGTTTCTGTGCTGCTCCAAGCATGTACTCTCCTCCTCCTCATTTCTCTTGCTCAGCATGACCACATCCTTACAGCACTGGAAGGAATGTATTGCTATCTGGCTCACGGACACTAAAAAAAAAAATCCCTGATGCTATCAGTGTGGCTGAGATGTACAGCTCAATATGTGGGGTTTACGGGCCAGTGGTAAGCTTTGTGGGTTGCAGGGCAGTGTCTCCCTTTGCCCGTGGATGCTGTTTGGAGCGAGGACAAGGGTAAAAGCTGTGAAGTGTGGGATATCCATGGCTCACGTGGCTCCTTTCTGTGATCCTCCTTTGCCACGTATGTGTTCCAGGAGTGTTTGGTGCCTAGACTGCTGGTCCCTGTTCCTCCATTTCCGTTGCTCAGCGAAGCTGTGATCTTTCTGGCAGTGACACTGCGGCATGCCAGAAGTGCGCTGGCTTCTGCGGGAACATATGGTTGAAATGCTAGCAGAGGAAATATTTGCTGAGTCAACTTTTCTTTAAAGCTAAAAAACCCCAAAAGGTCTATTTTGTCCTGGAACTGCCTCCGTGTCCTGTCTTGAGCTGTATGTTTCTTTATGGCAATGCTTTTCTTGTGCTCACTGGCAGACCTATTCCTAAAGAGGAATATCTCTGAAAACAGGAATGATCAGACAGAATCTGAGAATTTCTCTCAGTTTTCAAGGAGGGTCCACAACAAATTTCCAGTAGTACAACTTGGATTACTTTTGCTCTTTGAGCTGAAGCTGCTGTCTGTTTTCCAGCAGCTCCCAAGTCTTCTTCAGATAGACTAAGTAGTTTGATAGCTAATCTGAGCGAGCATCCCTTCAGCAGCTGAAAACCTGTGGTGCTAAGCATGTTTCTGGGCTGGTTTGGGGCAAAGCATGACAAGCCAATACTATTCTTTTCTTATAAAGCATGTGATCTCCTAGATTGAACTATGTGACCTTTAAAGATCCCTTCTAACCGAAACCTTTCTGTGATGGTTCTGTGATCCCCCGTGGGACTTGGCTGTGCTCAGGCAGTGCTCTGGGCAGGCTGTAACCTCCATGTGGCAGGAGCTTCAAAGACACAGAGACTCCATAATCATGGCTGTAGGCACTTCTTTGTCTGCCTAGTGGATCCTAGACCACTGAGAGCTGGCACTAACCAGAGGGTTATCATGTTTTGCCTCCTTTAAAGGTGTCTTCTAATCTCTTAATCGATCTGAAATGAGACTTCTAAAAGCATATGGGCAGATGTTTAAACTGCAGCAAGCGCCTGTATTTAGTTGCGTGCTGGGTGATGAGTATGCTTGCTGATGGGAGCGTGTCTCCTCCCAGTCTGCTGAATCCCCTTTGCTCAAGAGCTCTGTGTCAACTGCAGCCTCACTGCACGTCTCTGCGTTGCTCAGATGGATAACCTCACGTTGTTTGACCAAAGGCTGGTCTGTGTTGCAGACGGGCATACATGTCCTAGGGCGGAAGGCTGCACTTTCTCCAAAGGTTATGGAGCCCAAGGGTAATGGAGGGAAGAAGGTCGGAGAAGAGTAGGAAGAGAAGAGCCTGGCTTTCGGGTAGCAGGCAAGAATGCAAGGGTCAGCCTGGCTGTAAGTGATAAAGCACTTAAAAAAGATCTGAAGGCCCTGAGGCCTGCTTACAGGTATTAGTAGGGGAACTTTACACTAATATTTTTTCTTCCCTTCATTGCAATTCATCTGCTGTTTGAGCTGCAAAGATCAAAGCTGTCTTCCAGCAAGCACACGTGGACTTAAGTAAATAGCTGGACCTACACCTCTCTCCAGTGAATAAACACTCTTTCCTCTCTGAACATTTTCATGCATAGCTCTCAGGCCTGGAATGCTAAATATTTCACATTAACAGTGGGTGTTTCCACTGCTTTCGATATTGGGAACTTGGAACAAATGGTTATTTAGCAGCAGACGGACCTGGGTACAAATGTGCTCTTTGTGAAGGCAGTTGCTGCTGCGGTGTTTGCAGGGAAATTCCCATGAGATCGGAGGACATGCGATTGTTTGTCCAGACCCCAAGGAAACCAGTCTCGTTCTCCTCACATGAGTGGCAGTCTCATGGGCTAGGACAGGCAGCTCTTTGGCGGTCTGGAGGGCAACAGGACTTGGCAGATGTGCAGGAACATTCTCCTTTATGAGGATTTAAGTTGTATGGGCTGTTAACTTTCAGGTTGGAGGGCATTGCAAAAGGTCCAGGCTAGCACAGTGGATTTTGCTGTGTAAGTGAAAGAGGCAGCTATACCAGTTCACCTCCTTGGGCCCCCCAGTCAATGCCTTTGGCATGACAGTACCTCCTGGAGAAGGCTGGTCATGCCCAAGGTGAGAGAAGGGCAAGTGTAGTGTCTCTTACCATAATAAGAAATCAGTTGTGGTTTAGGGGAGAAGGTGGAAGGGAGAAGAAGAAATGACAATTTGAGACCTCTGAACATCTTGAGTCTTGGGCATCAGCATGCATTTTGGTATAGCAGAGGTACCACACTGGGTGGCCTGTTTCCATGTCCTGCTCTGTGCCTGGAGGATGTTAGGATGTAGCATCCAAGAGCTGCCTTTAGTCTGTTAGAAAAGCAGATGTTAATATTGTGTGGTGAGGTTGGAGGGATGTACTTTGAATGTAGCATACTCTCTGTGCTGGCTTGCCTGGAAGAAGAAATCTTCCTGTTGGGCATGGAAGGATTTGTTCTCGGAGAGAGAGCTGACAGGGAGCAGAGGGATGCTGCAGGATTTTAGGCTTGTCAAGTGGCTGTCTGCTAGAGGAGGGGCTGTTCCTGGGCTTTGTAGTGGTTGGGAGGCTTGCACATGCTTCATGTCTTGTTCCTGATGTCCTTGTGAGCTTTCAGCAGTCCAGATACATTACACATCTCTTGCCTTTTAGGGAAGGTGTCCAGAGGGAGTGTGAGTAAGGTGGTGGACCCTAGAGTCTTCTAGAAGCTGTTTGCTCACTTCCTAATGCCAAAGCTATTAAACCACAGCATAAGCAAGCAAGCACATGGCTTTTTAACTCTGGAGATTGTAGCCTGGGCATGGTCCTGCACTTCTATCTCTTCTGTCCTAGACGGATCCCTGTCAGGATCTGCTGTGCTGGTTGTGTTGATGAGCTGTCAGCTCTCAGTTTCTCTCCTCTTCCCTCAGGGGATCTGATCCAGGGACTTCTTTCCTGTATTGCTGTTGGATATGTGACGTGAGGGAGCAGTTTCCTGTCACCTCTCATGTCACACGGTGCCAAATCCACCTTGCATTGGGATGGGCACTGTTGCTATTGTTGTTTGGTTTAGGCTGGACGGCTGGTGTCCCCAAAACAAAAAGGGACAGACTGCAGGATCATCCTGAGGAAGGTGATCTCCTGTTTCACTCTTCCTGGTGCCTTCTGAATGTTCCACTGTGCAGGCAGTGGGAAGGAAAAGAGGCTTGCAAGGTATGTCTTTATACAAATATGTGTTGGTTGGGAAACTACACCAGAGTACAACAGAAGCTTTTCAGGATGCTCTTGAGTGCCTGTGGTTTCAACCAGTGGAGCACTGGAAGAACAGTTGTCTGGGACCTCTTCTGGATATTCTTGTCCATGGGAGATGGGCACAGTCTAGTTGTAGCAAAGCTGCTGTGGGCTCTTGACGTTGGAGGCACATTCCGTGTATTAAGCAGCTGAATTTCTCCTGGTTCAAGATGTGTTTGTAGGTCTGGGTGCTGCTCGAATTCAGGTTGAATAGAGTCCTGTCTAGAGGTTTGTCCTATGTTACCTCTTTGTTCTTCCTTCTGCCTGCTTTGGCACATTGCAGCACGGTGAGGATGAACCCATGCCACCCTGTTAAAGCGAGGACTCCATTTTGGGTCATTCCTTTGTTCTGGGGAAGTACTTGGCAACAAGTACTGTTCCCCTGTGTTTACCTGTGTCTCCTTTTAATCTATGCAGCCTCTGATGAGTAGCTGTGGAAGATCTTCAAGCCAAACAAAAGTGGCCTTTGTTTCAAAGCATCAATTTGTATTGGCAGCCAGGTCTGCAGCCCATGTGCTTTTCATTGACTGCTGCTCCAGCTCTGTTACTCGCTCTTGCCAGCTTTTTTTTTTTATTTTTAATTTAATAATAAAAAAATTTGTGTCTGTGTTTCGGTTTTGTTTGTTTGTTTTTTATCTGAGCTTAAAAGGCTGAGCTGTACAGTACTTCTAGTCTTAACTTAAGCCTTGCTTTTTGGGGAGAAGTAATCTCTGCATACGCACAGAACAGACTACTTTTCCCTCCTCTGAGAGGTAACTAATATATGCTGTCTTATCAGCAGAGAGTGAGGTGAAAGGGATTTCAAGGTGGTTTGCAAGTTTCTGGAAGCCTGGTGTGAGGAAATGTTGGTTTGCCAGCCCATTTTGGACTGTTCCTGAGCCTGCTTGTCTTAGAGCACTTTGAGAATGTTTATGGGTAGGTGCTGTTGTTCATATTCTTTGCAGACTGTTACTGCCTGGGGCTGCTCCTGTGAGTTGGTCAGCTTTCAACAATCCATCCTCTCTTCTCCAGTTTTGACCCTCTGAATTTGTTCTGCGAGGACTTTCTTGAAAAGGCATTTTAATCCTTAAAAATATTAGGTGACATCCAGGCATTCCTGTTTATAGTGAACAGATGTATGCTGAAGTGTCTGGGTGCCGCGGAAAGCAGAAATGAAAACTAGCCAGATCTAACTACAGGACAGTTCAGACTGGGGCTTGCCAGGGTGGAACACTGCAGTGATGAGCACTGATGAACTCCCTGCTCCCTTGCACAGCAGGTGCAAACAACTTGTGTGTCCAGAGAAGGGACATGGCTGGTTTTAACCAATGATTCCTCATACGATATGGAACTTGCCAGTGGGATACCAATGGCTTGTCTTGCTAAATTAAGGTCTGATTTGAATGGAGCATGTAGAAAGTTTGGCATTTGTGGACTGAGGTGTGCAGAGGACCCCTGAGTGTGTGTTAATTTAATCTACCTTTGTCAAATGGTGTAGGCTTGGGATGTCTTGGTTAGGTGTTCATGTTGTGTGGGGTGATGAATGGGGAGAACTGGTAAGAGCAGACTTCAGTCTGGAAAGTGGGGGGATGTTTGAGTTTTGGGTGTGTGAAGCCTCCCACTCTGGAAAGTGAGATGTTGCAGGCTAGGAGAAAGTGATTACACACGCAGGGTTGCTGCCTGTGCTTGAAGCTGGTGTGGGAAATGGCTCAGGTTTAAGTGAGTATGAGGAGTCTATTTGTATTTCAGCTCCTGGCTGACATACGTTCATTTCCTAGATGGCTTATGACTTCAGTCCCGGTGGACAGGAGTATCCATGAGCACTTTGCACTCAGACCTCGGTGCTAATGACAGATACTTGTTTCCAGGATAGCTCTAGTGTCACAGGCTTTATAACTTTTCCTCTTCTGCGATGCTGTTGTGATTTGACATTTGTCCCAGCATCAGGATTTTATGCCAGGGTGCAGCTTGGGCTACACTGAAAACCAGCCCTACTGCTGTGGATACAGATACCACCGTCAAGTCATCTCCGTCCTCCATCACCCCAAGCCAGAGGGCTCTGTCCCCAAAGCCACGGAACAGCAAGGCCAAGCCCCTTTCTGGCTGCAGAGGGGCCACTTATGTGCCTCTGAGCAGCTCTGTGCGGGGCTGTCCTTGCTGTCAAATGTGATGCTGGCACAAGATAGGCATGGTATTGCTTTAGGCCAACTATAAACACTCTGCTCATTACAGATGCTTGTTGGCCTCTGTAGGACCATAAAGGAAGTCTTTGATTCCAAAACATACAGTGACTCTCCAGATGGTTAAAGCAGGACAAGCTGTGGCCTGCAAGTGCCTTCACTGGTTTCCACACAGTGTGCTTTGGTGTGTGCTGGCTCTTCTGGGGAGACCCATTATTTGTGTGGCATGGAGCTGCTCCATGGTGCTGGCTCTGTTGAAGTCGCTGGCACTGCCTGCTTCAGTGGGAAGCTTTCAAGGAAGGAAAGGCTATATTGGGTTGGGTTTTTTTTTTTTGTTTTTTTTTTTCCCATCAAAGACAAGATCAGAGAAGATAAAACCAGACAGTCTTGTAGGGTTCCACACATGCATTCAGCTCTCCCAAACCATCCATGGGAGCATAGATGGGTTTGTGCTGCTGAGGACAAATTGCTCAGTTGTCTCTGCAGCTGCCCTGGAGTGAGGCCAACATTGAGTTTCCTCCAGCAGTTGAAGAATTGTGAAAATCATCTTGGACCAAAGAAAACAGAGCTTCCTGTGAGTTACTTGGCATTCTTTGTTCCTATCCCTCCATATTGCCTGCTGGGAATGCTGGGAACCTGGGAGACATTTGAGAGCACCTGGCAGGTGCTATGGGGGTGGCTAGTTCCTGGGCTGAGCCTCCTTCTGTAGCAGTGAGATGGCTGGATGTCAGCTGATTGTCTTGAGATCACCCTTTCCTCCAGCCAGGTTTGAACAGATGTTTATCCACCATCTTCCAAGCAAAAGCCAAGCTACAAAAGCAACACATAGGATTTTTTTTTTTTTTCCTCTGCTGAGTTAGCTCCTGATGGCTGTCCCTGCATGTTGTGTGTTCTTGAAGCCTCCAGATGCCTAAGTGGAGGAGCTGCTTGCTGGGGCCTCAGCAGCATTCTGCCTTCTGCCCCAGTCCTGCCTCTGTCTTGCTGCCTTTTTGCTCTAGCCCAGGTGTAGCTGTTCCTTTTCCAGCTGTTCCTCCTGTCTCCCCTCTTCCTATCCGTATCGCCTATGGCATGTCACGCATCCCTTTGTCAGACTTCCCTATTGCTTGCTTTCTTTCCGATGCCTGGCTGTGAGCACTGCTGTTTTGCCAGGTGTGGCTGTGGCTTCCTGATCCTGTCTTGGGATTGCTCTTGTCTCCTTGAGCCAGGCCTCCAGCTGTGTTGAGAAATCTGAGCAGAGCTAGGACAGGACTGCTGAAACGTTCAGGTGGTTCTTGGAAATCAGAGACTTTTTTGATAAGAACTCTTCTACTCAGCTAAGGAGAATTCTCAAAACCACATGGCCTGAAGCAGAAACCATTAATTTGAACAGTTGACATTTTGACAAGGAAATAAGCACTCTGGAAACAAGAATGTCATGCTGGGTATCCTTCAGTGTCACACTGTTCCTGTGTCCTTGCTTTGGCCCTGCATCTCACTGTCTGGAGATGCTCTCCTGCGTGGCTCCCATGTAGACAAAGATCAAAGATGTGCAACGTGTTTGCTGGAGCAATCCATTTTCCCTGGATTGCCGAGCGGCCGCGGTGAGCAGCCAGGCACCTGCAGATAGCTCAGCACAACTTCTTACTCTCCGGACCTGGTTGTTGGGTGTCTGTTGCCACTGTTTGTGTGCTTCGTCGGCATTTGGTTACTTAGGGTGTTCTGGTACTCTTCTCACTGGTGGGTTAGTGACTATCCAGTAAGAGTTACTTGTTCTCCACATCCATTGGGAATCAGCTGTCCTGCTGCTTATGGAGAAAAACAATTTTCAAGGAGATTTGGTTAGTACGAATTTCTGTCTGAGTCTGTTATACACTTCTCTTTAATTTGTCACCAGGGCTTTATGTTAGATCTATCTGTAGCAAGCGTTCTGCCTAGGTATTGATTTGTAAAAGTATTCCAGAATGTTCCCTGCTTGCATATTCTTCCTACTCGGTGACTTTTCTCCATTTTTAGCTGAGAGTAATGTAGCAATGTCTCAGAGAAGCTACTTTTTAATTAATATTGCATGAGCAAAGGAAATATGAGATTCTCATTTGTCTCCTTTCCTATTTTTGTGGCTTTTAGTATAGATTCATAAATGGCTTTAATGAAAATAAACAAGGAACTGTGCCTTTCTGTGCCCTCTTTACTTGCAGAGGTGATACTGCAGGTCCAGCCTTCCTGGTGATGTTTCCCCCAGGAGACAGGTCCTGGCCCTTAGCTGGACAGCAGTGCTGCCTTCCACAACCAGAGGTGGAGATTGTGAAATGGAGCTGGTCTTCAACTTTCCAGCAATAAAAAAAAAAGAGGGAGGCAGCTGAAATCTGCAGATCAGTAGGGCATAGTTGGAGACAGATATGGGGAGTTGCGTGTAATTCTTTGTAGCCGGAAGGAAGGCAGTGCCATATAGACTGAAAATTGATGTGCAGTGCACAGCAGGCAGTATTAACTAGTGTCCCTGAAACACTCATGAGGGGTGACATGAATGATAGGAACCCTGGGCAGCCAGTCCCTCTTATGCAAGTTTCAGATGCAGGCATAAGTCAAAACACAGCAGTGTAGAGCACGTATAAATAGGAGAGGCACCAGTGCAGGTAGTGGAGCAAGACCTCTTTCAGGTGTCTCCTCAATGCCTTCTGGCAGCTCTGCTTGTCTCTGGCACTGCTGGATCCATGGATCAATTTTTAGCTTGCAGCACCATGGTGACTGCTAGGAAAAGCTGGGGCGTGTTGTCAGGAGCACCTTTCCTGGGAGTGTCTTCCCTTCCTCTGGGAGGTGAGCAAACAGGTCAAACCTGCAGTGAACCAAGTGGCGAAGCAGGATGCTCCGGAGACTGGCTCATCTCGCAGCTTTGCTCCGTGGGGAGCGCGGCTGCGGGATTGCCTCTGATGTAGTGCTCTCCATGGCATCCCCCAGCTTCTGTGCCATCTCCCTGCTCCTGGGAAGGCAGAGTGGCTGGAGACGTGCTTGTGGGCAGGCTGTGCAGAGGCAGCTGCAGGCAGGGGTGCACGACTGAACTCCCGCAGCAGCTGCCACTGCCTGGCTGTCCTTTTCAAGGCTATGCCACTGGATGAACCATTTCTCCCATGAATTGGAAGCTGGCCGGAGAGTTGTCTGGATGGTTCTCCCTTGCTTTGTAGCAAATACATCTGAGTCTCTGCAGGCAGATAATGAAGGGAAACTTAGCTGTAAATTTACTGCTGTGACCTGGAGAGAGATTTAAAATATTTATCCCAGAGCAGGGCTCGGGAGATAAATAATCTCCCTGTCTGCTTCCTTGCACGCAAGGCTCTGGAGTGCAGCTGTCCCTTTGTCCCCAGCTCTCAGAATCCTCCTTGGGGCTGGAGGGTTGCTTATGACTGAGTTTGAAGTCCTTGTAGACAGTGTAAACATACAGCGGTCAGCAAAATGAAGACAGGGATGTCAAGGGTACTTGTGCTGGTGTAGATGTTCTTGTCTGCACCTTTTCTTTTCCTTGTCGCCCTCCCCCAGCTGCTGTCCCTACTTTGTTGCTCTCAGGGTGTTTGTGGAGCTGTGTCTGGCTTGGGGTCTGCCGGGTGAGGTTGTAGCCCTCCCACCTGTCACCTTCAGAAGGCAAGATCTGCAAGATGTTCTGACCGAGCACATTGGAGCATCAGCACAGGCTTGGGTAGTACTGGGGAGGTTTTCCTCCTTCCAGTGGGTTTGGTGGCAGCACGCAGAGAAGCAGTTCACTCGGGCAACTTCAGTGCCAAATCTGTTTCATTCTCAAAAAAAAAAAACCCAAAACCAATCCACCCCTGGGAGAGCAAGGAGGGCTTGCTGGGAGGAGTGTGCTGGTCCCAGTGCAGCCTTGGCTTGGGTGCTGACCCCACAGCCTCGCTGCATGGAGAGGAGCTATATCTGAGCAGCAGCCTTGATTTCTCTGGCAGTGTGTCGATGAAGCATCTGGCTTTGCTTGGAGGCCTCATGTGTGTGCTGCTTCTTTTCACACTGGTTCCCTTGCCCTGCCCCTCCCCCTTCCCCCCCCAGCCCCCCTCCTTCTTTTGTCTCCGAGTTTCCATTCTCTGGGCTGGCTGGGGCTCCTGTTTGCTGGAGGGAAATGCCAGGCAGCTTTATGGAGCTTGTTCTGCTTTTTCCCATCATCTCCTGGAATGACGTTCCAGATGGAACAGGAAAAACGTGAAGCCCTGGCCAGGGACAATCTCTGTACACACAGTGTTGTTGTGGAGGAGTCTTTCTTGGCTGGTCTTGGGATGGCAGGAGCAACGTCAGCCTTCGTCCCTCAGACTGAGTGAAGAGACGTGAGGATGGAGCAGCAAGCTACTCGTGTAATACCTGGAGGTGCTGGCCCCAGCTACCATGCAATGAGTTCTCAGGCACATGGATTTTATGGGTGAAGCAACAGCAGCCTCCTCGCTGCAGGGACTTGCCTCCAGCCCCAGGGCAAGGAGCGCTGAGCTCTGAGCCAGCTCTGTTGCAGTTTCTTCCCCGCTGGCAGGACCTACCTGGCTGTTCCACACAGCCTGGGCTCTCCTCTACCACCAGAGGGGCTTTGCCTGGTAAAGACCTTTGTGTTCTAACGTGCTCCTTTCTTAAAGCTTATGGGAAGCAGTGTCCTCCAAGGCCACTGCGCAGGGAGCACACAACTCTTCCTGGCTCCACTTGGGGCTTGCCTGCCATGTTTCCTTTCCTGGGGGAGTCTTTGCTGACAGGGGCTCAGACTCCAGACCACTTTCATCTCCAGTCTGCCATGCACTGCCAGGAGCACATGTCAGCTCTAAATTAGTGTTTCTGAGGAAGCTGGGGAATCACTTAAGGACTCTGAGCAAGGCTGTGAGAGTTGGTTGGCAGGACTGGTGGGTGCAGCAAGCCCGTTGCTGGTGCTGAGTCACCCTTGAAGCATTTGTGTTTCTCGCTGGGGCTTGGCAACGCAGCTGGTGATGTCTGCTCAGGAGCCTTTGTCTGACGCACCATTAAAGATGGTTTAATTGAGCCAGCAGGTTTCGCAGCTCCTGCACTAGACTTGTGGCCTTCCTGTCTCACTTGTTCCTCTGTCTCTGTTTATCTACCGCCAAGATACTCTGCTGGCCTTACTGGGGGTCCCATGGACACCACTGCCTGCACTGCTTAGCAAGCAGGCACAGGCCCACCTGCCTGACCAAAGCAAGCTTCTTCTCCGCAAGCCAGAGGCTGAGTGGTGCAGACAGCTGTCAGCATGTGCCTGTGCCGTGGGGGTTTGGGCAGGAGCCTCTGTGGTCCGACTGCAAACTCTGCCCTACACCTCTCACAGCTGTACCACCCCAGCACTTCACTCATGGCTTGGGCTGGTTCTCTGGGGTGGGGGCTCAAGAAGGGCACCCAGGCTTCTCTTAAGGGCCTGGAGCAACCCAGTTGCCTCAGTGGCCTGACAGGATGGCATCCTTTCCCTGGCAGTAGGCATGTCCCCCCAGAAATGCCTGTGCCTCCTCTTGCAGTGGATGCCAGCAGCACAGGCACAGCCCTGTTGCAGAGCAGGGCTCAGAGTGGTGTTGACATGCTCCGAGGACAAACTGGGGCCTCCTGCAGGGACAAGGCCAGCTGCTCTGGTTGAGCAGCCCCAGCTGTTGCGGGGAGCCAAGAAGCTCGCCTACCGCTGGGACTTCCTGGCTTGCTCCAGCTTTCTCCTGTTTGAGCAAGGTGCCAAGGTGTCAGGGGAGACTGTGGGCCAAAGGCCCAGCTAGCAGTTCAGCCCAGCAACACCCTCCATACTTCAGAGACCACTAGGGAAGCCCTTGGCCTTGGATACAAACTGTGCAGCATGATGGCTTTTGTAACTAGCCTGAGTAAGCCTGCATTGGGCTGTTGGTTGGCAGCATCCCTGTGTTGCTTGGGAACGAGGAGGAACCCAATGTAGTTAAAGGTGTCCCTGCTCACTGTAGGCAAGTTGGACTAGATGACCTTTGGAGGTCTTTTCCAACCCAGTGCGTTCTATGATCCACTTCTGTGATTCTAACAACTTGTAATGTTTCCACAGCTATATGGCTGCAGAGTAGCACCCTTGTTGCTGTGCTTGCTTATTGCCGGTGCAGCAGCTAACTTTAGCTGTGAACCTTCCTCCTCCCCAGCACTGCCCTGTCCCCAGTGGCAGAGATTAACATGTCATATTGCTTTGGAGTTGCTGTTCTCATATTCTGCTGCCTGGCTTTGAACACACAGGAAAGCAAGGTCTCTACTTGATGCTGGTGCAAGGATAAGGCAGGGAGCTGTAGAAGGTAGAAGCTGTGGAGCTTCTGTGGCAGAGTTGTGGAACAGCTCGGAAGAATCAAGCCTGAGGGGTGTGTGGCTGGCTAGGGTGCTGGGATTCACAGAGTCTGTGCTGGGGAAGCCCCAGACTTTCTTGAACTGGGTGGGTGAGTGAAGTCAGTACCAGGGTACCCTGGCTGTCCTGGTGTGTACTGGCAGCCACTGGGGGTCTGCAGCTGGGTATCTGGGCTCGCTGTCCTTGTGCTGAGCTCTTTCCTCAGTTGTACTGCCCTTTTCTCCAGCAGCACTGTCTGAGCAGTTCCTGTCTGCCGTGGTACTGGCTCGGTGTGCAATGGAGGCTGCAGCCACCTCCCCGCTGTGTGTGGCAGCGAGCTCTTCCTATGGCCAGCTGCACCCCAGCACGTTTACTGTGAGCACTGCATCAGTGTTTGCTCCACCAATTGATTTACAGTGTTCGCACCCCAGTGGCTTTCTTTTGGTTTCTTGCGATAATTGGGCTTAGCTCTTCCCAAGAATGGGATCCTGGGCCTGGAGGGGCAGGGAGGGTTGCTAACCATGGGTGGAGAACCACCCCCCCCCAGCTTGCAGCCTCTCTAAACAGTTCTGGGGAGGCTAATTGGTTTCATGCTAAGTGGTTGCGACTTTTTAAAGTTCTGTAGCTTGGTTTGAAGGGCAGAGTTGGGTTCTCGGTGTTTGCTTGCAGCCTGTGTTTAAAAGCACCCCTCCATGCAGAGGGCAGTGGAGAGAGGCGCTGAGGGTCACCAGCGCTGAGCTCAGGCTGCAGTCCCGTTTCAGAGCAGTTGTCGCTTACTCAGCAGCTGAGATATTTCCAAACAAGGGTTTGCATTGGTGGAGACCATGACAGTGCCCAGGGTCTGGGAAGATGTAAACTTGCATTGGCACACAGATGAGGATGGAGTGGACCAGTTCTGCAGTTTCCATTTGGGACCCAAGCAAGACAGCCGCATACCGAGGGATGAGCAGATGCTCCGGGCTGTTACAGCATGGGGATGTCTCTGTGCCTACCTTCATCCTGGGCTGCTTTTTCTCTGCAGGAGCAAATACCACCGCGAAGGTTGCATATCTGGGTGCTTTGCAATTGAAACTTTGCTCTTGGATTTGCTATAGGGTAATTTGACATTGTCTGAAAAGACCTATAGATGCACGGCCTGTGTGGTGGTGTGCAGGCATCGTGTCTCCTGCAAGTCTGGAGCAAACCATCGTGAAAGGAAGAGGCTCAGCAGTTGTGTGAGCACATCTATGCTCTCAGAGCAGGGCTGATAGATCCAGGTGTGCAGTACAACTCTAGGGGCAAAGAGATGGTGTGTCCCCAACTTCCTCGTCATCTTGATCCACCCCAGTATGACCATGCAGTGTTTACCCCAGACATGGAGCTCCCACATGCTGGTGTGGCTGGGTCATGAAGACAAAGCTACTCTAGCTGAGCATTTCTTGGAAATGCTGTTTTGTATGCATCCAGTTGCTCTGGGGACTCAAACAGGAATGATTTTTTTTTTTCCTGGGTGCAGACTGATTTTTTTGGTGTTTGGTTTTTTTTTCCTTTTTTCTTTTTCTTTCTTTTTTTTTTCCTTTTTTCTTTTTTTTTTCTTTAACTGGAATGGGAAACGGCATGGTTTTAAAAGGCTTATATGATGGGTACCCAAAGACGTTCCAGATGTTGGGCTTGATCAGACCAAGCCTGCCGTGTTTAGAGCTCCTTGCCTGCATCAAATCATTTCCATCTGGCCTGGCAGGCAAGAGTGGTTCATTGCAACTCTACCTGTCTGAGAGGCTTTCTCAACTGGAACCTCTTGCATGGAGGAACATGCTGGCTGGAAATGATTTGGAGATGCAAATCTCTTTGGGTGTTTGGCTTGGCTGCTGTTTCTGTGGTATCTGCTAAGCAGTGGAATAGGCTGTGTGTGAAGCAGGCATGCTCTGAGCAGCTGCTTTATGTGGCTATGGGGACTGACCCGTGAGGCAGGAGGGTTGCTTGTGTTATTAAGCATTCATGATTTTTCTTGCCTGCTTCTACAGCTTCAGCTGGTGCAAATGAGCTTGCTGGCTCTGTGTTTGAGACCGGCGGGGAGGAAAGGCTGACCCATGTTGTTCCCAGTCTTGGCATGCCAAAAATCTGCTTTTATAGGAGCATGTTCATAATGAACTGTGCCAGGAAACATATGGCTTGCTCGGGCCATGAATGGGAGGTCTGTATGGGGCCCTGTGCTCGCTGGGAGCCTCGCAAGGAGAAAGCAAATGCTGGCTTGTGTTAACTCGCTCTGTAGCTGCCTGTGTCCTCTGGGTTTCAGCAGATGGGGAGCAGGAGATGCGATCGAGGTACTATGTGCTTGGCTGCTCCAGTCGTGGCAGAGAGGGCAAGATAAGAGGCAAGGCGAGTGGTTTTACAGTGTGCTGCTCTTTGTGGCCTCCGTGGCCTGGGGAGGTCTGGCTTCCTTCTCTGCAGATGCAGCTGTTTACAGCGGAGGCTAGGTTGTAAGGAGCCTCAGTGCTTCAGGCAAGCAAGGAAGTGCTGCTGACAGCTTGGGATGATGATTATGGATGGGGAAGGGAAGAAAAGGAGGGATGTGTGAAGTCTGTTCGGGCCAGGTGCCATAGGGACAATGGGGCAGTGCTTGGATGACGGCTGCAGCAGAACGGAAAGGCTGTCAGGTAGGAGTTGCAGTTCTGAGAGCTAGCAGAGCTTTGGTGTCTGGAATGTTGCTCCCTTGTAGGAGCTACTGCCAAGCCTGCTTTGGCTAAGATGCTGGTGAGGAGTGCACACCCAGAACATGAGGAGTTAAACCTGCCTGCAGTGAGCATAGCCTTGTTCTCACAGGGGGCTCAGTGCTTCCCCTGGACCAGTAAGCTGGGCAAGCTCCAGCCCAGTGATGTGATTGCCCAGCCTTCAGAAGCAAGCTGGGTCTTGAACCCAGAGTCTGCTGCTCTTTAATCCAAGAGTGGCTAAAAGCAAAGCCCCAGCATTGGAGCCATTCCTGAGGTCTTGTCAACAGATGGAACTGCTGCCTGCAGATGATGATATTTAATAAATTGCTCTTAAAGAAAAGTCCTGTTTGTCAGTGCTTTCTGAGAATGTTATTGACACCTGTTAATAGTCCAGGACCCCAAACCCTAACATGATCCCTGCTGTGCCTTTTTGTGGCCTTGGGATGGAGCACAGGTCATGGTCTTTTCTGAAAATATGCCTATGGTTGCTGTTACACCAGACTTCTGCTGTGGCCTGATGTCTTTCCCAGAAAAGATGTCGATAAAATAGTCCTGTGTTTGGGGCTGTCCGTGTGCATCCCATGTTGAGCTCTCCTCTGGGACATGGGACCTGAGTGCAAGCTTTCCAGTCTGTTTTTCTGAGGTTTGATGCTCTTTTCCTTCAAGGGCTGACTTTCTTGTGGTCCTTAGCTCTGCTTCTGGGCTTGTAGGGAGCCAGGTGGTCTTCACAGCTGTGGTCTGAGTTCTTGCTTTTGCTTGGGGTTAGCAGCTAAGCAAGCATACTGCTGAGGGATGCAGTGGCAGCTTCAAAATAGTGCTCTGCCTCTGTCTTCCTTGCCTTGTTGCAGGTCTACTGAGCTGGGAGCAAGTGCTGCAGAGTGGTACGAGTCTTAGAGTTTGTTAGCCGATCCAAAACTTCCTTTTCCCCTAGTGATTCCTCACTGAAGAGGAATAGCCCGTGATGCTTCTGGGTTGATTGTAGAGGCTTTGTTTCCTCAATGGTCTGAGCAATGGCAGTGGCAGAAGCATAAAGGTCATAGTGTGGATAGGGTGGGGTGGTGATAGATCAGCAGTGAATTCCCAGGTGGCAAAAAGGTATCCCTGCCACCTTGCTCTGCTGAGGTTTGGTACTTAGCTGACACAGTGTTGTGGTTTAGGCCCAGCTGGCAACTAAGCATCATGCAGCTGCTCTCTCCATGCTATCCCCCTTGCCCCTACCTCAGTGGGATGGGAAGGAGGATTGTGGGGGAAAAAGGTGTAACCCTGTGGGTTGAGATGAGGAGAGTTTAATAGAACAGCACAAATGGAACAGAAACAACAGTAACAACAATAATACTAATGAAATAACGCATAAAATGAGAGATATACAACACAACTGTGTATCACCTGGAACCTGCATTGAAGGGCTAGCTTCCCCTCCCTCCCCCACCATATGCTGGGCATGATGTCAGTATGGTATCAGATATCCCAGTGGCTGGCTTGGTTGTCTATCCTGGCTATGGGTCCCTCCCAGCTTCTCCTGAAAATTAACCCAATCCTCACCGAACCCAGGACACACAGCTGGAGTTGGTCATTTGGTAGAAAGTGGTGAAAGTGTCTCTAAATCCTGCTCTTTCATTCTGAGGCTGAAGGGCTGCAGCCTGAGGATGGACTTGGGCTACCTCTCCTGCACACCTCAAGTTAGTTGTGGGGGCTAGGACGTCTCTGGCCACGCCACCTTCTCTCCCAGTTGTACCTCTGGCTCTTCTCTGCAGGAAAGTGCACTGTGTAGTTGCTGCAAGGTACCCTGGGCCCTCCCCAGATGAGCTGCTGTGCTCCTTATCCCCTTGAGTGTTGCAGAGGAGCCTGTAGGTTTAGGGAACCAGGGAGAGCAGTCTCCTCACCAGTCTGCTGCATCAGTGCCTTCCTCAGAAGCACGGCATCTTTGATAACTATTAAAGAAAACGAACAGAGAACAAATGTTTAGCAATGTGTTACCAAGCTCTCTGCCTATCTTCAGTGCTGAGCTGGTGGTGTAAATACACCCAGCTCCCACCTCAGGGCTGAGACTTGCAAGCTGTGTGTGCATCCCCAGGGAGTGCTGGCTCCACAGTGGAGCTGGGACTGCAGTGAGCTCCCCTGCTGTGGTATGGTAGCGTTTGAGGCCCTCACTGCTTTGAGAGGCCAGAACAGATGCTGGCCAGCTGTGTCCTCTGCCAGAAGAGCTCCCTGGGGGAGCTAGCTGTGCCAGTTTTTGTGGCTAGCTCCTTCCATTGCATCCTGGTACCTGTGTGTCTTCATTCATCTTCTCTCACTTTCCTGTGAGCCAGCTGTCTCCCACCACAGCTAGGGCAAATCTGAGGCTGCCTGCTGGCAGGGGAGAAGAGGAGGATGGTTCCCCTTTGGGGAGGAAGCATGCGGTTTGAGTGCTCTGGGCTTCACTGCTCTGGGCACTGCAGATGAGTTGCAGTTCTTCTAGTCTGCTGTTTCAGATGCAGAGCATTAAAGTATCTGGCTTGCACATCTGGCTGAGCTGACTCAAGGTGAACTTTGCAGAAGTGCCCCTGGAAGCAAGTCTGCAGAATGATGCTCCGGGGGCCTGGCTGGAGAGTGGGCTTGGATTACAAACTGCAGCAGTCTTCCAGTGCTTTCCAAATCAGGAAACCTTAAAATTGCACAAAGCCCTCTCCCAGAACCCATTCCCATGTTTTTAATTCCTTGTTTGGTTGCAAGAAGCTTTGGGATTACTCATATCCTTGCATCAGATGTGGTGTCTCAAGAGTTTGGTAACCTAGGCTGTTTTGGGTACAAAATGAATCGGGTCTTTTCCTTTTCCCTTTCTCTTCTCTGTCCATATCTCTTTTAGCTCTGTGCAGTGCCGCCTGGGTGGTGGGCACTGGGCATACCTGGGGGTGGGTGACTTGGGGCTAAGTGAAGCATGGATCTCCCATGGGGCTGGGGAGGACTGCAGCGTGCTTCTGGCTCTGCTAGCACCAGGGCAAACACTTGCTGTGCCTAGCCATCATCTGCTGAGTACCATGCTGGCTTTTCTTTCACAACTGCCGCTCGGTGCAAGTGCCCTGGGTAGGCAGGGGAGTGCCGTGCTGTGGCACAGGACACCATCAGTCATCTTGCTCATTGCTTTCTCAGCGTGGCTGTAGGTGAGTGAGATGGCTGCGGAGATGGCAGGGGTTGGGGGCTGTGCAGCAGCTGAAGGCTTTGTGGTTGAGGCTACATTCCCAAGTGATGTCGTTAGGCAAGGACACCAGTGATTTTTGGATTGCTTCAAGATGTAGGCAACTCGGCCTGTCAGCTATGCTGCCTGGTCTCTCCGGCTTGCACAGTTGTTCTGTGGCACCCGGGTGGGACTGGGCTACTGGAGTGTCCCCAGGCTAGTGCTAGCGTGGGACTGGCACTGTTGTATTCAGTGATGAATGGAAAACCCGACTTGGGTTGACGCCTGGCTTATAATGTTGCCTTGCAGCCTGAAAGATGAGCGTGAGCTTTTGGGCCTGCTGCCGTGGCAGGGACTCACCAAGGCAGCATCCATGGTGCTCTCAGACCTCCTGGTAATGTGCAGACACCGGTCTGGGTGCTTTCACTGCCAGGCCTGGCCAGGGTGTGCTGGGGCCACAGACTCTGTCATTGACTGCAGCCCTAAATATAGCCTTGGAAATGGCTGATCCACCAGGGTTAAGTCCTGCCACCCCACACATTTTCTGGCTGTCTCCATGTAATCACAAGCCCAGCACTCCATGAGGATCTGCAGCCCATGAGGTTTGTTGCCTGGCTATTTCCACAGCGTAGTAAAGGAGCACAGTGTCCAGCCTCAAGAGGTAAGCACTGAGACATACGGCTGGGCAGTTCGCTGCCACCTCCTTCCCCAAGAGCCCTACAATGTCTCTAAGCCCAGGCTGTACCAATCTGGTGCTGCCCAGGTGGGAACAGGGATGTGAAGTCCCCCCAAACTTCAGCTTCAGTTTCCTAGTGCTAGCCCCCAGCTCTGCTATAGCTCCCTCAGATCCTTATTACTCTTTGTGCATTTTCTTACAGTTCTGGCTGATGAAAACAGCAACGCTGATATCTCACTTTTCTGGCTTTGGACAACAGCCCCAAACCAAAGCTGTTCTCAGGCTGTGCTGCAGTCTGCTGCCAAATCTCAGCAGTAATGCTGTGGCAGCACTCAGAAGAGGTTGGCTACCATGGGGCTGGGTCTACTTTGCCAGAGGTATGGAGAGCCTTTTTCCTCCCTGGCAAGCTCATAGGATTGAAAACTTGCTCTGCAGAGCTTTAGGCAGCAGTGACTAACTTCATAGGGTTGCTCACAGAGTTGTCCTCGGTGCAGCTTTTCTGGTTTTGTCACCCTGAAATGCTCTGCCTGTGCTCAGCTCACTGTGGCCTTTGGAGGAGGCCTCAGTGGCCAAGTTCTGGGGACAACCAAAGCCCAAAAAGTGAACTGAGATACACTTGGTAGAAATTCAGGCTGGCAATGCAGGCATTAGTGTGAGTGTTTTTCCTGGGAAGCTGCTATTTGCCTTCTTAAATAAATGACATTAATTTTGAGGAGAGGGCTACCTCTGCATGAGGGATGCTGTGTTCCTGCATTCAGATCTTTGCCGTAAGTATTCTCTCACAGCTTGGATGTGGTCTGAGCCTCTTCTTCTCGCCCCCTTGGGCATCCTGCTGGTGCTTCTCCACTCCTTGCAGATGATCTGCTCTGTGGTGGGACTGATACCCTAGGGGTCTGTAGGTACCAGTGCGACTTTCCTATAGGATTCATTTAACCTTCATCTGTTACCTCAACAGGAGGATTTTGCACGTCAATTAACGATCTTTTGGGTAAAACACCATTAGGTATTTTTGTGTGCTGCATTTCAAATATGTTTATCTAGTCTGGGTGAAGCTTTGCTGAAAAGGTTTCTGTAGCCACAGTTGAAATGGTTTTAGGCTAGAAACATGTGTTGGGAGTTTCTTCTCCTCCCGGACAGGGGTTGCTTGTGTCACATACGTGTGCAGAGAGCAGGTGTTTGCCAGTGCACGCGTTTGGGACTGCTGCTTGGCATTGGCTTTGTGGGACTGTGGCTGGCCCAGCTGTGTTAACTAAGGGAGAGCTCTGCACTGGTTTGGGCTTGCTAAGCTGACTTCCAACCAACTTGGTGTTGACAGGTATTTTTTTGGGGTGGCCCTTGCAAAAGGAGGAGAGAAACTCATTTTGCTTCTTTTGCTAGTTCCTAGCAATGCAGCGCACCCCACGTTAGCTGATGAAACTACAGCTCTTTTGAAGGTGTCCAGTCAGACTTGAGCACAGGTCGCCTTTGCTGTCTGCCAGGTGCTGCAAAAGAGCTCTTATCTGCCAGCAGTTCTGGCAGCCTCCAAGGGCTAAGCCATGCGTGACCGCAGCTCTGCTGCACAGTGGTTCTGGGAGGTCCTCTAGCTGCCTGAATGAAACAAGCAGAGGCGTTTTATTCTTCATTCAGTACAGGTTGCTGATGTCTGTTGGCTTTATACAGGTTTTACTCAAGCTCTGGCATAATGGCATCCCACACAGCCCTCTGCTTGGACAGCTTTCTTGAACCTCTGTCCCAAAAGCCCAGAGGAGGTGGAGGGGTTTGGGGATATGCGTGAGCCCTGCTGACTGCAATCATTTCCTTGACCAGAGCTGTGCAGCTTCTATGGGCCAGTGCAGCACTTCTCCAGACACTGGGCTCTGGTGCTCTGGATTTAGAGTGCTGTGAAAAGTAGTGTCCAGCTCTGTGCTTTTGTTATCTTCCACCCCAAAATGTCTGGACCACATCTAGCTGTTACTGGTCTTTACTTGCAAGTCAAACCTGACTATGATCGGGACAGTGGTTTCCAGCATGTGCAACCAGTCCATCCATGGCACCTTTGGATGCTATTGTCAAAACAGAACACAAGTTTATGGCTCTTGTTGCACTTTAACACTGATTTATCCCAGTTTCCTTTGGCAACTGTGCTCACGAGACGTTCATTGCAGGGATCTCACTTGAGCTGAAATGGTTGTGTCTCAGGATGGAAGATAAGGAAATAAATAGTTTTCCTGGGGAGCTGGATCCCATTGTTTTTCAATGGTGTTTCTCAAAATCTTGTAAAATCTATACTTCCCATGTGGACCTTGTGCCAGGCCTTCATCATGTCCCTGCAGAGCCATTTCCTCCTTCCTGGACATGGGGGATGCTCAGGTAGCAGTAGGATGCATGTTTTGGGGCTGCTGAAGCTCTCAGCTGACCAGTGCTGAGTGAAATGCAATTGAGCTGTCAGTGATGGGGTGAAAGCAGTTCTGCTGCTTGTTTAGTGTTAATACTGCTAAAGCCGACAACTTAATTTTAGAAGCACCTTATTTAAAATATCATGTCTAATGGCCTACACCTTCAGAGAGAGGTACCTCATTGCTAACTCCAGCACTAGCATGACTAGTAGACTTTGAAAGGTTTTGGGATGCTGAGACCCCAAGTGGAGAACTGATCCATCTCTTTCATGAGCTCTCCTAATGTACACTGCTGCCTTGCATGTGTTTTGTACCATACAAGTACGGTTTGATGGACACGTGCCTTGGTGCCTTGAAGCATATCTGTGGAAAAGGACAGACCCATCTCCTTTAGGTTTAAACCTGGGTGGATTTGACTGTCCTGTTCCCCTTTGCTCTTGCCTGTCTGTCCCAGCAGACTGTTTTGGCATGAACTCATCCCTTGATGCTCTGGAGCCATTGTGCTACTGAGTGCATAGCTGTGTGTATGTGGGTTTGGGTGGTTGCTACCCTGCAGAGTGCTCTTGGTGAGACAGATCTACTATGCAGGGAACTAGATGTATATACCTGTGCAAGAACACGTTCCTGCACGTTGTGTTGCCTTGGGGCATGTGTTCATCTTGTGGTGTTCATGAGACAAATGTCACAGAGTGATGGATAGTTCCCACCCTTTGGGAAGGTGCGTGATAGCTGACAGTAGAAACTTAACTGGACGTGCTGACCCTTGGAGCACAGCATGGGGCTTAGCTCAATATGAGACCCAGGAGATAGGACTTTGGGCACTGTCTGCTGCTCTCATTCAGGCCACAGGGGTCAATCTCTGGCTACTCCTGGTGGCCTTAAATGCTGTGAGTGCAGTTTGACGAGGTGTGTCCACCGAGGAGCTGAAGGACTTAATCTGGATGGGAACAGTCCCCTGGGGATGTTGCCTGCACACCAGTGTCAGTGGCACAGTTGGGTGCTGAAGGTAGAAAGTCAGGCTGCAATGAGGTCCACTTCCTTACTTAGCTCTTGTGTCCCTTTATCAGGCTTTTATACAAACATCAGGCAAGAGGTTGTGGCTGAGCCTCCAAAAAGGAACTACCCTTCAGTTGGGCTTGGATCCTCTCTCTTCATGTAACTCTTCCAGGCAACCATCTTCTGAAGCAGTTTTCCTTGCAGAGGTGGGAATGCGCTGTTTTGATCACTTTCTTGTTCACCTTCATCGGAGATTGCTTCGAAGATGCTTGAAGTCCGCCTGGCTTGGCCTCTTTCCCTACAGAGCATGGTGCTGGGAACAGAGTCCAACAACAATTGGCATGTGGTGAATTGCCCTTTGTCCTCTTTCTTTTCTGCAGCCAGCTGGTAACTGGAGCAGAGCGCCTGCATGGCTGACCGCGGCCAGGCAGCAGCCGGATTGAGGAATACGCTAGCGTGGTCCCTCCAATAGCAGCCACGTCAGGCAATGCCTAGGGAAGCACAGCCTTCTCTGCCCCTGGCACCCTGAGCCCCTGAGTTGGGGGTTAGTGTGTGGACAAGGATTCTTCATTTTTTTCCACCACTGCGGAGAGATGCTTCCAGTCCTCCGGAGCCCCCACACGGCCACTATCAGACCTAGGGGTCAACCATTGCAATTCCTTATTTCTGCTCCTAATTGCAAGTGGACTGAGCCATCGGCACAAGCTTGGAGTGTCACTGCTGCATCCTCTTGTGCTATGCTCCAGCAGCTGCTGTGTTTATTCCCATGGGCAATCCTTGTTCCAGAACGGTTGTTTTTTTCTGGGTAATCTGAGGGTGTGAGGGTGAGATGGAGACATGATCCCAAGGAGTGAAGCTTTGAGGAAAGCCTAGAAACAGTCTGTGGGTGTTTCTCATCTGGGGCAGTCTTGAAGCATGACTGGGTCTTGGGACACATTGCAAAAAACAGGACAAGAGGATCTCAAAGAAACTGCCCAGGAAGGTTCTTGCTCTACAGTGTTTTGGTCACTGACTTCTTAGCTCATACACTCTGAGACGTCTCTCTGTTCAGGCTGGAAGGGCAGCACTTGGCAGTGGATCGTGGGAGCTCTCTTAAGACCCCAGGGAGCGAAGGGCTTTCCTTGGCTTGTGACAGGCTCAGGCAGCCCTGTCCCAGTGATTGCTGGAGAGACAGCCTTAGAGTGTCTGTGCTGGAATCTGAGCACAGATCTGTCTAAACTCCCCCACTGGGGATTGCTTTTGGCAGATGTGCTTTGGGGTGTGTTTCTCCTAACACAGTGGTTTTGGCTGTCTAGAGGCCGTTGAGAACTCCCTTCTCCCCATCTCCACGCTCTAAACGTGCCCTCCTTTCTTTGTCTTGCAGCTGTGGGGACTCGGGCAACGATCCTTTTCACCAAGGAGCCATACTCCCAGGACGCCCTGCACGGCCGCAGTGCCATCCTCCGCTGCGAGGTGGAGGAGCCAGTAGACGTGGAGTTTGAATGGCTGCAGAATGGGGTCCCCATTCAGAACACAGAGCAGCGCTTCAAGGAGGGCAGCAACCTCCAGTTTGCCTCTGTCAATCGGCACCGGGATGCCGGGGACTTCCAGTGTGTAGCGAGGAACTTGCTTACTGGGGAGGAGGCCCGCACAGCCAACGCGTCTTTCAATATCAAGTGTGAGTCTGGGGCGAGGGCAGCCAGGCGTATGGCACAGCCTGGTGCTGCCCACCATAGGCAGGAGAAAGCACCCTCTTGGGAGGGCCTGAGACTGGGAACAGCTTTGCCGGGCTGCCTGCTAATGCTTGTGGGGGTGGTGGTCAGACAGGGATTGGATAGCATGAGATGTGCACGTAGGATTCCTCTCCAGCTAACATGTCCTTTGTGCCCTCTAGGCCGCTTGTATCTTCTGACATACCCAAGGCTGTCAGAGATGCTTTCTCCTGCCACCTTCCCCATTTATATATATGAAACAGGGATGTTACTGCACCAAGTGTGTCCTGAGCTCTGCAGGTCCTTTCAGAGCCCCTCTTATCCCTCAGAGAACAGCTACACAGGGCAAAGTGTGGGACATTTGCAGGGTGGGTGTGCCTTTACTCTGTGCTGGCTTGAAGGCTCATGTGTCTCTTAAGCATGCTCGTGCCCTTGCTGTCTGCTCTGGTTATTACTGAGTCAGCATCCACCTGGGCTCTGCAGGTTTGGCAAGCCAGCTGTGTTGATACTCTTTGAACCCCGCAGGGATTGAGACAGGCAATGTGGTGCTGAAGCAGCCGGCCAGCGTAGCTGAGATCCAGCCCTCCTCCACAGTGGTGCTGCGGTGTCACATCGATGGCCACCCACGGTAAGGGTTGCCTCCCAAGGAGTGGACCCTGCCAGGGGTCCTCCCGCATCTTTGCTGCGTGGTCTTCCCCTCTCTCTCTCTCTCTGTCTCTCTCCTCTCTCCTGTGAGGATTCAGTAGAGTCTAGGGAAGGCGAAAGGCAGAATTGAGCCTGTGGCTGAGCACCGGGGGAGAAGGCAAATGGCTTCCTCAGAGCCGCGTAGCGAGGACCACAGTAAGGACAGGCTGTCACAGTCCAGTTGCTGAGCTGCTTGATGTGCTACAGTCACTCTCCGTTGCTTTCCAGTCGTGTCCTGTCCACCTGGCTGCATGTCTCATGGCTTCGTGTCTGTGTCGGGGCCAGCAGTGGGGATGGAGATCCAGGGAAATGGGCCATCTCTGAGCTGTCTCCTCCGCACATGTGCTCTCTGGGGAGCCCTGCTGGTGCCCTGCCCCTGGTCACCCTCTCACCCCTGTCTTGCAGCCCAACATGGCAGTGGTTTCGGGATGGTACCCCACTCCCTGAAGGCCACAGCACCTATTCTGTCAGCAACAAGGAGCGAACACTGACCCTGCAGAGTGCCAGCCCCGATGACAATGGTCTCTACTACTGCTGTGCTCGCAGTGCTGTCGGCTTTGTCTGCAGCCAGAACAACTTCACGCTGAATATCATTGGTGAGTTGGGTCCTGGTTGCTCAAGGCTGAGGGCTTGGCTGTTTCACTACTCTGCTTACAGCCTCCGCTCTTCTGCGGAGCCAGGCTGAAGGGGAAGTGTCAGGCTGGTGTGACTTTTTCTGTGTGAAGCCTCTGGCCAGAGACAGGCCGGACACACCTAGCCTGGTTTGAACCCTACCTTGTGTACAGGTATTAATTTTCCCCTGCATCTTTCTGGAGCAGGTCTATGTTGTCATCTCTGTTACTGGGGCAGAAGGGTCCCCTTCCTTCAACAAAGTCTGGACCCTGGAGGCTGTAGGTGCTGCTGGATTTGCTAATACTAGTGCCAGCGTGATGCCTCATGGGTGAGACACCCCATTGGTCTTTGGAGGCAAGGCCCAGACAGGGCAGGAAATGTTGACCTTAGAGAGGTATTTGGATTTGGACAAAGGAATTTGCAGTCCAGTGACAGGTTTGATGTGTTTGCTAGGAGCCCAGGGTGCTCTAGGGTCTGGCTGGAATCAGAAGGGTCTTTCCCCAGAGCAGCCACCGTGTGCAGTCCTGGGTGCTGGCTGCATGACTACGGCCATGCTAACCTGTCTGCCTCCATTGGGCCTGCAGTGTGAGCACAGGGTGCACCCAGCTCTTTGGGCTTCCCCAGACCACTAATGAAGGGACACCACAGGCTGCTCTGCTCTTCTCACCCTCCTGTGATCTCTGCCATTGCAGATGAGAGCTTTCCGCAGGCGGTGATCGTCCCACAGGACCTCATCGTGACCAAGAATGAAGAGGCCATGTTTGACTGCCAGTTTGCAGCCATGCCCCCTCCCACCCAGGAGTGGCTCTTTGAAGACAGCCCCATCACCAACAGATCCAAGTAATAGGGACACCAGTGATGTGGGCAGGGCTGGGAGGAAGAGGGGCACCACATTCCAGAAGCAACAGAGAGACCAAACCCTGGCCGTGCCTAAGGGCAAGCACTGAACATCAGGGTGGCCACTGGGATTGGTTTCTTAGCCTGACTGTCTTGGGTTTAGCAGGACCCTGGTACTTGTGCATGGTCTTTATCTGCATAGGGTTCATCAAGCAGTTTGTCCTCAAGTGATTCTGTGGGGCTGTCAGTCCTAGATGCCCACACATGATGATCCCCAGAGCTGGAGATGCCTGCCAGCACTAGATGTCCACATATGGCGATTTCATGGAGCCAGGGACAGCTCAAGCCCCAGACACCCACTTAAGACAATTCCCAGAGACAGGAATGTGTCCCAGTACCAGATGCCCACAGGTGGTGATCCCCAGACTCAGGGACATCTCCCACCCCCTCCAGTATCTGTACAGCAATCACTGGGCTGGCCCATGGCTGTCTTGCACCTCCAGATACCACTGCATAGTGACCCCTAGAGACAGGAATGTGTCTGAGCCCCAGACACCTACATGTGAGGCAATCCCCAGAGCTGGGGACATCTCCCAACCTAGGCTGCCTGTGGACAATGATCCTGGAGCCCAGGATGTCTCTCAGCTAGACTGTACAAGGCAAGTGATGCTGTCTGGGTGCCTGATGCCCAGTGGCCTGGCAGTTCCCAGGCACCACCTTGTGTCCCCTACCCCTTTTCCTGGCTGTGCCAGCTTTCAGAGCTGGCCCAGTTTGGTGATGCATCTTTTGGTGGGAGCCATCTCTTCTCCAAGAGACTTCTATTATCTCATTTCCTCCATGAAGCATATGTCCCACCATGTCCTTGTTTGTGTGTGCTGCTTCCCCTGCCCTGGGAAGCTTTGACTCGGCACAAAAATCTCCCTCTTGGTTCCACGGGCTCATGTCGGGCTGTGGGTCTGGTCCATGTCCTGCAGAGATGCCCACTAAACCCTGCCTCTCCCCACATGCTCAGGACCACCGTCTTTGCCAATGGCTCCCTGCTGATCACCCAGGTGAGGGCTCGCAGCACCGGTGTCTATAAGTGCATTGGCCGTGGGCAGAGGGGGAAAACTCTTGTGCTGAAGGCAACTCTGCAGCTAGCAGGTGAGATCCTGGGGCTGATGGCAGGGTGGGCACTGGGTCCCAGAGCTGCGGTGTTGCTCTGGAGCCATGTGACAATGTAGTGCTGAGGCGGTACATGGAGAACTGCTTGGTTTATCTGGGAAATGGCTCATCCTTACTGCCTGCACGAGGGGAACAAACATAGCTTGTGCTTTCTCTCCTTCGGATGGTGCCTTCCATGGCGATGATGATGCTGTTCTTGCCCTGTTTGAGCCTTGCTGTCTATTGCTCCTCTCAGAGATCGAAGAAATGGCACCCTTCTCCCCGAAGGTGTTGACGGCGAATCAAGGGCACCGTGTGGCCTGCGCTGCCCCGCGAGGCATACCTACACCACACGTCTGGTGGGAGAGGAACCAGAAACGAATTCCTGCTGCTGGCAGAGTGCACCAAGAGGCAGAGCACCTTGTTTTCACCAGTATCACCGAGACGGACGCGGGGACCTACACGTGCCATGCTGCCAACAAGGCTGGAGAGAAGAAACAGGAGCTGAGCATCATTGTGGCTAGTAGGCAGCTTTCCAAGAAGGGCTGGGAGTAAAGAAAGGGACTGTGTTAGGGGGTCAGAGTGAGCCGGGGTGGGGTGGTGCATCACCTCACTGATAGAGAGCTTGCTGGCATATCTCTCATGGCTGGGCTGCACAGCCCCTTGGTGGCTGTGCACTGCCTGTCTGGTCTGTGTGGGTGGTGAGCAGCCCTGTGTAACCTGTTGTCTCCATGCCCAGCGGTACCCAAGTGGGTGGAGATGCCCAAGGACAGCCAGCTGGAGGAGAGCAAGCCAGGATACCTACACTGTCTCAGCAAGGCCTCCCTGAAACCCACCGTCACCTGGTACCGCAATGGTGTCTCCATCTCTGAGGTGAGGCGATGGGGCAAGCACTTGCTGCTCATGGGCACTTCTGCCAGGCATCTGCTCAGCTTCTTCCTCTGCCACTGATGTTTCTCACATTGCTCCTAGGCTCAGGGTCACTGTCACACCTACTCTGGTCATATTCTTGCACTATATCCAACCTACTGGTGTATGCAAGCACAACTTGCTGTTTCTAGCCACTTGACTGGCAGCTAGCCCTGTGCTTTTGGGGCAGTGACAAGAGAGGTGTCCCTCACAGAGATGTCTTCGCAGCTTCTCTCGGTTTTCCTTGTGGGTCTGAGCAGGGCTGTGTCTATCTTAAGGCATGGTGTGGATGTGTGGAGTTTCAGGAGTGCCACAGGCAAGGTCTGAGCCCAGGGCTGGTGACAGTGTTGTTTTTGTCCCCCTCTCTCCCTGCAGGACTCACGGTTTGAGATCTCTGAGAATGGGACACTGCGCATCAACAATGTGGAGGTGTACGACGGGACCATGTACAAGTGTGTGAGCAGCACGCCAGCAGGCAGCATTGAAGGATACGCGCGGGTGCACGTGCTGGGTATGCTGACGAATACTGCACACCCTCCCTTTGTGGGGAGCTCTTGCCTTGGCAGGGTGATATCCCCAGCTCCAGTGCCTCCTACAGCTGGGGTGAGGGGGGAGGCCTAACAGTGCATCTGTCTCTTGCAGAGAAGCTGAAGTTCACCCCACCACCTCAGCCACTGCAGTGCATGGAGTTTGATAAGGAGGTTACAGTGTCCTGCTCAGCCACTGGCCGGGAAAAACCCACCATCCAGTGGACTAAAACAGGTAAGGGGGGAATTGGATGCACTATGTCCTCTTCTGACCTGGGGCCCCGGGAACTTTACATTGACCTACCTCCACCATGGGTGAAGCAGCAGTGCTGTGGCCGCGCGTGAAGCTGCCACGTGGCACGGTGCTTCGTGCGTGACTGTTACGTCCCTCTTCTTGCATCCTGCAGATGGAAGCAGCCTGCCATCCCACGTCAGCCACAATGCTGGCATCTTGTCCTTTCACAAGGTGAGCAGGAGTGATTCGGGGAACTACACGTGCATCGCCTCCAACAGCCCGCAGGGCGAGATCCGAGCCACTGTGCAGCTCGTGGTAGCAGGTGAGGGCTCTGTGGCAGGCAGGTGGGTTTCCTGCTGTGTTGGTCTCACAGCGGGTTTGCCTGGGTGACATCCAACTGGCATGTCTGCGCAGAGAGAAATGTCTGGTCTGACCCTAAGCTCTGCCCTGTGACACTTTGAGTGTCTGTTTTGTCAGTGTTTTGCATAAAACCTGAGAGAGCACATGCCACTGTGCCAGTGCTGGCCCTGTTCCCTTGTGGGAGCTCAGCACCATTCACAGGAGCTGACAGCATTCACGTTGGCCTCTCTGCCTTCAGTTTACGTCACCTTCAAGCTAAAGCCAGAGCCCATGACAGTGTACCAGGGACACACCGCCATGTTCCAGTGCCAGGCAGAGGGGGACCCTGTGCCACACATCCAATGGAAAGGGAAGGACAAGATTTTGGATCCCGGCAAGCTCCTGCCCAGGTACACAGCCTCTGTTCCAAACTGAAATGTGGCACAGCATGGCACTCCCTATGCCTACCCAGCATGCTGATGGTGTGGTCTCGGTTCCCAGTTTGGGGGTCACAAAGTCAGTTATCTCCCAAGTCTGAGGGTATGGACTCCCCTGGCCCCAGGGCTGCCTTTTCTGCTGCAGCCAGCAAAGCTGCAGTTGAGCAGCAACTGTTTGTTCTTGAGCATTGCACAGCCTGAGATTCAAGATGACTGCACTGGGGACATGGGGCTGAGGCATCCTGGGGAGATGGGGCTGCAGGTGCCTCAAGCCTGCCTCTGCCCTCTGGTGCTTGCAAAGGGCTCTATGTGGTTGGCAGGATTCAGATCATGCCTAATGGCTCCCTGGTGATTTACGACGTCACCACCGAGGACTCTGGGAAATACACCTGTATTGCCGGCAACAGCTGCAACATCAAGCACCACGAGGCCTTCCTGTATGTCGTAGGTAAGGGGTTGGGACATGGCCTCCTGGTATCTCCGGCAGCTCCAGGCTCTGCTTCTGGCCCCACTGATGGGTGCTGCATGTCAGGTCATGCCTGCTAGGGAGTCACGGAGCATCCCTGTCGGGATGCAGCATGGTGCACTGTGGGCTGTGCCCAGCGTTCTGTGGCTGGAAGGAGGAGGTGGCCACAGCAGTGGGGGGCTTTTCTCATTCCTCCAGTACCTTCCTGAACGGGATTTGGGAAATCCCTTCACACCCTCATGATTTTGGTGCTTTCTGCCCCACAGACAAGCCAGCAACAGAAGAGGATGAGGGACTTGGCAGCCATACACCCTACAAGATGATCCAGACCATCGGGCTTTCGGTGGGGGCGGCTGTTGCCTACATTATTATCGTGCTGGGGCTGATGTTCTACTGTAAGAAGCGCAGAAAAGCCAAGAGGCTGAAGAAGCACCCAGAGGGCGAGGAGCCTGAAATGGAGTGTCTGAATGGTGAGATTCGCTCCCCTGGGGGTGGGGATTTCACTGCTGGCCCCTTACCCCTGGCCTGGAGGGACTGAGGGGCAGGGAACTCCCAGGGAACAGGGGACTCCTCTTTACCCTTGGGAGTATCTTGCTCTTCATTTTGGCTATGGCTGGTGGCAGAGACCTGCTGCCGGGTGAGAAATAGGCAAGTTAGTGAGAAACTGCATCCCAGCCCCACATCGTGCCCAGGTCTGTCTGCTGAGTTATGTATCGCTCCTGCTTTCCAGCACCCGTACACGGCAACACACACACCCTTTGCCAAGAGGAGGGGAGTATCCCTATTGCAATGTAATGAAACAGTAGTACTCTGCCGGCCTGTTCAAATCACAGTTCAGCAGCTCCTGGTGCTGGAGGGGAAACTCACTGAACAGCCCTGAACTCTGCAATCAACTCACCCTGTTACCTCTGAAACCCATATAAGCTTTGAGCATCTACAGCATCCTCCGACAAAGACTTCTGGAGCATAACAGGTTATCTAAAAACTATCTCTTTGCTTTTCAAGCTTGTCACCTATCGTCTCTGCACTGGAACATACAGCTCTTCTCTATGTCTGATCGTTCTTGTGAGTGCCTTTTCTGGTTGCACTATTGCCTTTCTGAGACGGGGAGCCCCAGACAGGATTTGGTGCATCCAGCTTTGCTTTTGCTCCCAGCTGTGCCACTGGCTTCAGTTCCCTGTCCACAGAGCTCACTCTGGAGAGCAGGCAGCTCAGAGCTGAGCCCGCCATTGGAGAAGGAACATCAGAGTTGCTTTTACCAGGCCTCATGTTGTATCTCTGGCTGCACCTCCCCATGCTCAGTGTCTCTCTGCAGCTGGCCGCAGCTAGCCTGTACTTTTGCTGCTAGTGAAGTTGGCAGCTTTGACAAACAGTTGCCAGCAGTGCCCCGTTTGTATTGGCAGCATGTGGTACTGCCCCGGTTCCTGTCTTCTCTGCGTCCATTGGAGGACGTTCCATCCTGTCCTGTGACAGCTGAGCTGATTTTTAACAGCTGTTTCCTTGAGACCCTTCAACTACGCTAAACTAGGTCTCCGCTGTGTGTGACTCTTTCAAGTGATCCTGAGAGATTTCTGGGGCATTTTCATTTTGAAAAGCTGTTAAAGCTCTTTCTCCTGACATCATGGTTGTCTTTGCAACACTGATACCAGTGAGGACTTGGAAGTGATTGAGTGCAGTGGAGTTTGCTGCCCTTATGATTTCCTGGATCTCTCCCACCCTGCATTGTAAATGCAGACATCACACTTCCCTCTCCCAGTTCTGCAGCGCACAGCCACCTCCTGATCACGTTGGGGTTGCTGTGAGGTCCCGGCAAAACATCACCGCTGGGTTTGTCCCCCGTTTTTCCTCTTGCGTTGATACTTTGAACAGAGACACACTTCTGGAAGAGAAGTCTGGCTGTGGGGAACCTCTTGGGAGGAGGGATGCAGGAGTATCTCTGCAGCTTTGTGCTCTGCTGCTGTCACCACTATGAGCTCTTCCTGTGTACAAGTTGCAGGCAGCTCACCTGTGCCAACAGGTTCTTGACATCATCCTCTTCCTGGGAAAGGATTTGGTTTTGCTTTGGTTTGGTTTTTTTGGTGGGTTTTTATAGTTTGTTTTTTTTTTTTGTTTTGGTGAGGTGGTCTCAGATTTTTATTTTGGCCTATCTGTATTATATTTTTTTTATTCTGTCAGAGTTTGCCTCTTCTTATGCCCTTAATCTGAACCAGTTTAGCTGTCAGAGATGCATCCTTCCTGCTGCAAGCAGACCCAGCTGCCCAGATGTCTGCACTCCTTTTTGGTACTTCTCTGGAGAAGTGATTTGTGTTTGCTGTCAGCTCAAGTGTCAGCTCCTGCTTCACTATGGTCTTCAAAGATTTGGCTCTTTTTTTTTCCTTTTGATATGGTCCCTCTTTATCTGGGTGACCTGAAGTATCTGAGCACTTAACTGATGACAAGTACTCCCTGACCATCAGCTGACTTTTCCAGCGGCCTCAGGATCCAGACAGATTTGACCTTCCTATGGATTTCCTGTGGATCAGTGCACTCCTAACAAGTCAGTCACCTTCCAAGGTCATGTCCCAGGTGTGACACACCCTCTGTAACAAGGGTGCTTGCTCTCAGTGTCCCTCTGACTGTGCTGCTTTTTTTGAGTGAATGCAGACCCATAGCATTTGGGGAGGTTAACGGTTGTGGGGACTGAGGGGACCATTTGATTTCTGTGTTGGCGTGTGCTAATTTCTCCCGGGCAGCAATGGCTTTCTCCAGGAGATGTTCAGGTGTTGCAGGTGGCTCGGCAAAGCGGGGAGCTCCTCTACATTTGGTTCCCCTCTAAACTGCTGGATACATAAATTAAACTTCCTGATCATTTTCATGGTTCCTTTGTTACCAACTGTCTTTTCAAAGCTCTGTGAAACATGGGGGTGTCCTCAGAAGCGTCTGTTGTCACTGCCTTGCTGGTGCTGTCTCGTAGTGGATGCGTGCTCACTCTGCAGCCTTCAATATTTTCTTGACACAGTTGCAGCGATCACCTTGTATTATCCTCTTGGCTTCAAGCTTGTGGTCTTGAGACACTATCAGTCATGAGTGCAGACATCACAGGGTCAAACAGTCTTGCTAATAATTAGCATAAAAGCAGGGAGAGAATGTAAGTAGCATCAAGCTTTGGTTTATGAGGTAGATGCTGTTTTTCCACTATGGTCTTTTGCAAATGTTACTCTGGTGTGTGAGAGAGGACAGCTGTATCCCTGCTGTCATCTGCTGATTCTGCAGCAAAGCACCACCTGCAAGGGAAGCCATGGTTCTTAGGTCAACATATCTCAGTCCTCACAGCTCCAAGCCTACCTGTGACAAAGCCATGGTCCCTGTCATTGTGGCCAGACCTTCTCAGGATGTGCTGGTGGGCTCGTACCTCTCTTAAACACATGGATTGTAAGGGCGCATATATGCACATTGCTGTATAATACCCCTTGATGGAAATTATGGGCAGTGGGATTCCTCTTGGAGATACCTCATGTTGGATCAAGTCTTAATTTTGGGATGAAATCCTTTTGCGTGGCCTTTGCTTGCTGCTGGACTAGCTGAAATGGAGTGTGCACAGTAATGCAGGGTGATGCTGCACGTGTCAGCCACCTTAGCTCGGTGCTGTGCCCTGCTTTAGATTCAAACTGCTGCCTTCAGCTTATGGAAAGTACCGCTTCCTAGAGCCAAGTCTGAGCCAAGCAGTAAATGTATCAAGGTCTGCTATCTATGTAGCTATCTGTACAGTCCTTCCCCTACAAGCGCTGCCCGTAAAATGCAGGGTTCTCTAAGGCAAAAAGTCTTTGTCCTGTTCACTGGCTTCTGTTTGTGACAAGGAAATTTCTCATGGAGTTCCTGAGCAGAAAGCTTGCTGGGGTTGATGGCAAGGACAGTGTGTTTCCTAGCACTGCTTTAGCCCAGACAGTGAAGGAAACTCCAGGCTGATCTGTTCTGGCAGGTTCAAGATTACCAAAGACATGGGCGTTGCTGGCTTGCTGGAAAGTGAGCAGGAGCAGGGGGATCAGACAGCAGTGGCCAATGCCAGATAATACTTGAGCATCTCCTGGGCATCAAGAGACACTGGTTATAGTGAGCAGGGTTCTCTCTGCTCTGTCTTTGCCTCATACATCCAACCTCCTGCTGCTGTTCTGCAGAGTTCTGTCAGTGGTAGCTTGGATGTAGCCACTCCTTTGGGATGCCTGAGTGGCATGGGATGGACAAGGCCAGATGGGGCTGGTTGGCTCTGGGACCAAAGCCATTGCTCAGCATTTGATTTCAAGGGTGGCTGCAGGGCTGCCAGAGATGGGACTGGATGTTAGCCCAGATGAGACAACTATGTAGAGGCCGCTCTGCTGCCTGGGGCTTAGACATCAAGCTGGGGGCTTGGAGACAGTTGTGGGTTCTTGGAGTGTCAGACCTAGGGGGGGCTGATCCCCAGCATGACTTTATCTACACAGCCTGGCAGGATTCTAAAGCTGTTTGTGCTTCCCTTACAGGTGGTGCTTTGCTGCAGAATGGGCAGATGACAGCAGAGATCCAGGAAGAAGTGGCCTTAACCAACCTGGGCAGCAGCTCTGGGGCCAGCAAGCGGCACAGTGCTGCTGACAAGATGCACTTTCCACGTTCCAACCTGCAGACAATCACAACCCTGGGTATGCTGAGCCTCCCTGACCCAACTCCAGCAGGAAACCTGTGTCTGAAACCCCATCGTTTTTCTATCCAGAAAGCTGGATGTGCTGGGCTACAGAGGGTATCCAAATATGTATGCTGTCCCAATGTTATGCTGTCTTCTCATGTGCTGCTCTACACTTCCAGGAAGGGGGGAATTTGGTGAAGTGTTCCTGGCCAAGGCAAAAGGTACAGAGGATGGCGAGGGGGAAGCGCTTGTCCTGGTAAAGAGCCTGCAGACAAGGGATGAGCAGCTTCAGCTGGACTTCCGGAGAGAGGCAGAGATGTTTGGCAAGCTGAACCACTCCAATGTGGTGCGGCTGCTGGGGCTGTGCCGTGAGGCAGAGCCGCACTACATGGTCCTGGAGTATGTGGACTTGGTAAGGGCCCTGCTGGCAGTGCCTGCAGTGAGGAGGAGGGGTGGACAAGGGGCATGGGGCCTGCAAGTGTGACACTAGTCCAGGCTGGCAGCACAGGGCAAGCAAGGTGTAGGGAGGCCAGGCTGAGATATCTGCTGTTGCCCAACATGCAGGGGAGTCTCAGAAGGAATGGGGGTCTCGTGCAAGGCCTGGAGGTGACCTCATCTTCTTCCACATCCTTCTAATTTCTGGTTTATGTTCTAATTTCTGGTTTATGTTCAGGACTCAGCTGTGTAAGTTAAGCTATGGGACTGCATGCTGCAAAATGGCTGTGAATACTAGGGATTACTATGGGGAGCCTGGAGTTCATGGGAGAGAAATTAATTTGGGCCTTGAGAAGCCTCCTGGAAACATCAGGCATGCTTGCCCTGATCTTAGTCAGTTGAGGCCCAGAAGTGGGATACTGGCTTGCCCTACAGGGCAGGGACCAGGAGGACAGGCGTTGGGCTATGGCCCAGGAGATGAGGATCTGTGGGCCTGTCACGTCTGGGCATTTCAGGGACTGATGAGGCTGACAGCGTGGAGAGCTGCTGCCTCTGAGTTGCTCTCTGTCTTCCAGGGAGACCTAAAGCAGTTCCTGAGGATCTCCAAGAGCAAAGATGAGTCTCTGAAGCCACAGCCCCTCACTACAAAACACAAGGTGATAGTGCAGCTTTGGAAGTGTGGTGGGACTGGGGACCCTGAGGAGGTCAGCCAATGCTGACATCTCTCTGGGGTCAGGTGTCTCTCTGCACACAGGTGGCCCTGGGTATGGAGCATCTCTCCAATGGAAGATTTGTGCACCGGGACTTGGCAGCCAGGAACTGCCTGGTCAGTGCCCAGCGGCAGGTCAAGGTCTCATCCCTGAGCCTCAGCAAGGATGTGTACAACAGGTCAGCTGGGAGCCTGGCAGGAGAACGGGTGGGGATGGGATGGCGCCAGTCTCACTGCCTGCCTGTCCTGCTTGCAGCGAGTACTACCGCTTCCGCCAGGCCTGGATCCCGCTGCGCTGGATGTCACCTGAAGCTGTACTGGAGGATGAGTTCTCCACTAAGTCAGATGTATGGGCCTTTGGCGTGCTTATGTGGGAAGTCTTCATGCAGGGAGAGATGCCCTACACTCCACTGACAGATGATGAGGTCCTAGCAGGTATGTGGATTACCTTGTGCTGTCCCTGGTGTTGTAGTCTGCTTCCTTTCCTTGTGGTAGAGACAGCCAGAGTGTGTGATGTCTCCTCTCTTCACACAATGCTGCTCTGGCTGGGGAGGCTGTTCCAGCACATGTGGAGAGATGCTGCCCTCCTTGCGCCTTGCGGAAAGGATCATAGAATCTTATAATAGTAGGGGTTGGAAGGGACCTCGCACCTCTTCCCAACAGCCCTTTGGGTTTTGCTTTCATGCCAGGTCTGCAGTCAGGAAAAATGAAGCTCCAGCACCCCGAGGGCTGCCCTTCCCGCCTCATCAAGCTGATGCAGCGCTGCTGGTCCCCTAGCCCTAAGGATCGACCCTCCTTCAGCGAACTCGCCAC
The DNA here is from genome assembly GCA_025345505.1 of Todiramphus chloris collaris. Taxonomy (NCBI): domain Eukaryota; kingdom Metazoa; phylum Chordata; class Aves; order Coraciiformes; family Alcedinidae; genus Todiramphus; species Todiramphus chloris. Next base: position 37,798,284 of record JANVCC010000020.1, on the reverse strand, counting down.
CGCCCTCGGGGACAGCCCAGCTGACAGCAAAGCCTGAGCATCCCAGCTCTTGCTGGGGAAGGACGCAGTGGGGTGGACAAGGGGTCTGTAGGTGCCTGGGGAGCCCCTGGCAGTCCTGTGGGTCCCTTGCTGAGCCTGACCCTGACGCGCCAGCGAGCAGCTCAGCACCAGCAGTTGCTGGACTCAAAGCACAAGCCAGTGTACCCCAGCTCCCCCACCCCTCTCCTCCACGGGTCCCCAAAGACAGCTCTCGCTGCCTCTTGCTCTCCAGCTTGGCACCCTTGGGCTGCTGGTGTGGATGGAGGGCAGCTCTCCCTCACTCAGTGGGAGCTGGGCTCTAGCACCAGACTCTCAGTCCCCGCTTGCCACGTACATATCTGCCGGCCTGGTCCGGCCTTTCTCTCTATCCGTCTGTGCTAGGCATGCCTGCTTCCCTCCTGCGCCATGGGTACAGGCCAGCCAGCAGGAACACAAAGTGCCTGGCATATGAAGGATCTCGCTACCTTTCCCAACTACCCTGTGCCTTTTTTTTAATTTTTTTTTCCCTCCCCTTTTTTTCCTTTTTTTTTTTTTTTTAATTTTTTTTCTTTTGTACAATGACTCTGGGCAGTGCCCCCTCTCCCTCTTTTCCAGAGTACTGGCTCCTCCCTCCCATAGTATTTCTGTTACTGGAATGCAGCCTAGAGTGGGTTAGTTTGTTTGCTTGAGCAGAGGGTACCACAGCCAAGAAGGGTTGGGTTTTGTTGGGTTTTTATGTGCTGCTCTCAATAAAGAAGGCTTTTTGTTTGTTTGTTTGTTTTGGTCTTTGTAAGGTGCTGCTGTCAGATGGCTGTTTAACTGTTTTCTTCCACCTAGTTCCTGGGAAGGGGTTGGGGGCAAGTTCCTCAGGCATCTGTCTCCTGTATTTAACCCTTTTGCCCTCTTCCTATCTGCATCTTCGATGCTGTTCCCAGCCTGTTGTGCCCCGAGGGTGCACTTTACTCAGCGCTTATTTTCTCTCTGGGCATTTAGTGGTTGCTCTCCGAGAGAGGCATGTGTCTCAAGAGAAAATGTCCCTTTCAGACTCCCTACAAGTAGCCACTGATGGACATGTTGACAGGCTCCCTGTCCCGTTCAGGTATCCAAGCTTTCACAGTAACTCTACTACTGTGTAACTGTGTGCGTGCGTGAAGCCCTGTGGTAGCTTTGCAGCCCACACTGGGTTTTTGCACAGGAGCTTTGAGCTGCTCGTTCTTACAGCACTGAGGAGCTGGAAGAGTGAGGCCTGGGTGGGAATACTGGGGGGGCTTATGCTGTCATACATGGGCTGCAGCCTTTTCACCTGTACTAATAGCTCTGAGCACTGGCAGGGTCCTGGCAGTCTCTTCTTTGAAAAGGAGGAGTGCACACATGATCTACAAGAAGCCTCAGTGCCTACAGGTGAATGTGAGCCAAGTTAGCAGAGGGTAGGCCTTTTCCCTTGCAGTTGCAGGGGGGCACTGTGTTTGGCTAAGCTGCAGAACAGCAGTTTTGCTTGCTGAACAGCTTTAGGTAAGGAGGTCATGGAAAAAGACCTGCTCTCTTCTAGGAGGCCTAAAATGGCTTGGACTTGGGGCAATGGACATGAGCTGCACAAGGGAAATTCATATTGGATATTAGGAAAATCGCTTCCTCTCCCTCAAGGGTGGAAGAGGGCCTGAGCCAGTGCCAGAGAAGCTGTGGTATCCCCATCATCAGAGATACTCAACCCTAGACCATATAAGCCATGATCAACCCAATCTAGTTGGTTCTGCTTTAAACAGGGCTGGACCAGAAATGTCCAGGATTCCCTTCCTGTCTCCACTACCGCAAGAGGCTATGGAGATGCTGACGGGTGAAGAGGGCTCATTTCTTGGAATGTGCTACTTGGCTCTGAGCCATCTGATCCAGAGGTTGGGAATAGTGTCAGACAGGCCTGTCTGGATACAAGTGAGTGATTTTTCTGGCTATAGAGCAGAGTTACCAAAAGTGTCCTTTTCCTGACACTTGTGTCTTGCTGTTGGGAAGCTGTGGAGTCTCCCCAAGCCAAGGTATTGTCACAAGGTCTCTCTCCTTCATATTTTGGGCTTGGTAGCAGCTTATCACCACCCTGAACTTCTGCTGCCTCCATGACCCTTTTCCAGATGGCCTGGCCACAGCCTGAGGCTGATGACATTGTGCACAGTGGGAGGAGCTGTTATGGGCACAAGTCTCGGGATGTGCCTTCCCTCCTCTTTGCAACAATACAGGCCTCTTGTTGCTCCTTCCAGTTCTTTCCCCATGGGTACACAACCCTTTTGAAGTGGGTGAGTGCTGTAGCACTGCTGCATGCATCCTCTCCAACTTGGAAGTGACCTCTCACCTGCATTTGCTGTTGTTTGGTGTTCTTTGGTTACATCTTTTCCATCCATCCCATTCCTGTGGACTTTCCTGCCTGCTGCCTTACATCTCAGGCAGGATCACAGCCTGCCCTGGGCTGGATTCCTGCACCCAAGTCACTAATACTGTGTCTTGTCTTGCCTGCGTGTCGCTGTGGTATTCTTCACTTCTAAAGTACATCTTGCTTCAAAAATACTACAACCTGGTTCTGCAACCGCTTCCTTGTGAACAGATCATATAATCCTTCTAGCTGGACTAGCATTCCTACACTGCAGCACCTCCTCTTGCCCCTCAGCAGGGGTTACCTACTCTGTCCTGGTCATTGGTGCTTTTCTTTAGAGGCTGCCAGGGAGGTGAGGGGCAGGTAAGGGCAGTTGCACAGCATCAGGTGAGAGATAGGCCAGTCAGTGACCTTAAGTCTCTGCCCTAAGCAAAGGCTGCCTACATCTTGGACACAATGAATGGTCCCTTGTCCTCACATCTTGCTGCCCTAAGTCAGATATGACAGGCAGATTAGCAGGGCTATTGCTGTGCTTGCGCAGTACAGAGAGATGGATGGGCTGGAGGTGAAGTCAGGCACTGTCACAGCCAACCAATGCTTCTGTGATGCCACTGCTACATCCTTGCTCTATCAGCTTCATGCAAGCAGGTATCTCTGTGTACTGAGAGGGAACGACATGGCTGTAGTGAGCTGGTTCTGTGAGTGGTGTCAGGATGTAGTACTCGGCTTTATCCTAACAGATCCTGGGGACTCGACTGCCTGTTTACTATGCAGCGAAGACTGGTGACTACAGGGAAGCAACCAAATGGAAAGGCACCAAAACTAGGACAAACTCCAGACCCAAAGAGTGAGGAAAGATGAGGGTTGGGATTGTATATTTTGGGGAGTGATGTCATGAAAAACTTCTGTATCCTTGGGGATGGGACAGATGTTGGCCAAAATAATTGGAAACAGCAAGCTGAGCAAATACAGTCCTAACTAAACATGGTGGAGGAGAGAAGGAAATCAGAGTCCCTGCAGAAAAATGAGAGGACCTGGGGGCAGCTAACAAGAGGTGGGATCCAATTCCCTCAGTTGAAGGAACATCTTTAAAAAAACCCACAACTTGGCAAACAAAGACAACCTGTGGTATCCAGGACCAGAAAGAAGAACATAGCTTCATCAGAGCAAAGGTCCACCTAGTGGGCCACTAGTTGTGGCCAAAAATGAAACATAGACTGCACAGCATTAAGAGGATAGCAAGCAGGTATGCACTGTCCCAGCTAACGACTCCTTAAAGCATAAGGAGACCTCCAACATAGACTTTTCCAGAAGCCTTTGATATTTTTTTTCTTGTTGGAAAGTTACTGAAGTTCCCCTTATGCCACGAGGATGATCAGAGGGCTGGAGCACCTCTCCTATGCGAACAGACTGAGAGAGTTGGGGTTGTTCAGTCTGGAAAAGAGAAGGCTCCGGAGAGACCTTATTGTGGCCTTCCAGTATCTGAAGGGGGCTACAAGAAAGCTGGGGAGGGACTTTTTAGGCTGTCGGGCAGTGATAGGACTGGAGGGAATGGATTAAAGCTAGAGATAGGTCGATTTGGGTTAGACATGAGGAAGAATTTCTTCCCCATGAGGGTGGTGAGACACTGGAACAGGTTGCCCAGAGAGGTGGTGGAAGCCCCATCCTTGGAAGTTTTTAAGACCGGGCTGGATGGGGCCCTGAGCAACTGGATCTAGTGGGAGGTTTCCCTGCCATTGGCAGGGAGGTTGGAATGAGATGATCTTTAAGGTCCCTTCCAACCCTGACAATTCTATAATTCTATGCATACGTTAAACACCCCAGGGCAATGGGGGCACTGATCTGCTATGCAGCTTGAATAAGGGCTTTTTTTTTTTTTTTTTTTTTCCTGGTGTGCTCTAATTTCACTTGCTGCCCTGTGGCTTTTATGCAGCTGTGTCAAGCACCTGGGGGGGAGTTAATGGGCCTTAATTGTCATAAGCAACCTCACTTGGGACCTCCCACCCTCCTGAGCTGCATTTAAGCTCAAGCCTGAGCCTTCAGTTGTGTTTTAGAGTAATCCTGTAGGTGTTCTTGTTTTGGCCTTGCCTCTGTCTTCCAGGCACGTATCATAGCCTTGTTATTTGGTCTTGGTTTTCACTATATCTCCTGACTGGGTGGATACTGGACTTGATACATTGCTTGCTCTGTGGATGGATCCTGTTACCAACACATCTTTCTGGTTTGCTCAGGTACTGTGGGACTATATCTGTTAGTGAGGGTGTGGGGTCACCTTTAGATACTGGATCATCAGACCTCGTGAAACAGCTCCAGTCATGCTGTTCCTGATGCTGTGTATGGAGGACAGAAGCACCCATCTGCTAACCAAAAAAAGCACGGTAAGAAAGGCCCTAACCTCATTTTACATGTGCAGTCATACCTCCAATCTAGCTGTTACTGCTCCTAGAAGAGGTCCGCCTGTTAAGAAACCAGGAGTATCTACCTGTACTCAGCAGCAGTCAAAAAAGCATCTGAAGTATCAGTGGTAAGATCAGTAGTCGTCACACAACCCCCCGTGTTGTGTGCAGAGGGTGTTGAATAGCTCCCCAGGTGAAATGTGAATGAAGACCTGGAAAAGAATGAGAAAGGGCTTGTTGAAATGTACTGGAGGAGGATTGCAGAGGGCATATGGAGGGCTGGGGTGATGCTGGGGGCAGCTGGCAGTGGAGCCTGTGTTACAGTGGAGCTGGTACAGACAGCACCTTGTGCGGAGGGATCCTTTGGGGTAATAGAGTGAGAGGCTTTTATGGCATAGTGTCACAGCTGTGTAAGAAGTGGGTTAGAAATGTCAAATTTATGATGAGGGGGGGTTGTAAATTATAATAGCCCTGATGATGAAATGCGACTGTCAAGTTATCAAAACCTGGCTTAAGCTGCTTTCAACTGCTGCTGTGGGTGCTGGTTTTGCTAGGATTGTCTAGTGTTGCTAGTAACTTGTGTCCTGTGGGTGATAGTGCCTTGGGGTTAGGGCTTGGCTCTACAAGTGTGTGTGTGACTTTGTGAGAAACTAGCATCTTAAGAAGTTCACAGGCAGGCTGATGCTCAGGTCCCATTCACAGCACAGTGTCTTGGAAAGCCTCCCTAAGATGAGGCTAGGGAGGGAGACAATGGCAGAAGAAGGTATGAGCCAGTTCTCGCCTCTTGCCTGTGCAGACTCTTCTGCTGCAGCCTGGGGAGCAAAAGACCTCCACACGACCCTGCAATCAAAAAGGCCTGAGAGGGAAGGAGGAATCAGGTAGTAGCCCCAGGGGGAAGAGGAAGCCCAGTCCTGGTACCGGCATTTTTTGCACACTTGTGCTGAGCAGGAGGACTGGCCTGGCTCTGGCTGTTAAGCCTATGTGACAGTTGCTCTCAGCCTAACTGGTGCCTCCAGCCAGACAGAGGGTCTTGCTGCCCCTTCCTCAGCCTGGCGTGACACATCGAGGCTTCCATCTCACCTGTGCCAGGTGTAGTTTGCACTCATCTCAAAGGGAGAGTGGCCAGGGCATGTGATGGGAGGCATATGAGTCCCAACAGCCCTGCTGAGTGCTATAAATGGCATGTGTGCTCACTGGAGGAGCATGGCTGGTGGGGAGGAGGGGGGAGGTGGTGGCGGCAGTGAGGGGGTGTTTGGTTTTGCGCTTTTTCCCTTGCACTGTAGGAGGTTGGCCCTAGAGAGTGGGAGACAGCTGTGAAGGCTGGTGGCAAGAATGCATGTCCCTTGTGTGATGAGGCAGATAGGGAAAGGGCTTGTGGAAGCTTCAGAACCCTCTGTGGGGTGCCCAGAAAGCAAAATGAGTCTGTGGCAGGGCTGATGCTGGCTGAGGTGAGGTCTTGCCCTGGACTGCAGTTCCTGTTTGTAGGACGGGGTGTGGGAGAGACCTTTTCTCAGCAAAGGATGTGGCTCTGTTCTCACAGCTTTTTGCTCTGGGGCCATGCTGTTCCTCCTGCACCCCTGATGACCAGTACACAGCCGGTCTTACACCCAGTTGTCCTGCCTGTGTGGTCTGTCCGTCTCCTGTGAAGGTCCTAGCTCACACCTGAGCAGAGAGGACATGGCCTGTGCCACCTGCAAGGAACCCTCTGAGCTGCAGAAGTGGGGTGAACATGGGCCCCTGTCTGTAGAGGGGGGCCTGCCCAGCCATCTCCCCACAGGACAGGCATACAGGTGGTCTGTGATAATCTCATTCTCTCTTCCTCTGGACTTGAAAGTAGCCGTGGCCCATCCTGTTAAAGGGAAACCCCTTTTTCTTTTGACCAGTAGTCGGCTTGTCCTTGGGCAATATGTATTTTGGTCCTGCGTGTCCTGCATGCCTTTTGAGGACCCCCTGTGTCCCCCCAGCCCCTCTCAGCACGTGGAGGACCCTAGGCAGACCCCGCAGCCACCGGAGACTGAGCAGGCAGCACTTCGTCGTCGCAGGGTGTAGGGACAGAGGGGGTGGAAAGTTTCAGGGAGCAACACCTGGTAGCACCGCTAAGAGGCAGGCAGGGTGCTGCTGGTAGTGCAGAGCTCCTTCTGACCGCATCCCGAGGATGGCGAAGCAGGGCGCGGAGGGCAAGACGGGGTCTCTGCCACGTGGTGCGTCCCCCTAAAAGGAAACGAGTGCCTGGAGCTGGCGGCAGGAAAGGGGGAAGCAAGGGCTGGGAGAACAGTCAAGTTTCCTCCGCGCTGCGCCAGGACGGTCGGGGCCGCTCCGTCCACGGCGGCGCGACGCCCCCGGTGCCCGCCGCTGACCGACCGACCGACCCGCCCCGTCCGCGCAGCGCGCTGTCTCTTTAAGAGCCTCCCTGCGTGTTTCAATCTGGGAGTGACGCGAGCGCTGTCGGAACGTATGCAAATCAAACGCCAGCCGCCGGCCAATGGGCGCCGGAGCTTAGCCGTCGCCAGCCAATGGGAAGGCGCCTCTCGGCGGGGCGCCGGCTCGCCCCATATAAGGAGCGCCTTCACCATAAAAGGCAACATTGTATCGCTTTATATGGGGGCGGCGCGGTGCGGCGGGGGCGGCGGCGGAGCGGGGCCGTGAGCGCGGAGCGGGCGGCGGGGCCATGGCGGGGCCAGCCTGACCCGACCCGACCCGCGCTTCCCGCCGCGATGTTGCCGAGCCAGGCTGGGGCCGGGAACGGCGCCGCCGCAGCGCTGGCCCGCGGCGCAGGGCTCGGCCGGTCGCCGGTGCCTCGTGG
>JANVCC010000020.1:37643317-37785708 GCA_025345505.1 Todiramphus chloris collaris | reverse complement strand
GGGCGAACGGCGGCGGGGCGGTGGCGGGGCCGCCCGGGGGCCGCCTGGAGCGGGAGGCGCTGTACAGCGGCAGCGAGGGCGACTCGGAGTCGGCCGAGGAGGAGGAGCTGGGCGGCGAGCGGCGCGGCGTGAAGCGTGGCCTGGCCGAGGCGGCAGCGGCGGCGGGGGGGCCCGCGGCGGGAGCGGCGGCGGCCGCCTACAGCGGCGGCGTCGGCGGGGGCAGCGGGGCCGTGAGCGGCGCCAAGCCCGGGAAGAAGACGCGGGGCCGGGTGAAGATCAAGATGGAGTTCATCGACAACAAGCTGCGGCGCTACACCACCTTCAGCAAGAGGAAGACCGGCATCATGAAGAAGGTGCGGCCCCGGGGCTCCGGCCAGCGCGGGGGGCGAGCGGCCGGAGGTGTCGGCTGGCACTCACTCACTTGCCCGTCCGCGCCCGGCGGCAGCCCTGGCTCCTGGGCGGTGCGCGCCCGGGCCGAGCGGGGAGCCGGCCGGCGGGGCCGTGCCCGGAAACGGCGGCGGCTTCTCGGACCCGCGGCGCGGGGGGGGCGGTCCGGCACCAGCTCCTTCCGGGGGGCTGCGCAGCAGCCTCCGCTGGGACCGGTTGTCGCCCGCCGCCGGTGCCCGGCCACCGCAGGGCTCCAGGCAGGGACCTGGACAGCCGGAAGCGGGAATAACAGTCACGGTCATGCAGCCTGGAGCCGGCGCAGGCCCGTTCCGGTGCAGCCTCCAGCCTTCGGCCGGAGATGTCTGGAACCGTCGGGGCCCCTCTTCGAGGGCCGTTGTTGGGTGCTGCGCCCGTCCTGTATGGCACAGCTGGGCCGCTCGGCAGCGGGACTGGCCCCCTTCGGACGCGGAACGGGCCAGCGCCGTGTCTTGGTCGGTCCGGAGTGCTCTCCGTGGTTCCCGGCAGCTGGAGACGTTGTGCAAAGACAGACTAGAAACTTGGGGGGATTTTGTGTGTGATTGGATGCTGCTGGCTCATCTGCATCCCCGTTGGTGCTCATAGCAGTCTCTGAACAACTGAGTGGCGATGCATCCCGGCTGAGCTGGGCTTCGTGCACCTGGGAAGGTGGGAATAGTTTTGGGGTACCACTGGGCACATCCTGGCCATGCGGGCTGCAGAGTGAAGCTGTTCTGTCTGTGGTAGCTTGTGAGAGACCACTGAGTATGCCATATGAAGAGTGTTCTTCCTAGCCCACGGGTTAGTCCTGCGGGATGGTGCTCTCACTGAAGGAGTATTTGAGTGCAGATGTGTTCAGGGGGTGTTGGTGGGGGGGAAGAGGTAGCAGAGACATGGTGGACCAAGTAGCATCCTCTCACGTGGCTCAGGAGAGGTGAGGGGTGAGAGACGTCTACATGTGTCTGGAGAAGCAGATGAGATTTCAGGAATGAGGACATCCCAGTTTCCCCATGCCCTCAGGAGAGTAGCCCGAGGGCACCACTATTTTCCTGTGGCCTCGTGGTGTGCACATCCCCTGAGGGCATGCTAAACGAGATGGGAACACAGCATGGGCCACTTCAACCTGTAGGGAACCAATCTCGAGTTGGTTTTAGAGGCCACTGCTGCTCTGGGATGACACAGAGCCAGAGCTGGTGTAAACAAAAGGAGGGCCATGCTGGGAGCACAGGGACATGTCAGGGACTCTTGTCCTGCACTGTATACATCCCTGCTGTCTGTGACTCCTTGTTCTTCACTTGTACTGCTGGCAGGCTTATGAGCTCTCCACACTGACCGGCACTCAAGTCCTGCTGCTGGTGGCCAGCGAGACGGGCCATGTGTACACGTTTGCCACGCGGAAACTGCAGCCCATGATCACCAGTGAGACGGGGAAGGCGTTGATCCAAACGTGCCTCAACTCCCCAGACTCGCCCCCACGCTCGGACCCAACCACTGACCAGCGCATGAGCGCCACAGGCTTTGAGGAGACGGACCTCACCTACCAGGTGTCTGAGTCAGACAGCAGTGGGGAGACCAAGGTAATGTTCCTGTGTGCAGTGGCACACGTTGGCACCCTGGGGGGGCATCTGTGCACCAGTGGGGGCTGTGCTGGGAGCCTTGATCATCCCCAGCCCTTCTTGAAGAGCAGCTTGGGAAGCTGAGGATGTGTCTCCTTTTGCTGTGACTCCAGTGAGCTTGTGCTGTGTGCTCTCAGGGCTGGCTCCTTTGCTTGGCTGGCAGCAGTGGTGATTTGGAGAGAGAGGGGTGTGGATGGCAGGTGTCCTGGCTCAGGCCTTTGCAGTGGGGCACCCCACCGGCCCAGCCCACCCCCCTGGCCAGCTCTTGGTGCTGTTATCTCTCCCCAGGCGTCTCCATGCTCTTGCACTCATTGATAAAAATTTGATTCTGCCTCCATGGCCTTATAAGGCCTGGTTTCCCTCGCCAGAGTCCCTGGCAGGGCCCCTCACATTCCTTATAAGCTGCAGCTGTCTCTTGCTTTGGTGCTGTTTTAGAAGGGGGCAGGGAGGACATGGGGAATGGAAACATTTGGCTGGACGAACTGTTTCTGCTCACTACCCGGTGTCCCTGCAGGCGCGCTGGCCCTTGCCTGCCCATGTTGCTTGTGGCCCCTCGCCCAGAGTGCTGCGGAGGGCCTGCCTATGGGTGCAGAGTCAAGCGATGGCTGTGTTCTGCTGGAAGGGCCCTGCGTTGTCCTTGTGTCCTCTGGTGCTGCTTCTCAGAGCTGTTACAAGAAACCTGGCTTCCGTATGGCTGCTGTTTCTTTTACAGGCTGATGCTCAAGTCCGCAGCTGCTTGGAGATGGGAGGCAGGGGAGTTTGTGGTGCATGGTTGGGACAATGTGCTGAACTGGGTGTTGTGTCACAGCTTCCCAGGGCTGTGTGGTGTGCCATCAGGTGCTGGAGTTTGCTGCAGCTCTGCTGTACCTATGCTTGTGGCATGGGTACTAGGCTTGCTGCAAAAGCATCCTTTCAGATGAACTGTGTCTGTGCTCTAGGAGCACTGCAGCCAACTGCGTGCAAGCTACAGTAGCATCCTCACCATACAGGAGACACTAAACATTAAGCAGAGCGAATCTGGAGAAGGGTGTTTGGGATCTCTGTGCTGTAATCCCAAAGGCAGAGAGTGCAGCCCTGAGAAGTACCCAGCATGTTTTCTGGGGCTATGGGGTGTTCACCTGTGTGTTTGTATTCTGCAGCAGACCAGCAGCTCTAGGCCTTGCTGCTGAGTACCCAGCAGCCATGATTTCCCCATGCCCTCCTGCCCGTGTGTGTGCAGTGCTACACCAAAAAAACCCCCATATTGCTGCTGAGCCCTGAGAAATACCAGCAGTCCCAGAGATCCCTGCAGGCAGAGGAGCTGTGGTGGCCCAAGGAGTTGCTGTCTAGAGAGCTCTGTGCTGGAGCTCAGAAGACTCACTGTGAAGGCTTCCTACTGATGGGAACAGTCCTGGCTGTCCCAGTCTGGTGTAACTCCCTCTGGGTGCCACTTCTGGTGTGAGCTATGCCAGCCCTTTTCTGTAGGCAGAGAAGACCATTGCCACCATCAATTTCTCCATTGTTTGTAAGGACTTGTGTCTCTTGGGCTTCTCCTGGATGAAAAGGCAAGTCCTGTGGGTGTTCTGTAATGAGACAAATTACCTGTGCCTGGAGTAATTTGGAGGTGCAGGAAGTGCTGGCCATGGCAACTGGCCTGCCCCTTGCATCGGGCTTGTCCACATCACGTCCCTTAAGCTTTTACCTGAAAATACTACTAGGCGTCCCCAAAGGAAGTATGCTCTTGAGATGCAGTTAACTCTGTGGAGGAGATCTTAACAAACTTCTCTCCGCTTTCTGTCGGAGGAGCACTGTGGCACTGTCTTCTGCTTGGCGTTCTGGCTAAATCCACGCCTGGCCTGCAAAGGGTTCTTGTCATGGCCAGGCATGGGGCTGGGGACAGTCTCACCCTGACCCTCCCTGGTCCTGCTGTGTCTTCTGCAGGGTGGTGTTCTGACAGAGATCAGCCCAAGTCAGATAGCCAGGAAGCTCTCTTGAGGATGAAGGGAGCCTGTGGGTGGGCCATGCTGTGTGGTTGGCATCCTTGCTGAGGGGTGGGTGGTGCACAGGGCTGGGTTACAGGTCCCTCTTTGGAGGAGCTGGCAGGAAATTAAGTGCCTGGACTGTCAGGTCCAGACATCTAGGATGCTCTGAGAGGGCTGGGTAATTGCTCCCTAGCCTTCATGTGGACTCTGCTTCCTGGACCTCTGTATGGAAGGTACCTGCTTGTGTTTAGCTGCTGCAGCAGAGAGGGGAGCAATGCAGCGGGGCTGTTACCTGCAGGCAGCAACTTGCTGGTATTCCTTTGCACTGCAGCCAGCAGCAACTACGAGATGCTCCTGCTCTGCTGAACCCGAAGTCTCTGCCGTGGAGCTGAGCTTGGACTGCAGCTGGGACTGGGGCATGTTGTGCTTTCAAGACAGTAGCTATATCCTCACAATGGTACTGTGGAGCACTGACCTGTCTGATCCACTGTGGGCCCTAAAGGACACAGTGTCCTCATGAAATCTTCTGAGTGTGGTTATGTGGTAGGGGGGATTTTGGAGGGAAAATTTAGGGGAATCTAGATTGGAGTGAGGGCACGGGAGTAGCCCTCATCTGGTCATGTCTTCTTGGGGTGGGGGAGAGGTGTGACTTTCTGCCCCATCTGGAATGCACACCAAGTGTTGGAGACCAGACTGGGATTTCCCCATGTCCTTCCAAGGCCAGCTGTACTGCAGCATCTGTGTAATAACACTGGGTTAGGGGTCTGGACCGTGTTGAACAGCATTGTCCTAGGTGGCACCTAGTAGCTGTGGAGTGGGATTGTTTCTATCCCCAAGACCCTACTGTGTTCCAGGATGGGCTTCAGATGGCCTGAGCCATATCCTGTAGTCCTCTCATACCATATAGTGTTTATCAAGCATGTACAGTGGTGTGGGTCTGTGCAGACATCTCCTGCTTCTACGCTATGCGTCTCTGCTGTATGTTGATTCTCCAGGCACTGCTGTGGTGGGGAATGGGTGCACAGCTGGATCAGGAAGGGAAGGGCCTTCAGGGCTGCTGTGCTGCCTCAGGGCTTGTCCATGGCCCCTTGGGTAATCTCTGCTGAAGGTGACCCTTGACTTGGCTCCTGTTAAAGTCTGGCCTCATGCATGTGGTTTGGACTTTGCAAGGTTCTGGGGGGAGCCAAGGTGCTCAGGAGCTCCAAGGCATCCCAGACAGGCATGGGGAGAAGCAGTGGGTGTCCAATCTCAGGGTCTCTCTCCCAGCTGTCTTTCTGTACTGGGAGCTAGTGCTGCAACTGAAGAGAAACCACAACTAAGATGGGAGGAATCTGAGTCTCACCTGTGGCAAAGTAGGGAGGGCAGAGATGGAGTGTGCATGATTCAAACCTGCTGGCACAGCATCCCTACCAAGCACCTTTGCTGTTCTGGTCATACTGAGGTTTGTCCTTGCACCTCTAGGGAGCCCTGGGAGTCCCTCTGAGTAGGGTGCTGTGAATCTTTTGGGATGCCTTCTCCAGCCCCGAGAGCATGGGGGCTAAGTCCCCTGGCTGTTTGGGGACTATGTCTCAGGGTTGTACGCTTCAGGGCTATTCCTGGGAATGAGGGAGCCTGTCTTTTCCAGCTGGGAACAGGACTTGCCCTGCTCTGCTATGGCTGCCATGGCCTAATGGGCTGGGGGGGGTGTGAGGATCTGCCCTGTCACATGTATGGGGAGGGCACCCACAGCTTCCATGTCCCATGTGGGATGGCAGGAGTTTGTGGTTGAGCTAATGGAAAGTGCCTGTGCTGTTATCACGTGCCTCTTCTAATTTGGACTTCAGGGACTGCAGTGCCAAGGCAGAGGGGTATTGCTGTCCTCCCTCCCCAGGCCTTGGGGCACGGTTGAGTGCCCTGGATTGGCTCCCCCTGTCCAAAATGGGCTGCCTTCCCTTTTTTAGCTGTTCGTTGAGCTGTGAATTCCTCGTTCCTGGCAGCTTGACAAGCTGGGAACAAGGCTTAGCACTGGAGAGCTGGGCCCACCAGCCTGCAGTGGGAGGAGTGGGAGTGTGGCAGCCTTAACTCTTCTCAGGCGTGCCGGCAGCCGTGGCAGGGCAGGGGGCTGTAGGTCTCTTGTGGCCTATGGCATGGTCTCCTGTGGAGCAGTGTATTTGCAGTCTGTTCTTGGCCAGAAGAGCAAGAGAGGAGTTACAGAGACCCTGGGTGTGCAAAAGGGGAGGAGGCACATTAGGTGAAGTGACTGCAAGGGGCAGCAGGCATCATGCTGGGCTTGGTTGGGTCCTGCAGATCTAAGCCACATCAAGCCACATGGCTTTGTGGCTGTGTTACTTGCCCTGCAGCCCGGCATACATGTTCCTCCCTTGTTTCCAGACCCAAGAGACCAGGCCCTTGGGCTGTCTCCTGCTAGTGGAATGGCAAATGGGTGCTTCTCGGGGCCAAGTTCTCTTCCTTGCTCCAGGAGATTTGTGAAGGCATTCCCCAGGGCCTGCTGAAGCAGCTGTCAAGAGACGCATTTGGGCCTCCCTAGTGTCTGGGTTTGCCCTTGCTCACCTCTCCCTTGGTGCTTTCAGTGTACAGCTGCCTTTGAGAGCCAGTTCTCTGCTTGTTCTTGGCCATGTGTTTCCTGCCATAAGGGAAGTGGTGCGTGTTCCTGACAGGAGACAGTGTGTTTGCCTTTATGTCTGTCCCTGGAAGGACCGCTTTTGCCTTTTGTGTGCCAGAAAGAGGCTGTTCTCTTCTTAGAGGCTATAGGGAGTCCTGGGGAGGCGAAGGGTTGCTTCGTCCCCTGGTGTCTTGAAGGGTAGTCTCTCGGGGGACCTGTGTGGCTCTGGGCTTGTATCCAAGGTTTATGCTGAGCTCTTTCCAGCTCTTCTCATGCTACGTTATTGGGCACAGACTCCTCGTGTTTGTACATGCAACTCCTCTCTGCTACCCTGGCTCTGCTCCACGTGCTGGCAGCAGGCAGGGGTATGGCTTAGCATTGGGGTTCAACTTACGGAGCCTGGCTTGGTCTAATGGGCAGATGTTGACCACATCCGAGGGCTGGTGTGAGTTGTCACAATCTCTCTCCCCAGGATGCACTGAAACCAGCATTCACTGTCACCAACCTGCCAGGGACAACGTCCACCATCCAGACAGCCCCCACCACCTCAACGTCCATGCAGGTCAGCAGTGGCCCGTCGTTCCCCATCACTAATTACCTGGCGCCAGTGTCTGCCAGCATCAGCCCCAATGCCGTCACCAGTGCCAACGGGACAGTGCTGAAGACTACTGGAGCCAGTGCAGTGACGTCTGGGGGCCTCATGCCAATACCCACCGGCTTCACCCTCATGTCAGGTCAGTACATTTAGGGGCTGAGGACTGCATCCATCCGTCTCTGCACCTGGAGTGCGTTGCTGTCCTCTCCAGAGGAGAGGAGACCTAGTGGCAGAAGAAAGCAGAGTGGTTGCTGCGGTAGGGTGAACCTGGCTGGGATTCCTCGCTCAAGCCCAGCCAGGCCAGTGGCTGGAAGAGGGTCATGTAGTCACTGTTTATCCTTAGGGTGCTGCTAGCTGGCTCTGCTGCTGGGAAGGGCGTGGTGGCAAGGAGCTGAGCTGGGACCCCAGGGCAGCACCAAGAAGCCTGGAGGGAATGAAAAGAGCTGGTGGTGACAAAGCCTTTCTTTCTCCCCCCTTTCGGCAGGTGCTTCCCTTTCTCCGGGGACCCCTACCATTCCTCTCACTCAGTTACAGCCGCACTCCCTGGCTCTTTCTAGCCAGCAGGGCCAGGTGGTCACGGGTACGGCTGGACAGCTGCAGCAGGCACAACAGACAGTCTTCCGCTTCCCTGCCAGAGCTGGAGGGCAGATTGTGTCGCTGACAGGTCAGCACTCGCTTCTCCTCCGCTTGCTTGAGGTGGGGGGATGGAGGTGTCTGTGGAGGTCCTGGTCCTGGTCAGAGAGCTGACCTCCAACTGAGGTGGGAGCACAGAGGAGGCAGAGCACAGGGCACCCTGTCTGTGACTCTTGGGGAGAGCTGGGAAGACAGGGCAGAGAATACTTGGCATAGGCAGGAGCAGCATCCTGGGGGATACAGACCAAGGGAAGCAAGGGATTGTCTCCTGCTCCAGTTTGCTCTGTGCCTAGCAAACGCAGATGAGACAGGTCCCTGGTGCAGCTGTGCTGAGGCTGAACTGTGCTGCTAGGAGGACTGGTGGAATGGGATTGTAGGAGCTCAGATGCCCAGTGGATGTTTTTTTGAGTGCTGTCATTTGGCTGAGAAGCTGCCTATGCTTTTGTACTTGGATCTGCAGTCAGTCACTGAACCACAGTGCAGAGGATAGGTTAGGAGAGACCCAGACCAGAGGAAGTAATGGTGCTGCTGTGCTGCCTTGTATGTATTGTCCTTCGTAGGAATTTATTGTTACACTGAGTCAGGGCTCTTCAGATGTTGTACTGGGGCTGGATGTGCTTCTGGCTGGAGTTTCAAAGTAGGACTAGACTCTCCTTTGTTGGGGAAGACATCATCTGAGGAGCACTGAATGAGACAATATTTCTTGTTCCTACCTCTTTGTGGTTTGGTTGATGACTCTGAATAGCCTGTTCCCATGGGCCTTGGCAAATGGCATGAATCCATGCAAGGGAAGTGGATTTCCCTTGTGATCTGGAGGAGCTAAGAAAATAATGGATATGTCTCTCTACGGTGTGGTGTGTGGGGAGATGCCCAGACTGAGCAAGGTGGCCAATGATTCCTGCTCTCTGGCATCCCTTATTCTTTTCTCTGGAGACAGGACTTGAGCCTGAAGGGATCGTTCTGTGCTGAGCTCCATCTCTGGAGCTGAAGAGCTTTGCAGTGAGTGTGCTGGGCCGGAGGCTGTGTAGTCTTGCCCCTGCAGCTCTGAGATGCATACCTGGTGGCCCAGTGGTCTCTAATCCCTGTGCAGAGCACTGTGATGTCCTTGAGAGCGCAAGCTGGGTGAGATAGCTGTTTCCTGAATGCCCTATGGAGGATGGAGATAGGCTCCAGAGTGTGAAGCCAGTGGGGCCCAGCTGGCTTGGCTATTTGGGCTCTCGTAGTTCTACTCGGTGCAGTGAGATGATTCTTGCAGGGCTGGCTGAGCACAGGCAGTGCTGGGGTCGTGTGCTGTGCCCTCTCCTCCCAACATCATCTGTGCTGTGTCTTGGTGGAGCCAGGAATGGTAGGAAGACTCCTATACTGTGCCTGGGAGCTGGACAAAAAACACTGGCCTTTCCTTTTCTCTCTGGAGCCCTGTAGGCCAGCTAACCCTTCCTTGGCCCCCGTGTGCCAGGAAAGAGCAGGTTTTGGGGCAGGGCCTGGTTTTTGCCACATGCTGCGTTTGGCTGTCCTTCTGCAGTGCAGAGCTGAGCTGCGTACTGCCAGAGAAGGACTGGGGAGCTTTCACGTGGCCCAGAGTGCCTGTATCCCTGCAGAGCCACAGGCTCATGGGCTCCTCTCTCTCTCTGTAGGTGGTACCATGGCTCAGCAGGTCCCAGTCCAGGCGATCCAGGTGCACCAGGCCCCACAGCAAACGTCTCCCTCTAGTGACAGCAGCACTGACCTTACTCAGACCTCTTCCAGTGGAACAGGTAATTGGATCATTATGGTAAACCGTGTTCTGTCTTCCTTCCTAACCACTGCTGATAACAACCCACACAACAATAGACCTTATGTCTGCTCCCTGTCTGGGATCCTTCAGACCAACTCTATGCCAGCCTTTCTGACTGTTCCTAGGTGTATTTATCTATGTTGCCAACCCTTGTGCTACGCTATAATCTAGGTGGATGCTGCTGTGCTTAGGGCATCTTACAAGGAATTTCAGAGCTTCTCCAGATACATCATCTGCTCTTACTTGTAGCATGGAGCTGGGAGTAGGTTGTGCAGTTCTCAGGCGGTTTCTTGGTGAGACAGCATTGCCCCTACCATGAGGCATTGGCTCACATTTACTTGCAATTTTTACTGTATATGCAGAAGACATCTTTGTTGTCAGCAGAGTTCTGAGTTCGGGTGTCTGGACGCAGGCTGAATGAAGTTCCACAGCTTTAATAAAGCTTCATCAGGAAACTTGTCTCTCAAGTTGCATTCAGTCCTGTGGCATTATTCTACCATGATTTTCCACCCTCTCATACTCGCTCACGAACAAAGAGGTCTGAGCTCTCCTTCTTGTTCCTTGGGGCTTTTCCCTTGCTGCTTCAGAACAGCATGCCAAGGGTAGTTGGCGTAGGGGTGCTGAGCAGGCATAGGAGTGTGGCAGACTCCTTCCGTGTGGCTCACATGTAGTCTGTCCTGGTGCCAGTGACCCTCCCTGCGACCATCATGACATCGTCTGTGCCAACCACTGTGGGTGGCCACATGATGTACCCCAGCCCACACGCGGTGATGTACGCACCCACATCGGGCCTTGCGGACGGTGGACTTGCAGTCCTCAACGCTTTCTCACAGGCGCCCTCAGCGATGCAGGTGTCCCACAGCCAGGTCCAGGATCAAGGTAAGACAGCTGTCTGGGTCGATATTCCTTTAAGTGCTCTGACACCCTGCTTTTTCTTGTCTTGCATGTATTTATGCTGTATATTAATTTCAAAGAATTTTCTTCTGAGTGGTCCTAGGGGGCTGTACAAATGCCTGGCAAGGGCAATGCTTGATGCATGCTTTTAGATGCTGCTCTTCTTCTATGCAAAGGGTTGCTTGAGCCATGTGCTGGGGCAGAAGGATGAGAGTTGCTGGGTTGGGGTGGCATAGGGGGCAGTCAGTGGAGGGAGCTAGGAGACTCTGGAGAGGATGTGTGGTTGCATGAGGGGGCAAAGCAGCATGAAGCCATTGAGCCAAGACTTGGATTGAGGGCTTGTGCTTGCCTCTTCCAGCACTTGGAAAATCAGCACATGTGGCAATCTCCTGGGATGCCTCCATGCATGCAAACAGGCACCTTCATCCTTGTGAAACGCCATGGAGCTCCGAGAAAGGACCCACGGGGGAGTGCAGTTTTAAGGGGTGGTGTCATTTGTGCTCTCTCTCTGTGGCAGGTGGTGTCCCCCAGGTGTTCCTGACAGCCCCATCAGGCACTGTTCAGATCCCTGTCTCAGCTGTCCAGCTTCACCAGGTAGGCGCAGAGTGGTACTTGCAGATGTTCAGGGGGCATTCTTGCTCTGCCCCTCCCTGCACATCCTTTGTGGGTCTGGGCAGACCTAGGCCCTTGAGTAGGGCTAGTCCTCAGGTCTGGGAAAGCTGTCAGTGCCACCCACATGTGGGTGAGGAAGTCTTGCCCTCCTTGGACAGGTGCCCAGAAAGGACAGTGCCACCCTGGCTGCTGGCACACATGGTCTCAGGGCATGCTATCCCCCAGTGCTTCCTCCTCCCTTTTCTCTCTAGATGGCTGTCATCGGGCAGCAGAGCAGCAGTGGCAGCAGCCTGACAGAGCTGCAGGTCGTCAACTTGGACACCTCACACAGCGCCAAGAGTGACTGAGAGGCCTCTGCTGCTGGCCTTGTGCTGCCCCTGGCATGTCATGCCAGTGCTGGCAGCAATTCATTCTCGTACAGACTGCACCAGTTATTTATTGTTGCCTTTTCACGTTTCCTTCATCCACACATGCACACACGCACACACACACGCACCCACACACACACACAGGCACGCGCATGGGGCTGCAGGACCCACCTGGAGCGGAGCTGTGCTGAGGCCACGCAGGGCTTCGGGGGCGTTTGGATGCTGCGATAGCTGTGCTTGTCTCATGCCAGCCAAAGAAACTTGTCTCTTGAGGGAAGGATCGCTCTGTGCTGTAAATAAATACTGCGCGCCATTCCCAGCTGGTGGCCATGGCTCCTTCTGGGTGCTCCGAGCCACCTTGCCCTCGAGCGTTTGCTCTGTGTGGCGCTCAGCTTAGACCCAGAGCCGTCCTGCGGGCGCAGCTTGGAGCAGAGCGGGCCGAGGCTGTGCTGCTGGCCTCAGCAATGTGCCTTTGTGGGAGTGACAGGTCTTGGCCGCAGCAGCTCGCCCTGGGCTCTGGACGGGGGAGAGCGGCCGGCTTGCATGTGCATCTCTGGTCGGGCCTGCGTGCCCCGCTCCTGCCGGAGAGCGGGGTGCAGCCTGTGACACGTGACCCCATCCTCCTCGTATGCACTACAGTGAGCCCCTCGCCCCAGTGCCTCCTCGCTACGCTGCCGGGCAGGTTTGTAGCCTGACTGGCTCTGCCTCAGCAGCTGCCCTTGCACAGCTGAGGTGGTCGGTGGGTGCCCAGGAGCACGACGGCCCTGGAAAGCTCCTGGGTGGCTCTGTGGCTGGACCAGCCCCCACACTCTCCTCTCAGCCCTCACACTGCTTGCGGACTCTGTACACCCAGGGGAACATGGCTAGGTCCTTCCGACGTGCCCCTGCAGCTCCAGCCAGTGCTTTTTAAAATTTCTGTCTGGTACAAGGTGGAAAAACAACTCAAGTGTCAAAGGGAAGAGCCCATGGAGCACTGAGCTGCTGGGCTGGTGGCTGGCTCTTCCTCTAGGCACCAGGGGGACCTGCAGCCCATCCTGGACTGTGGAGGAGCAGCTGTGATGTCTGTACAGGCTCAGCAAGGCCAGGGCAGAAGGGCTGAAATGTGCTTGGTCCTGCATGGGAGTTGCTGTGAATGGCTCTGCTACCTAGCCCTGTCCCTGGAGGGAGAGTGAGCAAGTGAGAGAAGTTGCTGAATCCTTAGGGGAAGAAGCAGCTACTGTATTTTTTTTTTTTTTTTTTTAAATAAAAAAAAAAAAAAGACCAGGGGAAAGGAAGAAAAAAAAAAAAAAAAAAAGGAAAGGAAAAAAAAATAGGAAAAAAAAAAAAGGAAAAGAAAAAAAAAAGAAAATTACTTTATTTTTCTAAGTGTTAAACTCAGTATTTATGTAATTCTTTAAGGAATAAAAGTTTGGCTCCTGTACAGTTTTCATGGGGTTTGTACCAGGGGGATGGGAGAGGGGTGGGTGGGCATGGAGGCAGGAAAGGGGCCTTGCTTTTGAGTTTGTATTGTAACCTTGGACATGTTCCCTCAGCATTAGCGTTTAAGCTGTGTTCTCTACCCACCAGCATGTGCCAGGGATCAAGCTGGACTGAGTGGGATGCTTGTTTCCCACTTACCTGTACTGAGGACTCCATACCCATCATTTGGGTCTTAAGGGACAGAAAGCAAGTGAAGCAGTTGGCTGGTCTCTAGAAGTAGGAAATAAATCTCTCAGGAGCAAGGGGCTTGCGGTGTGCCCAGGAGCAAGAAATGGACTGGATTTTTCTGATGGCCACCCTGTTCACCTCTGGTCCCGGGACCTGTGGCTGTTGTGTCACTGCTCTTGGTATGGAGTAGTGCTACCTGTGACTGCCTAAGGCATATGGGCATCTCCAATCTGTCCTGGGTTGCGAGTTGCCAGTGGTGGCTGATCCCTGCTAAGTATGCAGGTAGCATCTCCTGAACTCCTAGCTGATAACGTGGGCTGTAGTTCCCCTTCTACATCTCTTCTTTAATGCACGGATGTGGAGAGGTCCCTTCCGAGTTTCCTGTTCAAAGAGCTCCCATGATGTTTTTGGGGTTTTTTTGGGGTTTTGGTTTTTTTGTCCTCAGTCTGTTATGCAGCCCGGGAGGGGCCCGTGTGGAGTAGGGTGGCCCATCTGGAGAGAGTGACATTGCATGCTGTCTCCTGTTAGTATCCTTGCTCTAAGAGTGGTGCGTAGCCCGCAGCTTGGAGCATGTGGGGGTGCTGTGCCATGCCCCATTGCTAGGTGTATGAAAGCTGCTCAGTGTGCTTTTGAAACAAGGCTGGGTACCTGGTTCGTCCAGGGGGAAGGATGGGGTTGGGTTTTGTGTTGTCCTTTGACCCAGCACATCACTGTGGCCTAGCTTTGCTCTGCTTTACTTGTGCAAGCACTATGGAGCAGAGTTGTTGGACCAGGATGGCAGGAGTGCCCCTGCTGCTAGAGGGTGTCTGACTCCATCCTCTCCCTGGCTCCCCAAAGGCAACTGCTGGTTAAACGCTAATGGTGTATTTTATTTAAGTGCAGACTTGTAAGAACACTTGTGTATCAGGGATGAAATGGCATTTATTGTGTGGTGACATTTTTAGTTCATTTTACTGGTTTGAGGGTTGTATGCGTGTGTGCGTGTGTGTACGCATAAGTGTGTGTGGGATTATTTTTTTTTTT
This sequence comes from Todiramphus chloris collaris, assembly GCA_025345505.1. NCBI lineage: Eukaryota > Metazoa > Chordata > Aves > Coraciiformes > Alcedinidae > Todiramphus > Todiramphus chloris. The sequence continues at coordinate 37,771,581 of JANVCC010000020.1, read as the reverse complement.
TCCCTCCAGTTTCCAGGGTTGTGTTTCTGGAAGGATGTGGAAGTAATCACAGTACTATGTACAGAGCTTTCTTTTGTATTAAAAAAAAAAAAAAAATTACTCTTTCAATAAATGTTATCATTTTGTGCACAGATCTGGGATCTTGGCCATGATTTGTGGGAGGGGCTGACACGCATCTTAGGACCAGTGACGGGGGATCAAAGTCAGATTCCTGCACCAGTTTGTGTACTGCAGAGAGCGGGGGGCTGTCTGGGCATCATGTAGCAAAGACGGGCTCTTTGCAAAAGTCTCCATCCCCACTGCCTCCTGCACAGGTGACACCTGACCAGCTGGACTTTTACTCTGGGAGTCTCAGAGACAGTGTGGAGGCCACTATTGATAAACTACCACAAACCAAAAGAGGACAGAGATATCTTTTTAGGAGCGACAGAGGTATTTCCAGGACAGATAAATGTTTTGTATGAAGATGCTGCCGTTAAGGTAGTGTTTACCTGATATGGGACTCAACAGATAAGTGATGCTGTCCAAGGCCCTTTCACATGGGAGATGTCATGCAGGTAGCATCTCAGTGCATCCAGCCGTGGTGGTTGGTGTGTGCAGTACCTCTGGACAAGGAGAAAGAACAAACTAGGATCTAAAATAAACTGGTTGAAAGGCTGCAGGCAGAACAGCTTCCTCTGACAGTAACAGGCCTCTGATCCTGATCTCAAATATAAATGGGGTGGTTTCCCCTCCCTGCTTCCATGTCTGTTACGTTTAGACACCTGATGTCTTTAAGGATGGGGCTTAACTGTTGTCTTTAGGAGGCTCAACACTAAGGCTGTTAAATTCCCTGCAGATAATTGCTGTGTGAAGATAGGGCAATAATCAAAATCCAAATGAGAGGCATTACTTAAGGTCAGGTCAGAGGCAGATGCCTGTAGCCCCAGAGAAGCCAGGTCAAGGGCACATAGGAGCTCAGTGAAGTGCTTAAAGGTGGGAAAGAAATCAAAGGGAGGAGGGTTGTTGCGATCATCAGTGCTGCTGGGTCAACAGTATGCCAATTAAAACTGCCACACCTAGCCTCTACATAACATCAGGTCCTGGAGTAGATACCAGTATAGTGTAGGGAAAGCTTAGTACTGACAAAAGTCTGTGTGGTGGGGGTACTGTGCTGTTCCTTACGGTGTAATATGGAGAAAGCATATCTTGGTGTAGTAGCAGAGAAGAGGGTACAGAAAGTGCTTAGGAGCAAAACACAGCTCAGCAGGAGGGGAGGTGCTTCACTTTTACAGGTTATACCACAGCCAACCCCGTGTTCAGCATGCCTACACAGAGATGTCTCATGGTTCAGCACCACCAAATCCATATTGGTACAAGTAACCCCATGTTACTTGTGCACAGGAGTCTGTGTGACACAGATGAAGCAAGATACCACAGACATAGTATTTCTTTTTAACATAAATGACTGACTGAGCACAGTATCAAGATCACCAAAGCCAAGACATAGCAGGGCATATGAATACCAGCATCACAATCAAGATGTCTGTGTCCTATCTGACCACTGCCATTTATTGTTGGTGACAATTCTGGCTAGGGGATGTTGTCAGCTGATGTCACCAGCCAGGCTGCATTTCTCACTGCAGAACATTACCACCACCTCGTGTTTGTGGCATTAAACATAGCAGAGTTGCAGGTGGAGTACATACACAAAGTAAGAGTTGCCAAGAATAGAAAAAAAATAGCAGTCATTTTGTGTTTGGTATCAGCTTTTATGTAGTTGTGTGGCATTTAGGAAATTATTTTGCCCTTCATTGGTGCAAATATACTGTGTTTACAGGAGATGAAGGGACTTGTAAAGGCAGAGCATCATGTAACTAACTACCAGTTTGATCCTCTACATTTTAACAGTGCCTTGGGAGTTAATGGGGAAGTAAAATGACGTGTTAATGGAAAATACAGTTCAAGAGTATCTGTGGGATTCTGGAAAGAGAGCATCAATAGCATCAACAGTGGTTACGGATACTAATAGAGAAATCAAGAGGCTGGCTTGGAAACAAAAACATTTACAGTCCACAATTGGTGACACCGCTTTAGAGGATTGTCCCCACAGACTGCTGCAGCGCTGCACTGATTTATCCAGCCTATAGTTAATTACAATGATATTGTTTGTATTAATTGCTGATTGCCATTGTAAAACATGGAAAAATACATCTCATCAGTTGCCTTAGTACCAAGGGTAGAAATGAGGTTGGGCATTTAGATGAAGTTGCTCCAGGACCAAAGAGCAGACTGTCATCTGTTTACCCTTTGATTTTAATACTTATCATTTTAAACAAATGTTACCAGGCTGATAGAAGCCTGCACCTACTGGATTGTAGCCAGCTGCTCTGGGGCGTGCCAAGGAAGGGAAATATGGGTCAAGGGTAAGAACTGAGATTTTATGGTACGGTCATTACAGATCAGTGTAACACCAAAGCAGGAAAGGGACTACGGCCAAACTCGTGTGCAACTGGTTCCAGTTGCCTCTTTAAGCAACACTTGAGAACAGGGCAACCTTACGATCCCAAGCCTGCTAGAAGCGGGCACGGTTCTCACTGAAGTAAGCCAAGCAAGATGGATGGAGGGCAGGGCGCAGGGCTGAAATCACCCGGGGAACCCCAGGCATGAAGAAAACTGCCGCACGGTAATTTTGGTTAACTAGAGGAATCACAAAATACTCTTTGAGTTTTCCTCTCGCACTCACGGTCCCATGCGAGGGCGGAGCAACGGGGCAGCAGCCCAGGCGTGTGCCGCCACAAACAGCCCCCCGCCCCGCACTCCGGAGCCGCCCCCGGGCAGGCGGGGGCCGCTGGGCGGCTCCTCTCGGCGCTCGGCTCGGTCCCGCCGAGCCCTAGCGAAGCGGTGAGGCCCCGCGGGAAGAGCCGAACGGCTCCGCCCTGCCGCCGGCACTCGTAGCCCTCGCCGGCACCCGTAGGGGGAGTGGCCGGCACGCCTGTTCGTGCCGGGCAGCCAGCAGGGAGGAGCCGCGGCGGCGTCGGTACGTGTGGGTCGTAGGCTGGCGGGGCGGTCGGGGTTGGAAGGGATCTCGCTGGAGATTATCTGGGATGACCCGCCCCTGCTGAAGCGGGTTCACCCAGGGCAGGGTGGCCGCTCTTCTTCCTGTCCCCTGCCCTGGCGGCGGCGGGAGTGGGTGGGCCGGTGCCGCTTCGCTCCGCCCCGCCCTTGGCCGCGGTGCTGAGTTTCGGCCGGGGCTCTTAACAGTGCGGGAGGAGAAGCGAAGCGACGCGACGCCGGTGGGGACGGAACCTCCTGAGGGGCGCCTCCTTTTCCCCGTGTCGGGGCAGATCTGGGGGATGAGCCGCCCCGCCGTGCACCGGCCCCGGGCCCTGCCGTCCCCTTTCCCGCTGCGGCAGCGCCGCGGCTCCCAGGGCGGGGGCAGCGGAGAGCGAAAAGGCCGGGAGGTGGAGCAGTGCTTGCCAAGGTGTCTGAAACGGCCCGGAAGAAAACCTTCCTTTTCCGCGGTGGCCATCGCCGAAGCGAATCGTTGTTAGCGGCCGTGCTCGTTTCCTTGTGCGAGGTCCAGGGCTGGGGGGCTGCGCTGCCTGCCTGTGCGCAGGGCTGCGCTTCTCACACGGGTGTCCTGCAGCCCCGGGGGCCCGGCACGGCACCTCGCGTATTCATTTGCCGCAAGTCTGAAGCTTACTGTAGTGCGTGTATTAACAATTCAGCTGTGAGATGTCATAGGCTCTAGTGTGACTTACTCATCATACTTGTTGCAGCTACTTCAGGTGCCCTAAATCCAAGTTCTCCCCTACCTAGCTACAAATCCTTTTGGCCCCCATCTGATAGCGCTACTCTAAAGGCTTTTTTTTCATGCGAAATCCTGTGATGTGGGGACAGGGTGAAGTTATGAAACAAAATAATGCTTCACAGAGACTTGTTTTACTATGATTCTTACTTTGTTTTACTATGATTTTTATTTTGTGTGAACTTCATGGAGTCGTATTTTTTTGTTCACTGTACAAGTATGGTTAGGGAAAACAATTATTTGGCTTATGGTGCAGCATCTAAATACTTGCAAAGCACAGGAGATTAATTTGCTTCTTCTGTTACACAGAGACTGCAAGAAGATTCCCAAGGGGCTTACTGCAAACTCCAATGAAGGCACAGTTCAAGGTAAGTATGGATTCCTTGATAGTTTAGGCTGCTTCTCTCTGCACCTGGGAAACATCTGTAATGTGCTTGTTATTGTCTTTGACGGTCAGTGTCTTCTTTGGTTGTACATGGATTGAGAGTTTCCTGTATATGTTAACTCCTTTTTTAACAATAACTTGTTTTGCCTTCAGCTAACAGCATGTTCACAATATCTCTTAGTAGTATGTCAAAGAGACAAGAAGAGGGCCCTGTTTCCACTACCACCTGCCTGAGCAATTCTGAGAACCTTCTTATCAGACTCTGATCTGGCATGCTTTGTAGTAATGAAGTCAGTCCATTGCATGTGATATTGTCTGCAGTTGGCCAGCTGATTGCTGGCACTCAGTCTTAAGACTGCAAATTATTTCATGCTCATATGCATAGATGAAAGCAGAAAGGTGTCATGGCTTCTTTGTAGTCCTAAGATGTGCAGAACAATCAGGCAGCAGAGAGTAGTAATATTTGCTTTTTTTTTTTTTTTTTTAATTTGCCCATCGACTAAACATTGTAAAGGTAAAGAATATCTGAGAGGAGGACAAGGAGGAAATACTGAGTGTCTCTTACATAGTGACCTCATTTGATGTGTATGAACTTGATCTGTGAAATTACTGGTTGTCTTCTTCAAAGCCTGGTGACTCAAAGTTAGCTCTGGCTACACAGTGAAAGTGCCTTGAGCTCTAGCTAAATTTTCAGTCTAAACAGATATAAATGGCAAATAAGAAAAGGGAAGACAAGTGCAAAAGCAGCAACTTGTGCAGGGTCACGTTGTGGACAGTAGCAGAGATGAGAATGGGACCCGAGTCTCCTGTTGTTATTTGCTGTCTTATAATAGAATCTGAATAGGCCCATTTTACTTTGGGTCTTTTGAGGATAACTTGTTTTTGTGTGTGCCAGTAATCCTGGGAACAGGGCTGGTACATGAAACACTAGCTTATTTCCTTGGAGGGTGAATGTGAGCTTCTGAAAAATGTTTTTTTAATTTTGAGCTTTATCCTGGGTTTAGGATCTTGGGATCAAAAGCTACACCTCAGACACTTCTACTCTCAAGCATCTGAGGTGTTTGCTCACACTTTCCCTGGCATGCATCTTGGAAATAAAAGCTTACGTCTGCTTCCGCTCTGTCTCCGCAGGCACAGCTGCTGTCATGGTGAAGGAGAGGCATAATGGCAACCTCTGTGTGCACCTGGGACCCAAACTTCAGGCCTACCCAGAGCAGCTGCTCCGGCAGCGGCCAGGCCACCGTGGCCAGCCCGAGTACCTGGTCCGGTGGAGGACGGTCAGCTCGGAAGAGAGCGCTGTGGCAGGCGGCAGCGCCTCCTCTGCAGAGACCAAGCCAGAGCAGATCTCCATGTGGATGTCTGCAGAAGAGGTCTGTGCCAGCTGCCCGGCGCTGCTGGACAAGACGAGGCTGGAAGGGCACTGGGTGGAAGGGAAGGCAGCCATCCCGTTCGCTGCAGATGTCCCGCTGGATGAAGCCTCCTTGCTGGAGATGAAGGCTGATGTCAGGCGCCTGGTGCAGCGAGCTGGCCGGCAAATGGCCGAGACCGGGGGCCCCGAGTCCTCCATCTTCAACACCATCCACGTGCTGAGCGCGTACGCCAGCATTGGCTTGCTGGCGGGTGCCTTCAGGGAGACGGGAGCCCTCGACTTGCTGGTGAAGATGCTGTGCCACAAGGAGAAGCAAATCCGCTGCAGTGCTGGCAAGATGCTGAGGGCCCTGGCTTCGCATGATGCAGGTGGGGTCTGCTGCTCAGTGCCCCCCAGAGGAAGGGCTGCTGGGCAGCTGAGGGGTGCCAGTCCTGGGGGTGTGGGATGCCGGGGAAGCAGTGTGTCTCAGAGCGTGTTGGCAAAAGGGGAAGAATTGGACTGGGGCTTCCGAGTGTCTCCTTGGTCATAGTTGTGTGGGGTGCTGTAGGGCTTGGAAGCTCTTTTCTCTGACAGGTTCCTGAGCTGGAATGCTGATTAACTGTTAGGAGGACTTATGCCAATGCATTTGACAAAATGCCGAATGTTGGCATTTGTTGCTGCATGCTGTCAATTGGAAAGGCTCTAGCCAGGTCACAGAGGCCTGGCTCTCACACAGTGCTCTCATTTGAGAGGAGCTGCCGTGGCTCAGAAGTGCCTGATGAGGCTTGAGCGTTCCTGGAAGGTTGCTAGTGGTGGTATGTCTCCCAGGACATCGAGCTTTCCCTGTCCCAATGCCCGAGTTCACGTGGCTCTCCAGTGGGGCAGATGGGGTGCTAATTCAGATTTAAACTTAAATTCTTTTCTTCCCTGGAACCCTGTTGTGGAGTCAGTTACTTGGGGTTGCTGCTTTAGGGGAGTCTTGCAGCTTTAGGGGTGGAAGAAATGCAGCGTTATCTGTGGAGCAAAATGTTGCCAGCTGAGATCAGAGAACAGCACATGGCTCTAGGTTACACTGAGCAGCAAAGCTGTTCCCTTGCCTGCAAGTCTCCCTCGCTCAGGGAGGGCAGGGTGAGGGTTGTCTCTATGGGGCCTACAGAGGTCTGTTATTGCAGGCAGCCGGGTCTATGTCCTGCTGTGCCTGAGCCAGGAGGATGGCATTGAGCAGCACGTGGACTTTGACAGTCGCTACACCTTGCTGGAGCTGTTTGCTGAGATGATGTCTTCTGAAGAGCACTGCATGTCCTTTGAGGGAATTCACCTTCCCCAGGTAGTGGCAGGTCCTGCCAAGCTGTGGGCTGTAGGGGTCAGGAGGGTTGAGAGTAGGGGTCGCGAGGGGTGTCCTTGTTTGGGACAGGAGAGTGGTAAGCTGTGGGCAGCTGGATGGGACTGGGTGTTGGGAGAGCTGGCACAGGGTCTGGGCCTGGCTTGAGGAGGGGTGGAGAGGCACACGGAGAGCCTTGTCTCTGAGCGGGGAGAGGAGGGTGGGCTGAGGGGTCTCTGCTGCTGCCTGCTGGTCCGGAGCTGCCACAGGAGCCTGACTGGATGAACTGGTGGCTCGGAGAGAGCTGGGGGCTGAGGGCACTGTGCAGGCTGGAATGTGACAGTCCTGCTTGTTGCAGATCCCTGGGAAGCTGCTCTTTGTCCTGGTGAAGCGCTACCTGTGCGCCACTTCTCTCTTGGACAAGCTCAGCGATGGCCTGGAGCTGGGAGGGGAGCAGCAGGACCGTGCTGTGCCCGGCCCGCTCACGGAGGCGAGGAGCCGTGTGAAGCGGGAGTTTGAGTTCAGCATGGCTATGGCCAACCTCATCTTGGAGCTGGTGCACGTCATGGGCTGGGACCGCCACAGCAAGCAAGAGCTGCCGCCTGACCAGGAGCTGCGGCCTCGCGCCGCCCGCTCCATCTTCCAGCACAGGGCCGCGTCCTGCGCCGTCGCCCAAGGCGCCTCCGCTCCCCCCCCAAAAGAGCCCAGCAGCTTCAAGACGCGCTCGGCCTTCCCAAGCCGCAGCAGCTACGTGGAGTACGTGCAGGCCACGCTGGTGCCCGGCATGCGGGTGCGCATGCTGGAGGACTACGAGCAGGTCAGCGCGGGCGACGAGGGGGACTTCCGCCTGAGCAACAGCGGCACGCCGCCGGTGCAGGTATCCTCTGCTGGGAGGGCAGGGCTGGCAAAGCGCCCGTCTGCCTGGCTCCGCTGTAGGAGGAGCGGGGTCGGGCTGGGCTGCCCGCAGCTGAGTGCGCGTGGGGCTCTCCGCAGGTGCACTGGCAAAGCCTGGGCAGCACGTACTGGGTTCACTGGCACATGGTGGAGATCATCGGTCCTTCGGGGCAAGAGGAGCAGGAGAGCCAGGAGAAGGGGTCCACCCTGACCCGCAACCGCAGACGAGCAGCAGGTGGGCAGCTTGGCAGCTGGGCCACGGCTTTTCTCCCCAGTGGTTCTGCAGCTGCACGCTGGCACCGCGGGTTCCGCTGGTGCTGGGTGGCCAAGTGCGGTGCCCTGGCTGGTGCAGGCACTGTGGGCACAGGCTGGGGGAGCAGTGAGCTAGAGGTGCCCATTCTGACCTTGTGTTTTTTCTCTTCTACAGCCCAAAGAGGGTCGAGGGAAGATGGTAATCCCCACCTCTACAGCTTCTAGGGTCTCCTCCCAGCATGCTCCCCCTCTCTCGCTGCCCTCCTGTCACCTCGCTTTCCTACAGCAGGCTGTGGGACAGCAGGGACCTCTTCCGCCCCGACGGTCCGCATGAGCTCTTTCCTGGGGAACGTAGGGTGTGCAGCAGAGGCCGGGGGAATGGGCAGAGCTGACAGTGCCCTCCCTCGCTCTGCTTTCCTGCAGTTGCTCTGCCATTTTTCTGCAAGCCCTCTGGGGGGCTGTACTCCCTGCCTTACCTGGGGGAGCAGCCGTCCGAGGCTGCAGGGGCCCTGAGCCGTGCTGAGTGGTGGGAGCTGCTCTTCTTTGTGAAGAAGCTGGAAGCACAGGAGCAGAAAGAGATCGTCCGTCTCATCCAGCAGCACCAGGGAGAGCAGGTATGGGCCAGAGCCTGCAGCGGGGCAATGGAAGGGAGGGGGCAAGGGAGAGCATTAGGGAGGAGACTGGGCCCAGAGGAAGGAGGTGGCAAGCCTGAGCTGTGCGGGGACAGCCTGAGCGGGGCAGAAATGGGGCTGAAATGGGAGGGTGAGTGAGGGATGGCAGCAGCGTGGGGAGCCAGGCACAGCAAAGGGCTGGGGGGAGATGAAACTCTGTCTCCTGTGACCCAGAGAGAGTGACTGTGTCTGGCACGGTTTGGGTTGTCGGGACAAGCCCGTGGGGTGATTCCGCTGGTTGCGGTGGGTGGTGAGTGAGGTGGGAGGTCTGGGCTGGTGGTAGGTGGGTTGGGGATGGCCTTGGGGGCCTCCGGCAGCGCAGCCTTTCTGCCCGTTCAGGCACTGGCTGTCACAAGGGGCGCGATGTCTGTGGTGAGTCCTTGCGGGTTAACTTGAGCCCGTCTGTGCAGCTGCCAGAGGTGGATGAAGAAGCCCTGATCCAGCTGTCGGTACCTGCAGAGCTGGCCCAGAAGGTGCTGCGGGTCTTGGAGAAGCGGTGCCAGGGCAGCGCTCAGTGTGACCTGCGTGGCTCCCACATCTACGCCAAATACTTCCTGGGCAGGGAGGCCGAGCAGGACAGTGCGGGGAGCTCCACAGTGTCCTCAGAGGGTGCCGGCTGCGGGAGCGCTGGGCCTGAAGCCGCAGCGGCCAAGGCCACAAAGGAAGATCTCTGTGCAGCCCCAGCGCCGCCCCGAGCCCCCGCTGCGCTGGCAAAGTCCGATTCACAGCTGTTCAGTGAGCTGCTTGAGAGGGAAGGGCTGCTCTTCCCAGAGGTGACAGAGGAGCAGATCGAAGGTAGTCACCCGCTACGCGCTGGGGCACGCGCGCGGTGCCGGAGGCGGCTCTGTTGCGGCCCTGGAGGAAGGGTCTGGGCAGGGCACGGGAGGCCAGGCGCCCAGAGCTTGCTTGGGTCGGGGTTGCTGTGTGTGCTGGGTGTGTGGGTGCGTGGCACCCGGGAAGTTGCTAGGGGTGTTATCGCTGCCCTGACGCCTGCTCCCCCGCCTCCTTCCCTCCAGTGCTGGGCAGCTCCAAGGGGCTGAGCGAGAGGGGCTCGCTGGCCAAGATTGCGGCTGTGGTGGATGCGATCCAGAGCAGCAGCTCAGAAGCGGGACTGCGCTTGGCTGGGCTCAAGCACATCCTGAACATCCTGGAGGAGGATCCCGAGCCCGAGCAGCACATCGGCAAAGCCCAGGGCGGGCTGGGGAGCAGCAGCGTTGGGTGAGCCGCAGGGTGCTTGCTGCACACCCTTCTGCTGGCTGGGGAGGGCTGTGTCAGCAGGGTTGGGGACAGTACGGGAGGTGGGAGTGTGGGAGGTGGCAGTGGAAATGTGAGGGCCGGTATGTCCCTGCACGCTCGGCAAGAAGAGAGGCGGGTCCGTGTGCCTTTGACCCAGGCAAGCTCTTTCCTGGGGCCATCGCAGCTGCGGTAGAGCCACATGGGCAGGGAGAACGTAGCCGGCAGGGCTCGAGGTGTCGGCGCGCCCACGGCAGTGCCAGGAGGCTTCTCCTGAGGTGTCCTTTCTTGTGCAGGGAGAAGCTGGTGAAGGCTGTGGTGGAGCTGCTGAGCACTGAGGTGGCAGAGAAGGCCGTGGTGGTGCTGACGCTGCGGGTGCTGGCCGCGCTCCTGGCGCGGTACGACTGGCGCGTGCCCTTTGCCACGGAGGGCGGCGTGCGGGCTGTGCTGGGCTGCATGCAGCAGCACGGCTCCTCCGCCCTGGTGCAGCAGGCCGGCCTGGCGGTGAGCGGGGCAGAGGGGATGCTGTAGGTGCGGGGCTCGCCCAGGAGACGCCCGCTGCCTTCCTGACTGCTGTTGCCCTCGCAGGCCCTGAAGGTGCTGGTGGGAGCTGTGGCCAGCGATGCGGGAGGTGCCGGTGGGAAGCCCTCTCCCCTGAACCACGCCGACGCGCAGATGATGCGGGAGATCTTTGCCAGCATCGGCTCTGCCTCCAGCGAGGGCTCGGCGAGCCTGCTGAGTGCCATCCCTGCTGCCATGAGCACCATGCAGAGGGTGCCAGGGTAGGGGCAGAGGGAGGGCAGCGGCTGGTGGGGGGAGGGCCCTCTGCGTGTCGTGGGGGCAGGTGGCTTGTGGGTGCAGAGGAGGCTCTGCGCCCGAGAGAGGCAGGTGCCCGCATTGCTGTGTCCCTGCAGGGGCTCCTCAGGCGTGCAGAACGGCTTGCTGGTGGTGAACGTGCTGATGGACGGCCACCGGGCCCTGGCAGAGCAGCTGGTGAGCTGCGGTCTCCCCGCGGTGCTGCAGAACTGCTGGTGGGACGGGCAGAGCACCGGCTGCCCGCACGCGGTGCTGGCCCTCGGCGTGATCAATCGCCTCGCGGAGCTCCGGCTGCCCCTGGAGACGGCAGGTAGGGTGCCGCCCGCGCTGCAGCTCCGCGGGTGCAGCAGGCAGGGCTGCCTCACCTGCCGGGGTGCAGCACCCTGGGGGCACCTCTCCAGCCGGTGCCCGGGCTGTGCCCGGGTGTCCTTGTCGTGGCAGGCAGAGAGGCCCCGCTGGGCCCGAGGGACATGCGGATGCTTCTGGGCGGCCTGGGGGACAGCGTCTTGTCCAAGGACGTGGTGGTGGCCCTGGAGCGGCACCTGTGCGGTGCGAGCGCCGTCCCCTCCGGCGAGGCGGCCCAGCTGCTGAGGGACCGCAGATGCTTCCAGGTGCTGCTGCGCAGCTTTGGGCTGCTGGGGGCAGAGAAGGCCCTGAGCCTGAGCATCCTCAGGTGGGTCCCGTCCAGGGGGATTTGGTGGGGTCCTGGGGCCTCTGCAGCAGGCGTGAGAGAGGTGGTGGTGATGCCGGGGGAACATGGTGCTTGTTTGTGGGTCCTGATGGGGCTGTTCTTCTTGACTGGGGCAGGAGCAAGTGCACGCCATCAGCACGTCTGTGGGTGGTGAAGGGGTTGTCCTGGGGTGCAGAGAGCCGTGTGGGGACAGAGCAGCATGTGCCTGGGCACTGGTGGGCTGCCACAGGCGCTTGGGGAGCCTTGGCTCCCAGTCCCCTTGTGGGGTGCCGGGCTTCCAGGTGGAGCAGGGCGGTGGGGCTGCCTCTGGCCCTGCTGTCTGTGTGCCTGAGCGGGCCCGGCCTGTCCCTCAGGATCCTGGACAAGTTCCTGGACTGTTACGAGGAGGATGTGCTGCCCTGGCACGAGTGTGTGGAGCCCTGTTTGTCCTCCCTGAGCGCCCACAGCAGTGACCGGGAGGTGAGGAGGCCCCGGGGGTCCCGGCAGGCAGGGCTGGCTTTGCTGGCTGCGCGGTGCGTCGCCTGGGCTCCGCGACGGTGAAGCGGGGTCCCCGCCTGCAGCAGCCTGGCTACGTCGTGGCCAACACCCCGGGAGAGGTGGGGAGTGTCCTGGCTGTGGCTGTGTCCCGGTGGCTGGCGTGCCCGGTGCCGCTGCCGGCCGGGCTCCGTCGGGCGGTGTCGGGGTGGAGGGGACGGAGCCCTGCGGCTCCCCGCTTGCCGCTGGGGCCTGGGGGGTTTCTGGCGCTGGCCCGGCCGGTCACAGCTGCCCGCTCAGCAGGTGGTGCAGGAGGTGGTTGCCTTCCTGCACCGCCTGGCCAGCACCAGCAAGGACTGCGCGGTGGTGATGTGCCGCGTGGGCGCCCACGAGGCTCTATCCAAAGCCCTGGACAAGCACGGCACGGCCCCGCCGCTGGCGCCGGCTCTGCTCAGCCTGGTGATGGACTGCGAGAAGTGCGCCAGCCTCTACAAGCAGCTGACGACCGGCATCTTGGCTGGCTGCATCCAGGTGGGCCTGGGGAGGCCTGGCTGTGCTCTCGGGGCCCTCCAGCTGTCCCTGGCGCCGCAGGGCAGCCCCCTGCTCTCTGCCCGCCCCAGCCCTGTGGCGGGTGAGGGGAGGAGGATGCAGGAGCCCCGGTAAGAGCCTCTCCCAATCCTGTAGCTGGTCCTGGGGCAGATTGAGGAGCACCGCCGGAGCCACCAGCCCATCAGCATCCCCTTCTTTGACGTTTTTCTGCGGCACCTCTGTCGGGGTGAGTGCAGGGAGTGGGAGTTGGACCCCTGTGCCTGCCACGTGCTGGGCTGGTGTCTGGAAGAGGCTCTGTGCCCTCTCTCCTCAGGCTCCAGAGTGGAGGTGAAGGAGGACAAGTGTTGGGAGAAGGTGCAGGTCTCCTCCAACCCCCACCGGGCCAGCAAGCTCACAGACGGGAACCCCAAGACCTACTGGGAGTCGAATGGCAGCACTGGCTCCCACTTCATCACTGTGCACATGCAGTGTGGCGTTGTGGTCAGGTGGGGCTGGGCTGGGAGGGCCGGGGGGCCTTGGGGCCAGGAAGGCTGCGAGGGGAGCAGAGGTTTTGGGGACCTGTGCGAGCCCTGCCCCAGCGATCCCCATCCCGGGGCAGCAGCGTGTGGGGCTGGCAGGGGCCGGGGCAGGGAGGTGGGGACTGCTGGGCAGAACCGTGTCTGCTGTGCTGCAGGGAGATGAGCATGCTGGTGGCCAGCGAGGACTCCAGCTACATGCCGGCCCGTGTCGTGGTGCTGGGGGGAGACAGCCCTGGCACCATCAGGACGGAGCTCAACGCAGTGAGTCTGGCACGAGCCGCTCAGGCCGTGCGGCCCCAGGGGAGTGGTGGCCTGGTCCTTGCTGTGCCCTGGGAAGGTCTCGCTCGGGTGAAGGGTCGTGGGTGGTGTCCCCCGGGGAGGTGGGGATAGCAGGGGCTGAGCTGCGGGAGCCGTTGGGCTGCAGGCATCGGGTGCTGGAGAGCTGGGCACGGGCAGCTCTGGAGCCCAGTCTGCAGCAGGCTGGAGTGCTGGCCCTGCGAGCCAGAAGCGGGGCCCTGGTGGGGGGTGCCCTGTGGCTGTGCAGGGGCTGCTGGGAGGCACAGAGGCCATGGCTTAAACGGGGTGGCCGGGGCAGCAGGCGGGGTGGCTGGCGCTTGCCGCCTGGTGTTCTGAGGTCCCACCATCTGCCTGCAGGTGACTGTCCTGCCCTCAGACAGCAGAGTGATCCTGCTGGAAAACATGACCCGCTTCTGGCCCGTTATCCAGATCCGAGTGAAGCGGTGCCAGCAGGTAGGGGAGCAGGAGGCCGGGCCAGGGAGCTGGCAGCATGGGGTCATCAGAGCCGTGCCTGAGGAGCTGAGGGTTGCACTCTCCCATAGGGTGGCATTGACACACGTGTGCGTGGCATCGAGGTGCTGGGTCCCAAGCCCACTTTCTGGCCCATCTTCAAGAAGCAGCTGTGCCGGCGGACATTCCTCTCCTGCACTGTTCGGGCTCACGCCTGGTGCCAGGAGATCCGCCGGGACCGGGGCCAATTGCTGCAGCTCTTTGGCAGGTGAGTTGTCTCCTGGCTGTGCCGTCACGTCCCCCATGTCGTGGGTCTGTTGTCTGTGCTGGCAGTGTGCAAGGGGGCTGCAGGGTCAGGAGAGGAGCAGCCAGGCATCCCACCTGGACAGGGAGGGGCCCTCACTCCTCCATGGCCACCAGCAGTCCCAGGGAGCCAGGGCTACCTTAGGCTATGGAGGTTTAAGCTGGGCACATGGGCACAGCTGACCCACCAGAGGTGCCCTGCAGAGGCCAGTGCATCCTGACCTGGTAGAGTTCAGTCGGGCACGGGAGGCTCTCACAGCTGCAGGTGCCACACAGCCCCCTGGTTCGGTGGGACCCACGAGGGCTCCAGGGCCCATTGCAGGCACAGCCCAGGGGCAGCGGGGGGCCCTGGCTGCTGTGAGGAGTGGGGCTGTGGAGCTGTCACAGCTGGGGAGGGGCAGGGCAGGGAGAGGCTGCCACACTGCACTGTCCTGGGGGGTGTCCCCTGCCCTTGGCAGGTGCCCGGCAGCACCATGTGCTGCCCGCTCGCTGTTGCAGGCTGAACCAGGCGCTGCGGCACGAGCAGGGCTTCGCCGATCGCTTCCTTCCCGATGACGAGGCGGCCCAGGCCTTGGGCAGGACTTGCTGGGAGGCCCTGGTGAGCCCCTTGGTGCAGAGCATCACCAGCCCAGGTACCCTGCGCTCGCGTGGGCCCGTCCGCACCGTGCCCCTGGCTGAGGCACACCGTTCTGAGTCTGGTTGGCCTGGCAGATCCCCACGGCGTCAGCCCCCTGGCTTGGCTGCTGAGCGAGTATCTGGAGAGCACAGAGCCACCCCGCTGTGCCACGGGCCGCGGTGCCGTCCTTGGCTCCCGTGTGCGGCGCCTGACCCAGCTCCTGGTGCACGTGGACCCTGGTGGCCCGGAGCTGGAGGAGGCAGGAGCAGCTGGTGAGCAGGGGGCTTCCCTTCTGTGGTGGTGGGGGGGTGGTGGTCCAGAGCACCAGGCTTCAGTCGGGGGGATCCTCTGGGGATTTCTGGGGGCAGCCGTGTGGCACGGGAGGCTCCCGAGTCCTTGGGAGGAAGGCTTTTGTCTGTGTCCCCACAGTGGCCATGCCTCCCCGGCATCTCTGCCCTGCACCCTGAGAGGGAGAGCAGGAGGCTGCTGCTGGTCAGCGTGTGGGGCCTGTCCCCGAAGCTGTGCTGAGCCTGGGGTTGTCCCTCAGCAGGGGGGAAGGAGGGGAAGAACAAGGAGGTGCCAGTCAGGGCTGCAAAGGTGGCAGCGGAGAAGCTGAGCGGCCTGTGGAGCATCTCGCAGTGCTGGCGTGGTGTGGTGCAGCAGCAGGTACAGCTCGGAGGGCTGGAGAGGGCGTGTGGGACCCCGCAGTGGGTGCCTGGGGGGATGGCAGAGTCCTGGGAGCGTGGGGAGGGTGCAGGGCTGCACCAGGCTCCGCAGGGCCTGGGGGGGCGTGGGGACAGCCCTGACGCCCTTGCCCCCTGGCCAGGCTTGGCCATCAGGAGGCGGGTACAGGGCTGGGCTGCTTCACTCCTGCTGGGCAGCTGCAGCAGCACTGGAGCCAAGACCTGGGTGGTCGGTTCAGGCAGAGCGAGGCCGGGACCATGGGCATTTCCACAGCACGTCCCGCTGAGGGGCTCACCCTCTGTTCCTCCGTCCCCAGGTGCAGCGGTTCCTGGAGGTGGCGGGGCAGGCGCCGGATCTGGTGGAGCGGTACTGCCAGCTGTACCAGCGCTTGCGCGGCGCCACGGAGGAGCTCTTTGGGCAGCAGGCCGCCTTCGTGCTGGCCCTGGGCCAGGGCTTCGCCGGGGCTTTGCTGCAGCTCTCCTTCCTCGCTGCCCTGCACGTGAGTTGGGGGTGGCCGACACCAGCGCCAGGGCTCCTGGTCTCACTGGCCCTGGGTGAGGGTCGGGAAGGGTGCCCCGGCCTTGGGACGAGCTCCGGGAGGGCCAGTCTGGCATGCTGCTTCCTGGGGCTTGTACTGGGGCACCCTTGGCCCCTGCCCAAGAGCCCCAGGGTTTCCCAGACGCTCCCTGGGGGCCATTGCCCCGGCTTGGCCCTGCAGCCACCCGCTGAGCCTCCCCGCAGCCAGTCCTGTCCTTCTGCAGGTGAGTGAGCAGTTTGCCCGTTACCTCGACGGGCAAATCCGGGAGCTCCAGAGGGCCGCAGGCGGAGCGGGGACACTGTGGCAGCTGCAGCAGATCCTGGAGCCCTTCGTCGTCGTCAGCGGCCTGGAGCTCGCTCACACCTTTGAGCACTTCTACCGGTGAGGGCTGCCGTGTCTCC
Organism: Todiramphus chloris collaris; assembly: GCA_025345505.1. Lineage (NCBI taxonomy): Eukaryota > Metazoa > Chordata > Aves > Coraciiformes > Alcedinidae > Todiramphus > Todiramphus chloris. The sequence goes on along the minus strand of JANVCC010000020.1, from coordinate 37,755,350 downwards.
GTGGGACCGGAGGGCCTGGTGCTGCTGTGGTGGGGTGACACCGGCAGCTCTGGGGCCACGGCTGAGCCTGGCCAGGTCTGGCAGGGCCGCTCCTGCTTTGCTTTTCCTGGCTCCGGTGTGCGGAGGGAAAAGGCTGTGGGAGCCCATTCCCTGCTGGCCCCAGAGAGGGGAGACGGGCTGCTGGGCCTGTGTGTCCAGGGGCGAGGCCAGAGCTGGGGCTGAGCTGGTGGCCCTGTGGCTCAGGCCAGCCCCTGACCTGATGCTGGTGGCTGCGGCAGGTACTACCTGGCAGACCGGCTCCTGGCACAAGAGCCATCTTGGCTGGAAGGAGCCATCGTGGAGCAGATGGAGCTGTGCTTCCCCAGCCGCTTCCCCCAAGAGATGCTGAGGAACTTGGCCGAGTCGGAGGAGCTCCGGCGGCAGTTTTGCCTCTTCCAGCTGCAGGAGCAGGACAAGCAGCTGCTGGAGCTGGACACGGGCCTGGATGAGGTGAGGGTGGTGGTGGAGTGAGGTGGCCGGGGAATGCCCGTGTTCCTCACAGGATCTGGGGGCCCGTCCTAAGCCATCTTCGTGTCCACATGCGCAGGCACTGGGAACGTCCTTGGCAGTGGCCGTGCCAGAGGTGAAGGTGCTGGTCTTGTCGCCGCACTGCTGGCCCGTTTCCCCCTTCTGCTACATGGATGAACCTGGGCGTTTTCTCTCCTCGGCGCTGAGCTCTCCCCTGGAGGAATTTGCCAACTTCTGCAGGCGGCGTGAGTGTCGTGGCAGTGTCTGTGTGTCTGTCTGTCTGTGCACGCCTGGGTGTGTGAGGGCGTGTGTGGGTGTGTGTGTGGGCGCGTGTGTGCGCCCCGTGCCGGGGCCAGGACCCCCCAGCAGCTGAGGCAGTAGCGGGAGGAGGGCTGGGGTGTGCTGGCAGTGCCCGGGTGGCCCCTGGCTCTGGCGCTGACGCGGTCCCTGGCAGGCCAGAGCCAGCCGGGCTGGGAGCACGCGAAGCCGCGGCGGCTGCAGTGGACGTGGCTGGGCTGTGCTGAGCTGCAGTTCGGAGACTGCGTCCTCCGCGTGTCCACGCTGCAGATGTACATCCTGCTGCGCTTCAACAGCTCCGAGGTAGGAGACGGGGCCGCGGCGGTGCGAGGGAGGCGGCAGTGCTGGAGCGGGGCGGGGCGGCGTCCCCCGTTCCGGTGGGGTCTCAGCAGCGTTCGGGCCACGGGCTCTCCTTGTTTTGCCGAGTGCGGCCGGCGGGTCTGGGCCGGCCCTTGCCCGTCCCGTGCCTTCCGCAGGAGGTGGCTGTGGCGGCTCTGCTGCAGGCTACGGGGCTCCAGGCCGAGCTGGTGCGCCACGCGCTGTCGCCGCTGACCCAGGGCGAGGGGGTCCTGGTGGAGAGCTGCCCGGCAGGAGGTGAGTGTGGGGCCGGGGCACCCCTGGGGAGGCGCTGGGCTGAGCCCCAGGGGCGCTGGGCTGCGAGTGCGGGAGCTTGCCGGGGAGGTGAGCGCGCTGGGCTGAGGTGAGGGCTGTGGGCGCTCGGGGTGCGGGCCCGTGGGGCTGTGCAGGGGCGCGGGCAGTTGGGTCTCGGGTCTGTGTGGGGGGTGGGGACCGGGGCCAGGGGTCGCGTGTGTGGCTCTGGCTGTTGCTTGGGGTCGTGTGTGGGGACAGGGATGGGGCTGACACTGATGGCAGTGAGGCCCAGGGTTGGGCCCAACAGCCACACGTGTGTCCTGGGGCTCCTTCAGGGCCCAGCTTGGGGCTCAGCTGACCCTGGGCCGGGTGCTGGCTGCAGGTGTGCTGCGGCTGAACGAGGCGGCCCTGGCCCGTGCTGCTGGCCGGCACCTGAGGCTGCTGCCCCGGCAGAGGTACCTGCAGGCAGAGAGGGCTGAGGTCAGCGCCCTGGAAAGGAAGAGGAACATCCTCTGCTGCCTCATCACCCGCATCCTTAAGGTGGAGAAGCAGCTCCACATTGACAACCTGGTGTTCAGGGTATGGCAGGCGCAAGGGGCAGAGAGGGGCTGCTGCCGTGCTGCATGGCACTGCAGCGCGGGGCTCCCTTGTTGCTGTAGGTGACCGACGCCTGTCGGAAGGGTGAGCTGGGGCCGGGGCTGCAGTTCCTGAGCTTCTGCTGCCACAGCGTGGATGTGCTGTCCTGCGTCCTGCGCTTGCTGAACCAGGGCTATGTCCGGCGCCAGGAGGGGAGGCCTCAGGTCTTGGAATACGTCTCTGCTGAACACACAACGCCTCTTGGGGGACAGGCTCAGATGGTTTTCCAGAGTAGGCCATCAGAGGCATCTCCAGATGAGGACAGCATAGATTGCCTATACTGGTAGGGATGCATGTTATCAGGTGTGGAGTGGGTGTGCATCTCCATCCTGTATGGACATGACATTTTTCTCCATTTTAGGTTGAATCCTGGCACAGGGAGGTCAGAGGATTTTCTCATGGCAATGCTGCAGGTCCCAATGGGGCACACACTTAGTCCAGAGGAGGCAAAGCTGCTCATGAACCAGACAGTACAGCAAGTCCAGGACACTCTGAGCATCCCAGATGATGTTGCTCGGCACCTCCTCATGCACTGCAGGTGGAATGTGGATTTCCTGATCCAGTGCTATGTGGAGAACCATGAGACTCTGCTCATCTCCTCGGGGTTGCAAGTGCAGGACGCCCAGCCCTCCCTGAGCCCAGGAACCCACTGCCCAATCTGCATGAACCAACTGTGTCCCACTGAGAAGCCACCAGCTCTCTGCTGCATGCACTACTGCTGCAAGGTGAAGGTCTTTGGCTTCTGTAGCTTGGTAGGGAGTTGCTGCTGCCTAGTTGGAGCAGCTGTTTTTTGTCTGAATCTGTTATCAGGTAATTTTCTCAGAGCTCATAGATTCTCTTTTCTCAGTTCCTGATTAGTTTTCCCCCCACTTTGTGCCTTTGAGTAATTATCCACAGTTTGTCCTGGTTTCATGCAGCCTCTGCTGGGTGGGGTGGGCTTCCAGGGTCACATGACCCAGGTGGTGCAGCTCCTGTTTAGCTCTGATCTTTTCTGCCTTCACAGCTCTGTTGGAATGAGTATCTCACGACTCGCATTGAACAGAACATGGTTGTCAACTGCACCTGTCCCATATCTGAATGCCGTGCACAGCCAACTGCAGCCTTCATTCGTTCTATTGTTTCCTCCAAGGAGATTATAGCCAAGGTGAAGTAGGGGAGGTGATTACTGGGTGTCCAAGCTCTGTTTCTTTTTGGTCAGCATTTATAGAGAATCTTGATGCTGCTTTTCCCCTTCCCATTAGTAAGACTGGCAGTGTGATAATTGAGGCAGACCAGATTTCTCCTCATCAGTGGCTATTATCTCCAATCAAGGACAATACCAGCTATTCAAAAAAGCGTAACATCAGCAAAAGAGCAGAGTGTAATTTCCTCTTGTCTTCAGCAAACAACATTTCAGGTGCATCCTGATCAGCTGAGAGCTGTGGTAGCAGCTCATGACAAGTATCCTCTGCTGGTGTGCTGGAAGCAATTGTAAAATCTAGGACAAATGAAGATAAAATGTTTGAGCAATTTCATTTTATCACTGCATCAATGATCCCTAAATCCTTTCTTTTCTATCAGTCTGGCTTTCGGCACCTCAGGTTTTTGTTAAGATGACAGAAGTTATCACATCAGACTTAATCTTCACTCTAGGTCTGTGTGGGCCTGTAGACATCTCTAAACCAGGCTTCCTGAGCTCTGCTCACCTTAGTCCTCAGTCACCACTACCTGTGCTGACTGAGGTGAGCAGAGCTCAAGAAGCAGGAGCTGCTTGTTTTGAGGCAGAAGCTACTTTTTCTCTATATACTTTTAGTTTTAATATTAGAGCTGAATGGTCTCACCATCTAATGGCAGAGCTGCCACAGTGACTGTCACATGACAGACTCTTTTTGTTAATTACTGGACAGAACAGGTATCCACTCCTCTGTTGTTTGGCAGATCTCTACCAGCAATTACTTCTTCAAAAATATTCTCCTCCTTTTCCAGCTTGATACTGTCGTTATGATCTTGTGTGAACAGTAATAAGGGGAAGTAAACAGTAGCCATAAAGACTGCTTTATCTTATAATTTTCTTTAAGTTTGCAAACTGGCAACCAAAATGGGCAAGACTACAGAAAAGCATTTCCTTCATTGTATCTTTTGTATCTTGTTTTCTGTACGAAGTGCTTGGAGAATTAGTGTATGTATCTGAGCAGTTAGCTCTTCCTGGCTTTGCAAATCCTATAGTCACACCTGTCTGAGAGCAGGATTTAATATCCTGTCATTATAATTATTTTATAAAAAGAAATATTATTGCAGGTCAATGGTCAATATAAATTTCAGCCAATTTTTACAAGTTGCTCAGATACTCTCAATTCAATGTTATCTATTTCCCTTTTTGTTCTGTATTTGGTATGGCTGGAGAATTAATGCCTTGTGCAGAGGCACACACATAGTCATAGAATAACTTAGGTTGCAGTAATCTTTGGAGATCTTTGGTCCAACCCTGTGCTCAAAATGGCCAGATTATTGTGTGAAGATCTAATGCTGAAGTTAAATCATATTGCTCCAGGTTCAGTTTTCTCTTCATTTTACATTTGGGTAGCTCTAGGCAGTGGTAAAATCCTCTTCTTCTGCCTTATCCCTGTGCTGAACAATCCCAGCTCCCTCAGCATCCCCTCATGTATTCTGTGCTCCACCCCTGACTCTCTTGGTGGCCTGTGGATGCCATTTTCTCTAATCTGCTAATGTCTTTCTTGTACTTGGGAGCCCAGACTGTTCCCAGTATCCAGTTGTGTCACCGGTGCCAAACAGCTGCGAGAAATCCCTTCCTTTGCCTGTTGGCTACACTCTTGCTAATACAAGAATTTGAGTTTAAACTTCCATGCTTGTATTTCTACAAAACAAACCCTGTCATGTTGCTGAAAGAAGTTTTCTCTCAACCTCGTTTCCCTCAGGTTCCTTGAGGGTTTGTTCTTCAGAGGTTGTTTTGTGTTCTTCCCTCAGGGATTCCTTGCTGGGAATCGTACCATAGGCTTCATACCTGGATTAACTGCAGCATGTGCAAAGGTTCCTCTGAGATCTGTTGGTTAGTGTCATGCAGTACTTGGCAACTTCTTGATTGTACCTGGCTAGTTTTCTTCCCAGACCTTCATTGGACACTGATTCCCTCTCCTTTTAGGCTTCCTGAGAGCAGATTTTTCTCTTATGGTTCCAGTAGGAAGCCTAGATCTATTTCAGCAGTTGCATCTCTGTCTCCTCCTCACCAAGAAAACAAGATAGAGGAAAACTCCAGACATCAGACTTTATGAAATTCAGCCTCTGTGAAGGCTGAGATTTGGCAGTCTGCTGACTCAAGTACCCATTTATCTCTCTGGATACTGGTGTCTGAGCAGAAATGATCACATTGCCTATCAACAGGATGACAACAGACACAGATGTTGACTCTCTGAGAAGAATGAAGTGGCTTTGTTGAGACTGCCTGCACTGAGCATTTTGTCAGCCTCTGTCATTGCATCCTTGCAGTCTGTCAGCACAGACTCTCTGGTTCACATTGCCTGAGAGGGAGAATGAACAAGAGAGAGAAATGAATGAGAGCCCTTCAGCCCTCAGGGCTTGCACTTTTCCTCTGTAGTGCTTGTTGTGATCTATATTGTCCTTTCTGTGCCTGGTAGCTTTGAAGCAGCAAACCAGGTAAGCAAAAGTGTCTGCAAGAGTGCTGTGAAGAGTGCAGGATTTCTTCTGAACTTCCTCTAGCTTTGTGTATGTTTGTACAGTCCTTACACTGTAGTAAGTGAGCATAGAAAACTGAACTACTACATGCTGTATGGTTGTATATCTGGGTCCCTACCTGACTGGTCCCTTACTTATAAAGAATTTGCCTTGTCCTCTGCAGTAATATTGAGAGGCTGTGGGCAAAGTGAGTGTTTTTCCCCTTTGCGCATCACGTAACTAAGCAAAAGTTTGCTGAGGATTTTAAAATCAGAAAAAAATTAAAAGAGCACCTGATAACCCTATGATGAGATGATTGGCTTGGTGCATGAGGGGAGTTGTTGTTTATCTCAGCTTTAGTAAGGCTTCCTACACCATCATCCACAAATCCTTGTAGGAAAAAGAAAAGATGAGGTACAAGCTGGATGAGCGGACGTTGAGATGACCTGCTGAGCTCAAAGGGTTATGATCAATGGCAGGAAGCTCAGCTGGAGGCCAGTCGCTAGTGGTATAAACACTAAGATACTAAGATTAATATCGTTTACCATCTTCAGTGATGACCTGGATGATGGGACTGAGTGCAGCAAGAGCAAATTTATAGATTATAATAAACAGCTGAGAGGACTAGTTGATGGTCCAGATGGTTTTGATGCCTCTTGGAGTGACCTCAACAAGCTAGAGATCGTAGCAAGCAAGAATATAATTTAAGTTCAACAGAGGGAAATGCGAAGTCCAGCAACCAGAATGGAATAATCCAATGCAACAGTATGTTCTGGGGGCCAGCCATCTGGAAGGCAGCCCTGCAAGAAAAATATAATTAAAAAAAAAGGATTATGGTGGAAAAGAACTTGAACATAAGCCAGCAGTGTAACCTTGTGGCTGAGAAGGTCCTCTAGCATATTATATTGACTTAGCAAAAGCATTGACAGCAAGTTGAGGAAAGTGATCCTTCCTTACTACCCAGTGCTGGTAAGACCACCATCTGGAGTGCTATGTCTGTTTCTGGTGTCATGAGTACAAGAAAGACATGTTGAGGAGAATCCAAAGTCCCCAAAGATGATTTAAGTTTTGAAACACCTCTAGGAGAAGCTGAGAGAGTTGGGTTTGTTTAACACGGAGAAGAGAAGGCTCAGAAGTGGATCTTAGAACATGTATGAGATTAAGGAGACAGATTCTTCTTGGTGATTTATTTTAGGCAGTGAGCACAGATTTAAATACAAGGAATTCCATTTGAACATAAGATTTTATTTAATTATTTTTTTTGTTTTATTTTTTTAACACTAAGGGTAATGGGACATTGGAATAGGTTGGGCAGAGAGACTTGTAGTTTCTGTCCTCAAAACCCAGCTGGACATGGTCCTGAGCAACCCTACTTTCAGCTGCAGGGGCTAGAATAATTCTTATCTCCAGGATTGCCTTCCAACCTTAGCTATTCTGTGATTATATGAAACAGTCCCCAGATATGACGTGAGGGATGGGTACTTTATACGAAGGGAATGAAAAAGTAAACTTACTGTGGTGGTTTTTTTTTTTTAAGTGAGCAATTGTTCAGTCAGAGGTAGAGCCCAGAGACACCAGACCCCAGTTGTCAGGCCTAACCCTGCAGTTTCTCTGCCTTAAATCTCATTCCTGCTCTCCTCTTACAGTATGAAAAAGCCCTCCTCAGAGGCTACGTTGAGTGTTGCTCCAACCTGACATGGTGCACCAACCCTCAAGGCTGTGATCAGATCCTCCTTAAGGATGGCCTTGGCTATGGGGCAGCCTGTTCCAAGTGCTCCTGGGTATCCTGCTTCAACTGCAACTTCCCAGAGGTGAGGCTGAGCTGAATCACAGGCAACACTGTCTTGGGTTTGGCACACACCATTCTGCTTTTGTGTGGTTGACTGGCTGTCTCTTTCAGGCCCATTATCCTGCCAGCTGCAGCCACATGTCTCAGTGGGTGGATGATGATGGGTACTATGAGGGAATGACAAGTGAAGCCCAAAGCAAACATCTGGCTAAACTCATTTCGAAGCACTGCCCAAGCTGCCGGGCTCAGATAGAGAAAAATGAGGGGTGCTTGCAGTGAGTATCCATTTTTGCTTGCTCCTGGAGGCAGGAGTGGGCAAAGACATACAATTAAGTCTATTGTGCTTAGTTTTTTTTTTTTGTTTGCTTGTTTTTTCAATCATGATGACTGTTTTTAAGTATCATCTACTTCCAGCAAAGGTTTTAAAAAATACATGCAGGGAAATGGATAGTACTGAATGAATGGGAGTGACTGGATTGTGTGCTCCTGCCCTGTGATGTAGGGTAGGACTGGGAGGAACTATCTGCAAGTGGCTGTTAGGACTGACTGTTTCCCATTGTTCTCCCCCCATGCAGTATGACATGTGCAAAGTGTAATCATGGCTTCTGTTGGCGTTGCCTCAAGCCCTGGAGACCAACTCATAAGGACTATTACAACTGTTCTGCTATGGTGAGTCGGTTACTATATCCCAGTGGTTCATGCTTGTGTGCAGGTGCACCTGGCCTCTCGGAGAAAAGGTGAGAATCATCACTTGGGCTCTTTATTCTGGACTTTGTGCACTTGCCAGTAATATTGATAGTATTGTCAAAGTCTCTGTCTGTGGTAGGTAGCCATTTCCAGGCAATCCTGGTACTTGAGAGAAATTGCTACAGGTTATTTCTGCCTTTCCTTTCAGGTGAGTAAAGCAGCTTGGCAGGAGAAGCGTTTTCAGGATTACAATGAGAGGTGCACCTTTCATCACCATGCAAGGGTAAGACCTCCTACTTCCTTTGCAAATGCTGACTCTGTTGCCTTAGCCGTGGTCAGCCCTGACCAGTTGACCAATGTGTTTCACCTGAACGTGAGAAGCAGGCCTCAGATCCAGGTGGGATGCCTGGTCGCTTTACCCTTGCTCTAAGAGATAGTTCTTGGCCTACTTTGTTCTACCAAGTCTGCTGTGGGAACTGAACACCTGACTTGTGGTGTTCATGTGCTCATACTGATGCAGTACTTGGCAACTGCAGGCTGAACTCTGTCTAGAGCTGTAAGAGATACTGCAAAATGTTGAAGTGATGGCACAGTAGAGATGTAATAGATGACATAGATGTCATTGTCAGTAGAGATTATATAGGGCATATCATGCTGCATTTTACATGCTATGAATGTTCTGCTGCTACCTGCATCTTCTGAGAGGGCACTTCACGATGCTTAGCAATTATTTGTGTGGAAGATGCTAATTTATTTTTTTTTTATCTTGTGGAACTTGATGTTGACTTTTTTCCCTCCTTTGGTTATTGCAGGAATTTGCTGTGAGTCTGAGGAACAGGGTTTCTTCCATCCGTGAGATGCCAAAAATTAAGACACTAACTTTTGTTCTTGTTGCCTGCAAAGTGCTAGAACAGGCACGGAAGGTAAGGCTAGATAACAGGGTTGCTGATGTTTAGGCCTAATTCTATAAGTATGTTTTTATGCCATATGAAGAGACACCAGCCTTGCTCTATTCCAAACAAGGGGAGACAGGAAAAGCTTGAGGGGAGGAATAGCATCAAAAAGAAGGGAAGAGTTCATGTCTGCCTTTCTCTGCTCTCACTCTGAGCTGGGCTCTGTGTGCATTGTTCCTCACAGTCAGGTCATATGATTTGGAGCTTAGCTCCAGCTGACACCATGGAATTGGCACAAGGACCTATATTTAGGGGTTTTCATATACTGTTTTGGTCCATTGCAATTTGAAATGCCCCAGTGGTGGAGTACTTACCTTTTGAAAGCTCTCCTGATGCTGTGTTATGGTTAGGAAAGTCCTCTTGATGCTCATGTTATGATTTTCCTTTATTAACTTCATTTCATGAGCTGTGGGTGTTTAGGGAGTACTGAGTTACCTGTTCATGCCCTGATAGCCTCGTTGTTAAGGATTTGCAGTGCAGCCACAGGGTGTGTGCAGTAAGCCTGTGACAGCAGAAGCCTGCAATGTCTTCTATCCTCTGAAACATAGGGAGGAGGTGGGATTTGTCTTGGAAGTATTGCCTTTGCAATATATACGTTGTTTCTGCAGGCAGACTTGATTTTGAGAGGCATGTAGGACAAGGGTGTCTGATCCCATTTTGTCTTTTCAGTAACGTAGGCCCTGTGTTTTCCAGGATATGTATCACTGTTATTTGCTGCTGCTGGATTTTCTGGCCCATTTCTTTAAATGGAAACAACAGTCTTATTTCCTGCTGGGTGCCTGGATGGCTTTAGGGGTCATTCATTCATAACAGGAGTTTGTCACTTGTTCAAATGCCTTTGTTGTGTGCTATTGATGCTTGGCATAGCACCATGCCTGCTTCCCTTTGGGCTCAGTTCTCCAAGTTAATTGCTGCTTTAGTTCAACCTGGGCTGCCCAGCAATGTCTAGATTCTTTGTGCTGCTTGTTTTGACTCTCTACCGACTGATCAGTCACACTTACTATGCTTTAACAGTCTGTGGTTTTGTGATAGTTTGCAGGTGGGAACAATTCCAGACTTCAGTACAAAAGAATTGCATGTTTATTTCCAATCCTAAGAGCTTTAGGTAGCCTGGCACTGCTGTTACTTGACGTAATGGTTCATAGACCAAAATTGCTGCCACGCTTCTCTCGGCCACAGATATATAATGAAGTCTTGGAAGGGTTTGATGCTACTCTCTTGTCCATGCTGAAGCTGAAGCAGGATGCTTATAGAATGATCTGTATTGCTCCAGGTGCTGGCCTACTCCTGTGTGTACAGCTACTATAACCAGGACACTGAGAGCATGGATGTTGTGGAACAGCAAACTGAGAGCCTAGAGCTCCACACTAATGCTCTGCAGATTCTTTTGGGTAAGTCCTGCAGTCTCTCCTAAGTAGAAACTAGCATTTCCAGCTTTCTGGTTTAAAGGGTGGCAGCTCTGTAGTGGAGCAATAATGTACACACCAGCAGCCAGCGGTGTCTCTCACTTCTTCGAGCCCGTTTTTGCCTTCTTGATGTCATTTCTGGGAAATCCACTGAAACAGTTTGGCTGCCAGTGGAGATTGATGCCGTATGAAGCTACATTCTGAAAGGGGTCTCCTGTGCACATACATTCCTAAGTAGCCATGACTGGCTTCATAGAGCCAGGGACTCAGCCTCTGCTTAAGGGGAAGGAGCATGACTTTCTTTGCCTTGAATTGCAGAGGAAGCCCTGCTTCAGTACCAGGACCTGGCCTCTTCTCTTCGGTTTCTGAAAGCAGAGCATTTCAGTGCTGGTTTGCAGTTGGTACAACGGATAAAGGAGCGTCTCTTTGCAATTCTCTGGCACTCCACGCAGGTGAAGTCCATGTGCCTGTTAGTGACTTGTGTTGCTGTGGTCTAGTTTAATCTTGGGAAACCTAGAAAGGGGCTTGATCAGCTGAGGGAATAGACTCAGTACTGTGTGCACATAGGGAAGAGATTTGCAGCACAAATTACACCCCAAATTGCATATTGTGTCTCTCTTCTGGTTGTTCTTCCATGCTAGCAGGATTTCCGTGTTGCGCTCCAGACTTTGGCAGATCCTGGTCAGAGAAAGGTGAAACTCTCAAATGTGCCTACTTCAGCCCCTGCCTGTATAGGGTAAGTTTTCTTAGCGGGGTAACAAAAAAAGGTGTGTGAGTGCAGACAAAAAAAGCAGGTGACCAGAGTTTTTTCCTGTGCTCAGTGTCATACAAGAGTTAATAACAGATACTGATTACTTGCATCCTGTGTTGTGGTTTGAGATAATAATGTAAGTGACATAGTGATGTAGGGAGAACAGCAAAACCTCTTGGTATACAGCTATGGTAAAGAAAGCTCCATCGCTGTCAGACCTGGTTATGAAAGTTTCTCTCCCTGGACTCTCTTGGGTTTCAGTAGAAAGTCACACCCTTTCTTCAGAGGTGTATCGAGATCTAGGAGGTGTCTAGATGAATGAGGCAAGAATAACATAAATGGGGAGAAATAGAAGAGCCTGACCTTCATTTTAAGAAGGGATTGGATAAAGGGTGACACAGATATAAAATAGTATGTGGAGAGGTGAAATGGATGGGTGGTTGTTTCCCCGTGCAAGAGTACTGAGCTGGGAAGTGTTAAGTATGATTGGATGATGAGTTCAAAACAAAGTCCATTCTGGCATGCTGTTTAAACCAAGGAACAAACCTGGCATCTGCTGTCCCAGTCTGAACAGTCACTTCTGACAGCTGCTATATTTCCAAGAACTGAACAGGGTACTGAGTGCTGCAAGAAAGAAAGACAACTGAATTGAGACGCCTTGTTTCAGGGTTTCTGGTTTCCTTGGAATGAGGCTGAGACACCAGAGCTAGTGGCAGACTGCACCTTGTTGGCCCAGTCACAGGGGTCTCTCTTGACACAGCACTGTGCTGCATGCATGGATAAGGCCACTTACTTACCTTCTAGGTGCACCTGCATGGCTACTGTGTCCCTGGGACATGGCTTTGGATGGGGTGGCTGAGGTGATGTAGAATGGCAATGGTGATGTAGGCCTGGGTTGTGGTCACAGCCAGGACTTTGATGCTCTCCTCAGTAGGAAAAAATGTACCATCTTGTTTGACTTCCCCAACAGGGATGAAGGTAACAAAGAGGTTGAAGATGAGGAATATGAGCCACAGTGGCAGGAAGAGTATGATGATGATGACGACCTTGATGAAGACAACTTTCTGTTTGATGATGAGTCAGATAACCTTGATTGTGACTCCTACTTTGATGATGATGATGCCTATGATTAGAATTGGGCTGTCATCCAGCCTTCCAGCCTGGACATCTGCCTCTACTCTGTTTTGACCAGTTTGTATTAGCATCTTTCCGCAAAGACAGTGAGGGTGAGGAGCTCTCAGGCAGAATGGAGTGACGTTTTCTCTGGGGACTACTTGTTCAGTGAGATCCCCTTTAATGTTAAGAAAGACGGCTCTGGACAGATGGACTGTGTTACTGTGGCCACCCCTCAGAAAGACATCTTGCCTTTCTCCCTTTTCTCTGTTTCTGCCCATAGGTATGTTAGAAAGTCACAGTCCAGCTGCAAAGTGAGGACTGCTTTCCACCTGTTGAAGGCCTGCTCAGTGTCCTTGGGTGTGTTCTCCCCATGGACTGGGCACAGGGTGAGTGTGGCACTGCTTGATCCAGCCAGCACCTAGAAATATTGTAACAGGATGTGTTCACACTCGAGTCAGAGTTTTACATCTGGAGCTGGTGGGATTCCCTCTAGAGCCACAAAAGTATGTGATTCAGTGCATTCCTCTAGTTGAGGGCAACAGCTTTTTTGCTGGTTTTTTTGGAGTTGTCATCTCTATGAAGCACGCACACATATATGATAGATACATATGCAGAGGTTGTTCAGATAATACTTTATCTTTGGAAAAAAAGCCAAAACAAAACAAAAAAACACAAACCCTGAAGAACAGGAGTTGAAAAAAGTTATGTTTAAATAAGAAACCATTTTCTTCTAACACAAGCCTCCTTTGTGGTCTGTGGGGAATATGGGGGTGAAGGGAGAGCGGGCCATTCTTGAGAGAGGAGGGTATGACCTGGATGTCCTTTTCCCAGGAGTTATTTGTGACATTGGTGTGGGTTTGGAATTCACACCCAGGCCATGCAGCCTGCCCTGCAAAGTGGCTTTTCCTTCCTTGGCAGTTCAGAGAACAGTAAGAGGTATGGGGAGGGATGGGAAAGAGGGCAGGGGACCAGGCCACAGAGTGATAGGGCTGGTGTTTCTGGGACCAGGTGCAGGACAGAATGTTGTATGTTGATGAAGGTGGTAACACCTGGTGCCCAGAAGAAGGCAGATGTGGGACTCCTGGTCTGGGCTTGAGGTTGAGAGATACAGGGCTCTTCTCAGGCCTTGCGTATCACCTGAGAAGGACGTGAGGTTGTTAGGGGATGCTGGGCAGGAGGCAACTGCCAGGGGCCAACCAGGGAGAGAAGACTGAGTTTTTCACTCCTTCCCCACCCCCTTGCTCCTACTCCTGCAGAGCTCCTCCAGTCCTCCCCAGAGGCGGTCATGGTGGAAGTCCTAGTCCTGCTCCACATGTGGCAGATTGGTTACCAGCCCCACAACCAGAATAACACCTCTGTGGACCCTCTCCTCAGGGCCACTAGGGGGAGAGATGGGGTGAGAATTCTCAGACAGGCTCATCTTCCCCAGTGTGACCAGTTCTTGCAGGAACAGCCTGAATTCCTTAGGCTGTCAGAGGACAGAGCAGAACATCCTTGATGCCCCAGTTGTGGAGATGTGGAGACTCATGTCTGGACTTCCTCTCCTGCTGTCTCCTGGATGCATGCTTAAAACCCAAAAGGGTTGTGATCCTCCTTCTATGGACAATATTTGTACTGAGCCCAGGCAGAATGAGGCAGCGGCAGTGGATAGTGCTGTGGCTGTGCATTAGATTGAGGCGGGTGGGGAGTTCCTAAAACCAGGGAAGCTTGAGGGAAAGCGGAGAGACCGACGGGGGCCGACAGCGCTCACAGGCAAGGCTGAGAGGCTGATGTGGCCAGGGCATTGCTGGGTCAACCATGGCAGATTGAAATGTAGTGAAACCAGCAGCAATGCTCAGACTGTGAAGAACAAGGCAGTGGCTGCCCTGCACTTGGGAGCACAACTGGGAAAGCTCTGCCAGCACAACAGATGAGTCCTAGTGGTGGTCATCACACTCTTGGGAAGAGCTCAACTATGGTCTGCACCCAGCAGAAGGTCATGCATACTCTTGATGCTTGCCAGAATGGACGTGGGAACCAAGATGGACCTCCCATGGAAACATGCAGCTGTTGAGGTCACAGGCTGCAGGGGGTGTCTGAACAGGTAAACGATCTGCTCAGATGGGTTTCAGAGTTGCAAGAGGAAATCAAAAGGTTGAGGAGCATCAGGGAGGCTGAACAAGAAAAAGACTGGGGGAACCAGGTTCTGCCCTTCTTGAAACAAAAATGGGAGCACCCATCAGAAAGTACCCAGGATCAGGGGGACCCTCTATCTTGCCCCTGTCAGGCCAAAGTGAATGGAGGCAAGTTCATGGTCAAGGAAGAGGGAAAACTCCTTCCTTGTCCACCTTGCTTTCCTGGGTGCCTCTGAAAAACAGTTATGAGGCTCTGGTTGAGAAAGTAAAATGAGGATGTGGATGATGGACAATCTACACCAGAGGTATGTCCACAGTCAGAAAGGCCTACTGCTCCTTATCACAACCACATCTGCAAAGAAGAAAAGAAGGGTAATGGTCGTAGGTGACTCCCTTCTAAGCAAAACAGAGGGTCCAATATGCTAGGTAGATCCTCCTCATAGGGAAGTCTGCTGTCTCCCTGGAGCCTGGGTTAAGGATGTCAGTAGGAAACTTCCTAACTTGGTATGGTCCTCAGACTATTACCTGTTACTAATCTACCAATCTCCAGGTGGAGAGAAAGCTGTGAGTGGTAGTCCAAGAACAATTAAAAGAGACTTTAGAGCCTTGAGATGGGTGGTGGGAGAATCTGGGGCACAAGTTACCTTGTTTTCTCCCAGTCTCAGGCAGTGACATTGAAATGAACAGACAAATCCAGTCTATTAATACATGGCTCTGCAGCTGGTGTCACCATGACAGTTTTGGGGGTTTTTGACAATGGGATGGCCTATACAGCACCAGGCTTGCTGGCATCAAATGGGAGGCACCTTTCTTGCAGGAGAAAGAGGGTCTTTGCTCAAGAGATTGCGGGGCTCATTGGCATGCCTTTAAACTAGATGTGAGGGGCGAGGGGGATAATAGGCTTGTCTGTGCCAAGCTTTGGGATAACACACCAGGGTTAGTGGGATAGAGAGCTATTGGCCTTCAACCCGTTGCTCTGAGGCATGCTGGGGACACAGCAGCACAGCCAAAGTCTCACAGAGATGAACCAGGGGGTCCTGAGGTGATAGGAGCCGACACAGAAACATCAGGAAAACGCTTTAAGGGAATTAAGGGTGTTTCGCTAAAAAGGTGACACGGCCAACTGCCCAGCTGAAGTGCCTCTACATGAACACACACAGCATGGGCAACAAACAGGAGGAGTAGGAAGCTACAGTGCTGCTGGAAGGCTACAAAACAGTGGCTATTACTGAAACTCGGTGGGATGAATCCTATGACTGGAGTACGGCTATCGATGGCTGCGAGCTGTTCAGAAGGGACAGGAGAGGAAGGAGGGGCGGAGGTGTTGCCGCCTATGTTAAGAAATGGATAGAGTGTGAAGAGATGTCCCTAAAGAATAGTGACAAGTGAGTCAAAAGCTTACGGGTAGGAATTGGAGTCTCAGGCAGCAAGTGGAACCTTGTGGTTGGAGTCTAGTACGGGCTGCCGGATCAAGGGAAGCCTGCTGATGAAGCATTCTTACTCCAGTTACAAGAGGCATCACACTCACAGGCTCTCATCCCGCTGGAGGACTTCAATCACTTTGACATTTGCTGGAAACTAGCATGGCAAGCTGTAGGCAATCCAGGACGCTCTTAGGACCTTCCTAGGACAAGAAATAGACAGCCCTACCTGAGGAGATACAATACTGGATCTGTTGGTCACCAATGCAGGTGAGCTCCTTAAGGATGTCAGGGTTGGAGGCAGCCTGTAGAAGGGCTTCTACAGGTTTATCAATGAGAAAAGGAAGGTTAAAGAAAACATAACCTCCTGATGAGCAAGACTGGCAATCTAGAAACAATAGATGAGAAGGCTGAGGTTCTCAACAACATTTTTTCCCCTCGGTCTTCAGTGGCAACCTCTCTCCTCACACCTCCCAAGTTGAAAGACCACAAGGTGGGGACCAGGGGGAAAAGTCCCTCCTACTGTAAGGGAAGGTCAAGTCTGTGACCACCTGAGAAACCTGAGCATACACAAGTCTATGGGACCATATGATATGCATCCCAGGGTCCTGAGGGAATTGTCTGATGTAGTTACCAGTCCACTCTCCATGATATTTGAGAGGTCACAGCAGTCAGGTGAAGTCCCTGGTGATGGGAAGAAGGGACACATTACACACATTTTTAAAAACGGTAGGAAGGAGGACCCTGGGAACTACCAACCTGTCAGCCTCACCTCTGTGCCTGTAAAGATCATGGAACAGATCCTCCTAGAACCTCTGATCAGGCACATCGAGGACAGGGAGGTGTTCCAAGACAGCCAACATGGCTTCACTAAGGGCAAGTCCTGCCTGACCAAACTCGTGGCTTTCTACAATGGAGTGACTATGTCAGTGGACAAGGGAAGAGCCATGCATGTCATCCATCTGTAGTTCTGGAAAACCTTGACATGGTGCCTCATAACATCCTTCTGTCCAAGTTGGAGAGATACGGATTTGATGGGTGGACTGTTCAATGGATGAGGAATTGGCTGGGTGGTGGCATCCAGAGGGTAGTGGTCAATGGCCCTATGTCCAGGTGGAGATTGGTGACAAGTGGTGTCCCTCAGGGGTTCATACTGGGACCAGTGCTGTTTATTAACTTCATCAATGGTATAGACAGTGGGATCAAGTGCACCATCAGCGAGTTTGCAGATGACACCAAGCTGAGTGGTGCGGTTGATATACCAGAGGGACAGGATGTCATCCAGAGGGACCTGGACAAGCTGGAGAAGTGGGCCCAGGTGACCCTCATGAGATTTACCAAGAGCAAGTGCAGGGTCCTGCACCTGAGTCAGAACAATCCTCATTATCAATACAGGCTTGGGGGATGAGGTGATAGAGAGCAGCCCTATGGAAAAGGACTTGGGGGTTCTGGTGGATGAGAAGCTGGACATGAGCCAACAATGTGCGCTTGCAGCCCAGAAGGCCAATTGCATCCTGGGCTGCATAAAAAGAAGAGTGGCCAGGAGATTGAGAAAGGTGATTCTGCCCATCTACTCTGCTCTTGTGAGACCTCACCTGGAATCCTCAACATAAGAAGGATATGGACCTGTTGGACCAGGTCCAGAGGAGAGCCACAGAAATGACCAGATGGCTGGAGCACCTCTCCTACAAGGACAGACTGAGGCAATTGGAATTGTTCAGTCTGGAGAAAACTCCAAGGAGATCTTATAGCAGTCTTCAAGTAACTGAAGGTGGCCTACAAGAACACAGGAGAGGGACTGTTTACAAAGGTATGTAACAACGGGACAAGAGGCAATGGTTTTAACTAGAGCAGGGTAGATTTAGATTGAACATTAGGAAGAAGCTCTTTACTTATAAGGGTGGTGAAACACTAGAACAGTTTGCCCAAGGAGGTGGTGGAGGCCCCATACCAGAAGACATCCAAGATCAGGCTTGGTGAGGCTTTGGGCAACCTGATCTAGTTGACAATGCCCCTGATTACTGCAGGGGGGGGTTGGTCTAGATGACCTTTAGAGGTCCCTGACAACCCAAGGCATTCTATAGTTCTATGACCATAACCCTAAACCCAAGCCTAACTCTGCCCTAACACTAATCTAACCCTAATGACCCTAACCAATAACTCTAACAACCCTATCCCTAAACCTAACAATTAACTCTGAGTAAGCCTAACCTCTAACCCTAACTCTAATGACCCTAACCCCAACTCTAACCCTTGACACTAATCCCTTACCCTAACCCCAGTGACCCTAACTGCAACTCTAAACCCTAACACTGACCTGAACACTAGCTCTAATGACCCTCAACCTAACCCTAATAATAAACCTAACACTAACCATAGACCTAAGCCCTAACTCTAATGACCCCAATCTTACCGCAACCTAAACAACCTTAACCCCTGATCCTAATCTTACTGACCCTAACAACCCTAACTGTAACCCAACATTAACCCTAATGACTAACCCCAAGTCTAACTCTAATGACCTGAACCCTAACCCTATACTATAATTTCCTGAACTGTAACCCTAACTCCAGTCTAACCACAAGTCTAACCCTACCCCTAACCCTAATGATGTTAACCTTAAATCTAACTCTAATGACCATGACCCTAAACCTTAAACTTAACCCTAACCACTAACCCTAACTCCTAACCCTAACAATAATGACCCTAAGTCTGACCCTAACTCTAGCCCCTAACCCTCAGCATGGTCCTCTCATCTGTTAACTCACATGTCACAGAATTGTCAGGGTTGGAAGGGACCTTAAAGATCATCTCGTTCCAACCTCCCTGCCAACGGCAGGGAAACCTCCCACTAGAGCAGGTTGCTCAGGCCCCGATCCATCCTGGTCTTAAAAACTTCCAAGGATGGGGCTTCCACCACCTCTCTGGGCAACCTGTTCCAGTGTCTCACCACCCTCATGGGGAAGAAACTCTTCCTCATGTCTAACCTGAATCGACCTATGTCTAGTTTAAATCCATTCCATCCAGTCCTATCACTGCCTGACAGCCTAAAAAGTCCCTCCCCAGCTTTCTTGTAGGCCCCCTTCAGATACTGGAAAGCCACAATAAGGTCTCCCCGGAGCCTTCTCTTTTCCAGACTGAACAACCCCAACTGTCTCAGTCTGTCCTCATAGGAGAGGTGCTCCAGTCCTCTGATCATCCTCATGGCCCTTCTCTGGACACGTTCCAGCACATCCATATCCTTCCTGTAACAGGGGCTCCAGAACTGGACACAGTACTCCAGGTGAGGTCTCACAAGAGTGGAGTAGAGGGGGAGAATCACCTCCCTCGACCTGCTGGCCACGCTTCTCTTGATGCAGCCCAGGATACGATTGGTGCTCTGGGCTGCAAGAGCACACTGACGGCTCATGTCCCTGCCATGAAGCACTGGAAAAAGCAAAGATGTTCCTCTACTAGTGTCTTCCTATCCCTCTGTTGCCATGGGTGGCTTCTTGGCTCAAGCAGGAGAGGTTTTCTGGGACTCAAACTCCAGCATGCTGCAACACTCCATTGGGATGCTTGGTGCAAGCATTTTCTAGGCTATGACCCTCCTGATTTATGAACTTTCTCTGCGTTGCAGGAGACTCCATTTCTTAGCCACAAAATTACAGTTGACACAAATGCTTTTGACAGTGGGAGGTATTTTACTACAGATACTGTAGCTTGATAAATGCTTCATAACCAAGAGACCATCCATGAATGCACAGGAGTAATTTAATCCTTCTTGCAGTACAGCTTGTGTGCTCAGAATGGAAATCTTGGTGGTTTACAAATTCCATGGGAACTTCAAGTACAACGGGTACACAGAAAGACACAGGTACATGCTGATTTACAAGAAAAAGGTCTGTTTGGGCATTTTGGGAGGAGGGGAGCAACAAAGCCTTCCTTTAGGGTCAAGTGAGAAAGGTGCTGAATTACAACATTCCAGATGATGCTGTGGGAAAAGGGGTGTAATTTTGACTAGGATTAGGATTCATTTGGCAACAATGACTTTTCCTTAATTTCTTTCTGTACTCTTGAAAAATAGAGACAGACCCAAATTCTTATAGCAGCTTTCCTCACTGCTTGCACCTTCCAGTACAAGTGTGTTCCTCTGTGTGGACTCGGCTTACTGAACTGAAGCATCTGATCCTGAGGCACCTTCGTGTTCTGAGAGCTATCTCCTTTTCAAATCACTCTTCTGGGCAGCATGGAAGAACATCTTGCTGAACCGGTAAAACACGATGGTCAGATTTTGAAGAATCAGACTTTTGCACTTGGAATCCTGAGTCTGATTTTTCCCTTCACTTCTGCCTTTTTGAGCAAGTCCTGAAAAATACTGTTCAGTCATTTCTGAAGGGCGTTGGTGACAGGTAGGCAGTCATATGAAGAAATCTCTGGTGGACTTCAGCTGTGTAATATTGCCCCTGCTAACAAATGGGTAAGCTGTGCAAAGACACCCAGCTGCTACAGTAAATCCCAGAATGCATCAAGCACAACATCCAGGCCAGCTGTATCCATGTTCTACATTGCTGGGAAGATTATAGACATGTGTGGGGAGCTGGTTTAGGTCATATGATACACTGGCTGCATAACTGCACAGAGATAACAGTGCAAAATATTGCTGTGAATGAAATAATTGCATCATTAGTTTGAGATGCAGCTTAGTTTGAATAACAAAAAGAATGCTAGGCCTTATTAATCAAATAACACGCATCCAGCTTTATTGGTATGTCTTCTTGGATAGCACATAGGTGATCATTACGGGCATTTGTGAAGCTCTGTGGTTGTGAATTGAATCCAGAAAAATTCTTGGTCGCTATTTCTAAGAAAAAGAGTCTCCTCTGTGACTTCAATTATGGCTGCCCCTCAGAGCAAGGTAGCCAAAGCCTCCATCCACGATCAAGTCTGACCCACAGGACACAATTGCACTGTGCAAGCTGGTGTTGTGATGCTGAATCTCCTCTGCGGGAGCACAGCCTGCTGCACACCTCAGGAAATTGTTTTCCCTGTGCTCTGTGTAATCTGATCTGGAGGTTAATGAGCAGGTACTCTACCTCCATGGGTGTCCCTCCACATACCTTTGCAGAGGAACCATTGAGGCTAAATTGTTCCCCAGCTCTCTGCTGTCACCCTTTACCCAGAGCAGGGTTTCTGTTGGGTCACTTAAGTGTTTTTCATTAGTCTGTGTTTTTCAGTAAGCAGCTAAATTAGCTATGCACAATGAATCTTTCCTCAGGCCTGTGCTTTCCAAATGTATTTTTAAAATATAGCCTTGCTGTGCATTGCAGCTGCTCAAATCTAACTATTTCCGCTGGCACAAGAGAAGGTGTGCTTAGCCTCATGAGTTTGGGTGGTTCGAACTCATGCTGGCTTCATGTTTGCAGATTTTACCTTTCTTCGTCCTCTAAAACAACCTCTAATTTGATGACAAAGTTGTTTTTTTTAAAGTATTCCTCTTTCCTACTTCAGTGCTAAATATTTAGTCCACCATCAAGGGCAGCAAACTGCGGCAAGGAACCCTTTTGTTCTGCAGAAGAGAGAGGTTGCTTTGTACAGAAAGAGAAGGGAGTGGTTGTTTTAGCCCCATGGTCCTTTCCTGATGATGCATGAGGTCTAGAGCATTTTTCACAGGTTTTTTGTTTCTAATTATTGGTTATTTCACTTGTTAAGAGTAAGCGACTCACTTCATACAAGGCACAGAAGGAAAGGTGTGATCCACTTATTAGCAGCTCATATTGCCTACCCCAGGGAAACCTGGTGAAGCCTTCATCCATTACTAGCATATTAAAACAACACATTACCTCTGGTCAGGAGCAGTGGACTGGTAATATGCTGGGTGAGGCTTTCCTCCAAAAAGAGGAAACAGCTGCCATGATGCATCCACAGAGAACAGCTGCAGCCATGCCCAGGAATCCAGCCATGATCCTTCTCAAGTCTGCTCCCACCAAACCCACGAAACTGGGTGGGTGTTACTAGGGACAAGCCTTCCACTGCAAGAAGGAGTAGAGGGACACCTAGAAGTATCTACAATTGCAGATGGCCTGTGCCAGGCAGATCCACAGTAGGAGTAATCCCAGACCTACGAGTATCTGTAAGCAGAAAGTGATACTGTACCAAGGATGTTGCAAACTAGCAGCTTTGTAGTTATGCTATAAACTTCCCTCTATCATATGGGCAAAGGAATCATACAGGTTTCATTCATATGACCATCAGGATGTGGCTGCAGCATGGTTGTATGCAGACATAGTGTGATAGATATTTTGTTCTCTATTTCCTTCTGGAGTTTAAAGCAACTAGGAGGGACAGAAAGGCTCCAGTTTCTAAAGGACAGGGAGTTTCCGTGAAGACTGGTTCTGCCATAATTGTGTAGTATGTGGTTTCAGTCCTCAGCTTCTGACATGTCTCCTTCTAGACCTTTCCTAGTGATACCAGAAAGGTTTTCAAGCTGGTGTCTGTAAATCTCTGGAGAAGCAAGGGGAGAGGTGATCTGGCTGTGTAAGGTAGCTAAGAGTGGGTTACATTCAACAAGTTTAAAAACCCTTGTGTGTGGCGTTGATGCTTTCCTGGACTGACTGTAGTAGCCTGAAGTAAAAATGAGGGTGAAAACTGGTAATGCCTGGGTCCCAGTGAGATCCTGCCTCCTCAGCCTCCTCCTTTTCAAACTAGTGTTCCATTGGTGTGTTTTTCACATGAAAGGGAGAGCACAAGCCCTAGTCCTCACCAGGGAAAAGTGGGCTGTACTGAACACTTACAGAACAGATGCTATTCATCCTCGCGGATCATCTTCATTGGGTTGAAGGGGATGTGGCACAAGCATATCAGAATGGAAAAGTGGTACTTACCCCAGTGCATCTCTGAGCAATGTCTGCCCAAGGGGAAGACAAAGTGTTTCCATACCAGGTAAACAAAGACAGCATTGGTGTCTCCTCCCAGTGCTGGGAATTAGCCCCTTTTTCCACAGGTACTCCTTGTCAACTGCTCTTCTTCTCCCAGTCTTTTTACCACATGCTGGGCTCCTGACCACCCTTTCTCCTCTGAGTAATCATCTCTGCCCAGCTTCTCCCAGATCCAGCACCTCTGGATCCTCCAGAGACCACCGATGGCCAGCAGCACTTTTAAAACATTATCTATTACACAGGAGCCTGACTTCTTCCCTCCTCCTTGCCCCTTCCAAAAGGATACTGCTTCTTTCTGAAAGAAATGCGGACATGCTTTTACTATGGGGCTGCTGAGCAAAGGCAGTCAGTGTTTTTCCTCTCACACTGTACTCTTGCCTCTCCTGGCAAAGAAATAACCTTCCCCAAAAAGGCCCGACTAATGTGAAATTGTGGGCAGAAACCCTGCTTACTGGGACCTGTCTGTCTCTAACTTCTCCCAAGCAGCCTCTGGAGTGCTGCTCAACCATGGCACTTGCAAGGGAGAGGGGAGATAGACGGGACATCACACAGTCTTTGTTTTTTTGTAAGACGGGGAGTGAGGGGTGGGAGGAGGATGGAGGAAAATGCGGCGCAGGGGTCTGGCTAGATTGCGGTTGCCACATGCTGCACCAGCAATCGGTTTCCCCAAAGGGTCACCATATGGCATCAAGGAGATGTGCCTTACCTCACCCCTGCAGCCATTGCTGCTTTAGGGCACCATGTCCCTAAAAAAAAAAAAAAAAAAAAAAAAAAAAAAAAAAGCCTTCTGTGTTCTTCCCAGAGCAAATGCCAGCATAAGCTGTCACTGGCAACTTGCTCCTCAGCATGACACCGTGGAGATGACTGCTTTAAAAGGCAGTCTCAGGCTGTACAACTGCTTGCAGATAAACTGGGCATGAAGTCCTGGGTTCAGCTAGGGTAGGGTTAATTTTCATTAGCAATCGGGAGGGGAGCCACAGCCAAGATAGACAAGCGAACCAGCCAATGGGATATTTGATACCCGACTGACATCTTGCCGGCTATATAAGGGCTGTGTCTGGGGTGATACCATCCCTTAGCAGCTATTCCAGCCTGTGGGGCTATGGCACTGGCTTTATCTACTGTTTCATTGATGTTATTGTTAGTATTGTTGTTGACTTCTCCTTTCACGTTGTTCTGTTAAATTCTCATTAACTTAACCCACCGGGCTTTGCATTTGTGTCCCTATTCTCCTCCCCATTTCTGGGGAGGTTCTGAGGGGTGAGTGCAGGACTATGTGGTGCTCAGCTCTCTGCTGGCTCTAAACCAGAGTGCAAATGGTCTCATCCTGCGTCAGTGGTCCTTCTTGAGCCAGGGTGATGGGTGCTTGTGAGGGTGCAGCTGGGCTTTCTTAGCTGAATGGGGAGCAACTAGCAAGAGACAGTGGTACCCAAGAGATGCTGGCTGCAGTCAAGAGGGGACAAGGAATGGACAACTGCTATGTGAAGGTGTTAAAGAAGAAGAAAGTATAGAAGAAGTCAAATCTTCAGAATGCCAACATCATGCTGGAAAGATTTTTTTTCCTCCTTTTTTTTTTTTTTTTTCCTGAGAAGCACAGTGTAAAAGCTTCAGGTTTAAGAGGGTAGAAATGTTTAGGCTGCACTGCTGCTTTTTTACAGTCTTGGAGTCATTCCTAAAAGTGACTGCAGCAGGAGCATACCTGTATGGAACTTCTGTACAAGGGCCTCTCACACCTGAAGCCACCTGGGCCCTCTAAATTAAAACTTTTCTTCATGCACTTCTTTTGGGGCACAATTTATGACCACAGTCAGCCTGCCCTGGGACTGACAGAAACTGTCGCTCTTCCCCTGACCAACGCAGCCTTCATCATTCTAGAAAAAACTTGCCTGACTCCATGTCTGATTCCACCAGGAAGCAAGGGCTCCGTGGTCTCTGTATGGACATTCTCCCTCACACAGCGGCTCCAGTCTCATAAGTGAAAGGGACACCTTGCCTCCACAGAACTGGCAGATGCAGCACCTCATCCTTTCATCTGGCATGGAAAGATGCCAGGAAGGGTGGGAAGAGGTCTTTAGCCACAGCAAATTGCATTGGCTTCACCTGGCTGGAGCCAGGTGCCTGTCAACATATGTTGGCCAAGATGTTGCTTCAAGCCGTGGCCAGGATTTAGGGCTGCAAGAGCATGAAGTGGCATTTCAGTTCTAAGCAGCAGCAGCAGCAGGATGGATGGGCTGCCTGCACAGCTGGAAGCAACAAGGCATCCAGCCTCAGCAAGGTATTTTCTGTGGCTGTGGAGTGCCACTGACTACAGGTGGGCCTTGCGATCCCTAGAGGCACAGTCGAATGTCACAGTGAATCCCCCCACCAACAGCAGAACTCTTATAGCAAGACCATTGTCTGAACTGTCACAAAAATGTTTAGCACACAAATGCAGTTTTACTTAATTTATTTGACCTTTCTGGGTGGTGCTGAAGAGGAGCCTAGCCTGCCCCCCCTGCAGCAAAGGGATCAGCTATCCTGCCACAGCTACATCTAGGGAAAAAGAGAAAGCAGAAGTTGCCCCAAAACTTGGGGAAGCAAATGATGCCTGATACCCCATTTGAGATGACCTATTTCAGGTGGCAGAGAAGGGCACATGTCTCAGCTCTGTCTTACCAAGGACAAGGGACACAGATGTTCCTGGAGAAACCTACTGGTGTTTTTATAAGAATAGATCAAGTGCAGGCAGCTGCCATGAATAGAAAGCAGGATTTAGGGGGAAAAATAACCCTCCTTGCTGTATTCATAACCATTTCTATCCAAGCAGAACTTGGCAAGGACATAACATGGGAACAATTATAACCCATTTCCCCTCTAGTCAGATGAAAATGAAAACTGAGAGGCAAAAGCAGGCTGGTGACAAGGTTATTGGTGCTCCCCAGTAGGATGTCAGGCTTTCAGACAGAGCTCAAACTCTCTGGCATTTCCTTTGGTAACTCATTTAGAGCTGCTGCTACTTCCGAACTTGTCACAGAGCCCAGTCCCCTTGGATCAGCTCTTGGAGCATCTGTGGCAGCCCCATCCAATTAACCTATGCCTGCCTCCTGTCCCAGCTCTTCCGCAGCAGAAAGCAGAACAGCATGCCCCAAGAACCTCGGTCATGTGCCAGGATAAGTCACAGCGACCTGAATCTGATTCTGGCAGGTTTAAGACCACTTTACTTGTTAGAAGAAAAGTCATAAAAATTAAGCCAAGGACAGGGATGCACAGCCCAGGGTGGCTGGAGGGACAAATGCACTGACAGACACTATGCAACTTTCACAGCTGTCACTGCTATACCTGCCAGAGCTTAACCCCCTCAGCTCCTTCTCTGCTCTGATAATCACACACTGAAATGGGGCCATGCCCAACTCCCCGTTCCTATGCACCTTCTCGGCAGAGAGAAGGGTTCCCCCGTGCCAACATCCTCAGCAAGGCAGGCAGGGGCAGCGGTGAGGAGATGGTGCGTCTTTGTGCCCAATGTACCCCCTCATCCACTCTTTTTCACCCATCAGTCACCAGCAGCAGGAGCGTGGTGGGAAAAGCTGTGCCTGGTTCACTAGCACAGAGACCAAGAGGTGCCCTAGGCCCTCCCCTTGGATGGGCATGCACAGACTGTTCGCGAGGACCACACGGGGCGAACAGAGGCGGGCAGGGCTGGGCAGGACAGCTCGCCGGGGAGGCGGGCACACCTAGCGACACCCCTCGCCCCTCAAGCGGGCGGAGCGCGGCGGGGCCTGCGGCGGGACGGGCGCACGCGCAGCGAGGGCCTCCGCGCCCGGTGCCGGTGCGCGCAGGCGCAAAGGGTGGCGATGAGGGAGCGGGGCGGGGACCTTCGCGCCTGCGCGCTGCGGAGACGCGGCGCCATGTTGCCGGAGAGGGCCGGGGGTAGGTGGTAGGCGCCTCGGTGTTGGGTTTCCTCCCCCGGCCCGGGGGATTTGCGGCCGAGCGGGGCCTTCCCCTGGCATCATGAGCGGCGGCGGTGGCGGGCGGGTGTGTGACCTGTCCCGGCGCAACCCCCAGGAGGACTTCGAGCTCATCCAGCGCATCGGCAGCGGCACCTACGGCGACGTCTACAAGGTAGACGCAGCACCGCGGTCCGGC
The DNA here is from genome assembly GCA_025345505.1 of Todiramphus chloris collaris. NCBI lineage: Eukaryota > Metazoa > Chordata > Aves > Coraciiformes > Alcedinidae > Todiramphus > Todiramphus chloris. The sequence continues at coordinate 37,728,374 of JANVCC010000020.1, read as the reverse complement.
GGGGGGACTGATGGTCTCTGCCCTCCTCCCACGGTGGTGGGCTCCGTTGCCGAGCAACCGGGTGGCCTTCCCCTCCCCTCCATCCCCAAATCTGAGGGGACTTCCGTTGACAAGCGACGCTACCCTTCCTGCTGCCCCGGAGGGGGCTCCCGCCGTTGCGGGGCAGCGAAATCGTCGCCTTCCCCCCCCCAACTCCCGGCTACTTGGCGAGGTCTGTCCTGTTGTACCGGCCCCGGCTCTGGTGGGCCAGGTGCGTGCCCGCTCCGGTCGCCCCTGACTTCTCTCCGAAGAGGCCCAGCAACCCGTGCCTCCCCCGGCCGCTGGCCTGGCCGCGTCTCCGGCTGGGCCGGCCCGTACGAGGGGGCAACCCCCGGGGGCTGCCTCGGCGCCGGGTTGTCGGTGCGGTGCTGCTGCGCTCCCCCGGCTTCCTGCGGCCCCGGAGCCCTCCCGAGAGCCGGTTCTTGCCGCTGCTGGGTGCCGGCTCCGGCGTCTTTTTCACGGGCGGAGTCTGGGGGGCGGTTCCTCTCCAGACTGAGCCGGTGGCTATGGGGGTGTGGGTAGCGCAGGCTTGGTCTCTCATTTCCAGCCGAAATGTAATTTTAAATCGTGTGCCTGAAGGCGAGCAGGGAAGTTCATGCCGGTTACCGCTTCCGTCGCTGTCTTGAGTGGAAGTATCGGTGTTTTGTGCTTGTGTCTCTGTAAAACGTGAGGCTGACCAGTCGGAGGGCAAGTTGGGCAGTCGGGAAGGGTGTTGTTAGGATCGAAGTCTTTCATGATCGTGTCCTAGTTTCAGAAATGCAGGAAAAGCAAATCTAAAGGAACAGCGTCCGAGCATAAGTTTGGCTTGTTTGGCTTTTTTTTTTGGCTTTATAGCATACTTTTGACTCTTTTTTTTTGTTTTTTTTCCAGCTGTGCAGAGTGTGTTGTTATTCTGTGCCCAGTTAACTCTTCCCTGACAGGATGCAACAGCCTGTCCTACGGGTAGGATGGCCCTGGTTGTTACCTGCTGCTTTTTGGTGATGGATCAGAAGGGAGAATTGAAGTTTGTTGTGTGCAATCTGTGGGAAGCATCACTTCAACCGTGTTCTTTCCAAGTGTCTTCTGGTCTGTTTTTGTCATCACAGGGTGGGCATGCATGTATAAGAAAACCTGGTAGGCAGAACTGTAGAGAAACATTTAGAGCTATTCCATAATTTGAGGTTCACAAAACTGGTGCTGATGGTGTCTTCGACTCTTAAGTGAATATACCTAGAATGAAGTCTTGTTTGGGTTGGGGTGATTTTGGTTTAATCTCGGCTCGCTTAAATGTTATGAAAGTTTCAGGACCTAAATCCTCCTGTTACTGTGCTCTTAGTGTGCTAATTCCCTGCTTTATTAATTGCTTAATTGGAAGCCTTTTTTTTGTGTTCTTTTACTCACCTTGCCAGCTTTCTTTGAGTATTTGTGTACTATGCAAATATTAATTATCGTCTGCTTGCCTTATGCTCTGTTTTCTTGTTTTTCTGCAAACTGTTATATTGCTCAACTCTATTTCTGTTGCAGGCTTTAACTGGCTTATTGACTATGTGGTATCTTACGAAGGTTTTGGTTTTTTTTTTCCAATGCTCTGTACTTGATTTTGATGGATGTGAACTAGCCAAGTCATTTGTGTTCACAGTTTCATTTTAAGGTTGTTACGCCAACCATGGAGTGAATAAATATTCACACCACCAGTATGCATCTGAAAGTTTCATTGTATTTGTCAGTTGCTTACATTGCAGTAACCTTCAGTTCTGTGCTGTGTGAATAGCCAGTGTTTGGCACTGCTTGCAACATTTATTCTTTGAGGCAGAGGAGTTGTCTTCTCTCCGAGTGGATTTCTTTATGTTCACAATCTGTGACAGCTGAGATGGAAGGTGATATATCAGGATCAGGTTATGCTAGGATGGTATTATATTTATTTATTTCTTCTGGATGAGAGAGAGGTAAGTGCTTTCTGATTAGGTTGTGGACAGTGCAGGGAAAATGAGATATACTTTTCTTCCTAGATGGATTATTGTCTGTTTCGTATTGAGGCAAGGCCTTGCCCATGGCGCCTTCGAAGTGGAGCACGAAAATAGTGCAAAAATAATAACGAAAGCGGGTTACTTTTACTGTGACAAAGAGGAAGTAATATAGTTTTGTCATCCACATATGAACTTAGTAGGGCTTTATCTTAAATTTGTGAGGGGGTTCATAAAGACTCCTTCGTTTGCTTTATCCTGTTGTCTGTAGCTGAACATTGTGGTTGATGAAATAATTGTGTGAAGTTGCAACTAGCGGTGTGATGGTGATGCTCATCAGTGGGGGGACTTTAGCAAAATGGGTCCAAATGAAAGCAAACTATTCTTTGTGAATTGTGGGCCCCCCCTTAGCAGGGAGAGCAATGTAGGGAGGTGTTTTTGCTGTTAGTAGGAAGTGATTATTGCTCTAATAACGTGACAATCCTGTTATGTTGACATTCTTGCTAAATACTGACCTTTCTATAACCTGCTTTCCTGGCAAAGTGTTGAGGAGCTGAAAGCAGAGTAGTCTGACATCTGCTTCCATGCTCCATGTCAGCTGAACTGAGATACAACAGGGTAAGATTTTTGAAGTAAGACCCCATGGTGTGGACCAAACTACAGAAACTTGAAGAGAATGAGGATATGGGTCCTGCTGCTGAGTCCTGCTGTTTAGTTGGTACCTGGAAACATGCTTAGTTCACTGCAAGTAGGGATTTTTGGCTTGGAAGAGTATTTTATAATTATCTGCCCTCCTGTCCAAGTCTGGCTTTCAAAGAGGCCTTGGAGAAGATGATAATGAATGCATCACAAGACAGGTAATGGGAAACTTGTTCTTGACATTAGCTCTCTATCAGATGTGCGCAGTCAACAATAGTGTGTTCTTCCAACTAGCACCAGTGCAAGTTTGTTGTAGGAGATGGAGCTTCATCTGAGTTGCTTAGTCCTTAATGTATCCCAGGGACATAAACACCGAACATAATGCTTTTCTCAGTGAGCATCTGAAAGATAGGTTATGTTTGGGCTTTTTACTTTTAGTGAAGCTACGTGGCCATGCTAGATAGCTAAAACATTGACATGACAAAGTTCTAATTGGAAGTAACTTAAAATCTGTTCCCTTGTCCAGAGGTGTCTCCTAAAGTTAATGGTGAAATTGAGTTATTACTTTGTCAGATGATGTTTCTGTAACAAAACACAGCCAGGCAATCTGCTAAAGGTGGATTTTTTTTTGTATATTTTTTTTTTTTGGAGTTGAGTATTCTTCAGTGTTATATATCACACTTCAATTTGTATCCCCCCCCTTATGTTTCAGTAAATTTAAATTTAACTTCATGTAAAGTCTAGTTTAGAGACTGAAGGCAAAATTGCTTTTCTGAATGCAGTTACATGTCAGGAAAATTCTTTAATTTCATCTTTCATTTCTGTCAAATTATCTCATCCAAAATGACACCTGGTATGGTGAAAACTAGTTTTGCTGTTGTATAAGTAATTTCTGAATTCTGTGTTTCACTGTTGCAAAGAATTTAATTGTGTAGGGTGGTCAGCAAAGTGTAAAATAGGAATTTTGTCTTTTTGATTATGAAAAGGAGACACTGTCCTGTCCTGCACAGTTTCAGGAAATATTTCCAGAGTTAAATAAGGTGGTTGATTAATTTAGTTTGCTCTCTGTTTACTCCGTCTCTCATTTAAAAGGACTTCTCTTGGTATGAAATTACCATTCTAATCGTCCCTCGTCACAGGCCCTGTGTAATTTATGCCATTCTTTTCGGGTTTGGGTTACAAGTGCTGCACATGGTATTCTGACGTTAATAATAATGCTATAATTTTCTTGTTTGCCCCCATCCTAATATCTCTGGTTTTGGTGGTAGCTGCACATAGATTTGAAGTATATTCTGAGGTGATTGCAGGTCCATTTCTTTGGTTCGTGTGATTAACTTGTATCACAGCATATCTTGGGGCAAAAAAATTAAAAACAAATCCTTGCTTTAGTTTAATGAAGGTTGAACTTCATTTGCCATCTGACAGGTCATTCATCTAGTTTGGGTGGACCCTTCCAAAGACTTTCAGCATCTTATTAAAAGGCCCTTTTTTAACTGAAATTCAAATAGTTACAATTAGTGAGATTATGGTTCCTGTGAAGTTACCTGTTATACCATGTCTGCCTTATTTCAGTTCTTTTTGTTCTAGGTAGCTTCAGCAAATTAACAGAGACAGAACTCAATAGGCTGTGTTTTGCTTGAGGTCTCATTTTAGGAAAGAAAAAGCCTAATTTTCTGTTCCTCAGCCCTTTGGCATGAAAGTTGGTTTGGGTGAGGAAAATCTGTCTACCAGTTCAGCTGCTTCATGCGGAAACTCTCACATTCTGTGGATATCTCTAGGGAACACTGGGTGACTGTTAATGCTTTCTGCTGTCAACTTTGTTTCAGAGTGTCTGGTTTCTGATAGCACTCCTCTCAAGAGAATGTGTCTAGAACAGATGAAGCTGAATTTTCATGAACTTCCATTTTGCAGAGTCCTATGCACAAATCTCTTTGATGCAGTGAAAAACTCAATAACCAAAGTTATTAAGCCGTCTCCTGCCTTCATCTTCTTTCCACGTCTGTGCCTTTGTTCCCCTTTCCTGTGGTGGTCCAGTAAGGCATCAGTTCTTCTACAGCTTTGTTACTTCTGAAATAGTTAGACTGTGTCTTTTAGTTGTGTGATTAATTTATTTTTTATTATTTATTTTTACTTTTTTTTTTTGGTAGGCATTTTGGTTCCTTTCTTCTTGATGGACCTTCTTGCAGCTATTGAAGGTCCTTTTGACTTTGCTACGAATAAATACCTATTTTTTGAAGACTGTTTCAACTTTTATTGTATTTTGAAGCTAGGCAGGCAGGCAGAGAGGGGTAGATGTTTTGCCATCCTGTTTTTACTGCTCTGAGTAAGTACTTACAGGGCTTAGTTTGTGTGCCTGTGGTTTTCTTAAGCAGTAATCCATGCTTTGCTTAGGGATTTTTGTTTGCCTTAGTTTCAGATCTTTTTGTTTAACATTGCCTCTGTCAAAGCATTGCTTTCTGAAATGGCAGCTGTTGTGCCACACCTCCTCCCAGAATGTGGAATCTAATTTTTAGCATAATCCTTAGTAGTTCAATTCCTGTTAATTGCAACTGTGACTTTGTAGGATGGGCTGGACTGATGTAACAGCTCGTTGCCCAAGAGGGGTTATTCCCTACCCTGCTTCTGACTGTCTTGCCTGCTCACCTTGCATTAGCTCTGGCACTCAGCGTGATGCCTGGGCCACCATGGTTAGCTAACCTGCTAGAAAACTAAGCCAAAAAAGGTAGGCAGGTAGGTTTCTGCTGGCTTGGAGAGTTGAATTGGCTCCTGGGGGAGTCGTGTGGATTTGAGAGGCTGAAAGGGAGGACTCTAGGTCTGAAAGCAAGGGGGTTGGGTAGCTGTTTGGGTGCATTTTTCTGAAGAGCAGAGCTAATCTGGGTCAGGAAGCCTGTCTTGTGCCCTGTGACCAGTTATCCAGTGAAGTAGCAGCTTGTTTAGAAATTGCTTGTCTGCATTTTGTTCAACAGTTCACATAGGAAGTAGTCAAAACCAGAGTCACTCTGTTCTTACTGTTTTAGACTTTGCTTTTTTGGCCTAGTTTTTGTTGCAGAATTACACACTTTATATTACCAGTTTCCGTTTGAAGGACAAATATAAACTTGGCAAGAGATTTACCTCGTTGGACCTTGGATTTTCTGTCTATACTGGTTCAGCTGCCCGGACCTCTCCTCTTTATGGAACTACTGTTGTGGCATGTATTAGAGGCAGTGCTAAATACTAACCTTCCTCCTTTTCTTCTTTCCCCTCCTTTTCTTTTTAGACACACACCATGCATGTCTTTTGCTTGGCTGATGTCTCCCAGATTGAGCCCACTCTGTTGCTTTTTCTTCTGTATTTCAGAGTAATAAGGTTTTTCCAATTGTGAGGCATTTTGGTTAATGAATTTTTGTATACAACAAAACCTGTATTTTTCTAGCTTTTAGTTCTAGTGGGTGGCTGGTTTTTATATAACATTTTGATCTGATATCCTGCTGTTGTCACAGAAACAGTAGTAATTATTTCCTGTTTAATTAGGTATTTCTTCTCCAGCTTGACTGAGCAATTGGTGGATTTTTTTTAAACTCCTCCCTAGATCTGGCAATTTAGATCTCTGGAAGAGTATCATTCTTAAGAGCTACTGTTAAGAATGAGGATCCTCGTATGGTTCTCTAGAGCAGACATTGTGTAAATGCTGTACACGTTTAGTGAAGCGGGTGCATGCAGATGTGCTCTTTGCTTCTGGAAAACTTGTGTAATGCATTCCCACTGACACAGTGAAATCTGCATGTGAAGGAATTAGTTGCCGGCTCCTGCTCATGGAAACAGGGATGGGAGAAAACTCTTGTCTGTTGCTGTTAACCTCATCATCCCAAAGGCTGGGAGTTAGGGTGCTTAAGCTGCAAGTGGAAACAAAAAATGAATGTGTGTTTTCTTACATGAGCCTCTTTGAAATTTCTGGTTGCATTTGCCAACTCAGAAATACTTGTTTTGGATTGTTCTTCTGTCAACTATTCCTTATTGATGCTCTGATCTCAAAACCCATAAGCGATTGACACCTTTAGTGTGATTGCTAAATGATTATGTCCTCAACATACTGAGCTTTTGCTTAGCGTGTATTCAAGTACCTTCAAATTAGGAGTCGGAGCCAGCTACAGCATGTGTTGAAAAGCATACAGTATTTTCTCAGTCTCTCATTCACATGAGCTTAGGCAAGGAGTTGTTTCACAACTGACGATTTTAAAGGTATTTGAACAGATCTAGTAAAACCTGTCAGGGGTACCTAGTATTCATCCTTTGCAAGGAACCTTTGTGTCACTACAATCAGGATGATTTATTTATTTTTATTGAATACCCAGATTAACAAAGGCAATTCATATTCTTCCTTGTGCTAATAGCCCAAATGGTATAGGGTGCAAAGTGATAATTTATTCACATTGTCAACTTCAAGCCATGTTTTCTTAAGTAACAATTTATGCCCTTAAGTAGTTGGTAGCCTGCTGCCCCTCAAGGCACTGGTGACTTGTGTTAAATCAGATTTTGTCCCTCCTTTCTGGCTCTCATGAGTCCAGACAGGTACTGGTCCAGAGAAGGACCAGCTGGTCAAGAGTCCCACTACTGCTGGTGTTGAAGAAAGGAAGCAAAGCCTAATCTGAAGAGACACATTTCTTCTTTCCTGCCCACAATTTTTAACAGTTCTTTCGAGAACATGATGTTGAAGAAGAAATTCCTTTGTGATAGGAGGGGACCAAATCAAGCACAAAGTATGGAGAGTGCAGGTTTGGTAATGCTGCCTGCTGCTTAGACTCTATTCCTTTGGCTGGGATTTTGAAGATCCTGCTCCAGATGTATCTATAGACTTGTCTGTCTGCTACTGATACCTTTTTGGCATCACTGTCACATAAGACTTTGTGATTAGTAGCCTCATATGTTTAAACAGACTTGTTCTGAAACTGTCACCAGCTACTACCCCCTTTCTTTCTTAGCTTTAGTTGCCCTAGTGCTCTGTAGAGCATAGTGACCTATGCAGCCATAGTCAGAGAAATGAATTCCTGACAGAAGGATACAGTGTTGTTAAAAATAAATAAAATTGCCAAACTTTTTTTTTTTTTTTGGTAGACTAGCAGTGTCCCTGAAGCCTGTGATTATTATTTCTTTCTTTTTCCCCCCAGCACGGCTTGTGCATCCCAGCTGCACACAGGATGCTTAACTTCAGGATCTCCTCATTTGTATCCACTACAGTTGTTGCCCAGTGATTACCTTACTAGTACAAGTTGTCCCCAAACCGTATTAACAAGACTCCCTGATAATCTCACGTCTTCATTAAAGCTTCAGTAATTTTTTTTGGTTAATCTTGGAGGTTAAAAAATGATGACATTTGATTCATGGGCATCTCGCCTCTCTATGTTCTTGCTATGAAAATAATGTGTTGGGAAAAGGAATATGGAACAAAAATCCTGCTTGACACTTCAGTGGTGCCGCTTTCTCATATGTTGCCTTCATTTTATGGTACAGATAAAAGGAACTCTTATTTTTGCCGTTTTTAATGTCTTTGTGCCATCATACAGCGATAAGTAGAGACTTCTGCCATTGGTGAGGTGGACAAATAATGTCACACAGGGAAGGCTGCTGGAGAAAATTAATTTTTTTAACTCTTTTTCTCTGCAGTCTCTCAAGTTTTTGCTAATCCTTGACTTTTGTAAGATTTTCACCCCTCTCAGGATAACTATCTGCCTGCAAATTATTTGCAAATGCCAGTACTCCCAGCATTGCAGATGAGTGTTATCGTGTCAAGGAACAGTGGGAGGTCTGAGATCAGCTGCAGGGGTCATGACCTGGGTAGATCTCTAAACACAGAAATGCCCATAGCATTTATATCCAGACTTTATTGCTGGCTATTTTTTATAGTTTTAGGATTTATTTTTTTACCCCCCATTTGTGGATCCACAACAAGCTCTCAAGCTGTTATTTTAAGAATCAGTACCTTTTACAGTATTTGGTGAGTCTCATGACCAATCAATAAAGATGTGAGCATCTTTTAAGTTCTGTAATTCTGGCCTTCTTTGATTTGAAAGTGGGTGAGGGAAGAAGCCAAAGCAGGACTGGTCTCACCTTCTGTTTGCTGTGTAGGTGGTAGGGCGGGCACAGCATTCAATGCAGTAGTGGTCCAGCCCAGTGCAGCATCCTTCAGAAGCTGGTGTTCTGGCACTGGGGAGTGGCTTTGTTGCTCTCTCCCTATAGCTGCATGCTGGGGCATGGAAGTATCCTGAACTATAGGGCAAATGACTCTCCAGTTTTCAGTTAGTAGTCAAATGCAACAGTTTGAGAAGTGAAATCATTAGTACCATAACGTACATTGCTTCTTAATAGATTTTTGAAAATGTTGCTTCCTTGATCGTTCAGTAAAATGTAGGTTTGGGCATGACAGAGACCTGTACAAAATGCAGTCAATCTGCTGAGTAATTGCTGCTGCAGCTGAACACAGAGCTGGTGTGGATATGAGGGGAATGCTTTCAAATTCCTTTGTTGCTGGTGGGGTTTTTTCGCACCCTTGCAGCAAGAGTAGAATGCTGTCGCTGGTGAAGAGCAAGGGGCACCTATTGCAATGAGCAGGAAGTGGTCTAGCGGGATTCCTGGAAGAAGTTGCATGCACTGCAGGGTCCAGTACTCGATTCTCCCTGGGCCCTGTTTGTCTGCTGTGACATCCGTGTGTATTCTAACAGCTTTGCAGTCACTCTCCCAGTGCTTGCTTTGTTTATGGATTTTTAACGTAGCATGGTAAAGGACTTGCATAATTTAGGACTGTTGTGTTGCAGTGTAGGGTTTCCTGAGCATAATTAAAGTTTCAGATCTCCGTACAAATTAGCTGCCTAGTGGTTTGTTTTTTGGTTTGGGGTTTGTTTCTTTTTTTAGATAGCTTGCTAAATAAAATAAATCGGATGAGAAGTTTTATTGGAAGTGTGATTTCTACAAACGTGTAGTGGAGAAGAGCATACTAATGATGGAATTCTTGCTCTTTGGTTCACTGTTGGTAAGCACAGATGTGGATTATTTTAAGTGAATGTTTCGAGTGTAACAGAACTTAATGATGCCTACCTAATGAAAATATATGCTGTAAGCACAATAAAAAAAAAGTGCATGGTGTATTTGGAAAAAAACCAATATAACCTTGCATGAAACATATACAAGATGTTTTAATTTGTCCCTTCCTGAGGTTGTTGTTGGTTTGGGGTTTTTTTGAAGCAAAAAGCGGTTTCACTGCTTTAGACCTTTGTATATCTCAGTTGCTCTTTGACTCCACGTTGTCAGAAAATGTTGAGTTCAGAATGCAGAGCTGGTTGCTGTGTTCTACTTTCTAAATTTTTATCTGGAATTTTTTTTTTTTGTAGGCTCGAAATGTCAACACGGGTGAGCTAGCAGCGATAAAAGTAATAAAGTTAGAACCAGGTAAGTGTTTCTTAACTGCAGTAGGCCATGTAAATTAAATATTTTCATGCTTAAGATACAATTGCACAAAATCAACGGAGTCCACTTTTTGAAAGAAGAGATAATGGCTGCTTTTAGTGTGGGACAAAATACACTTCTGAAAAAATAAGCAACATGACAAGTGAGTCGTGAGAGGAAAAAATATCACTGGAGAACAGTTAATGGAAAGCTGATAAAAATTTCAGTGAGAGTTGTGGGTTTTGTCTTAAATACTGTTTTCAATCCGTGTGGTACAAAACCCTATATAGAACAAAAGAAATGAGGAAGCCAGCAAGGCAGAAAAGAATTCACCTGGAAAAAGCGTAGAGGGAGAAATAAAAAGAAGGAAGTGTTAAATAATACGTGAGCATTTTAGTATGTGAGAATTGAGTACATTTCGTGAAATTCTCTTGGAGACTTTGATTAGGGCTTCACTGTGTGCTTGATTTATGTTTGAACTGTGCTTATGTTGTAATTTCACAAAGTACATATACCCTACAGATCGTTATCAGCCTGCAAGTGCTGTTCTATTAATATGGCTAAACTTGTTGAACAAGAGTACAGTATCTGGGAAGGAAAATGTCCAGACTTTTTGATTACCTTGTACCTGTTGGTGTTCTCTTTCAAGATTTGATGTTGGGGAGAGCAGAGAGGGGTTAACATTTTAATTACTACCTGGTTTGATCCTTAAGGTCTGTGTGGACGAGAAGAAAAATTACTAGTTTCATAATTATTTTTTTTTTTCCTCTTACAATTCTGCAAGTGATCTAAAATGTTGTGTTGATATAATGCATGCACATTTAAAAATTTGAGACCAAGACAGTTTGTTAATACGTAGTCCCAAAAGTGTATGTTCATCACACTTCTTATTCACACTGGAAGTTGTGGTCTCAGACTGTCTTGTCTTGTTCTGCTGCTTTGGCATTTTTGCTGGAGTACTTGGCAGTGCATGACATGGGTTACCAGTGCAGCTATGACAAGCAGGACTCAGCAGACTCAGCACATGTCAACCTTTAAAATAAAGCAACTTTTTACTTAGCTGACTACCACTCTGAAAAGTATGAAGTGACTTGATTGAAGAGAGTGTTGTATGAGTTGTGCTAAGTAGGACTTGAGAAAATTGTGCTGTATACATTCTCTGTGATGTGGACAGAGCCTGGGGATGTACTGCAGCTGGGGTAATTTGCCCTCATGCCATGCTGATGGGGCAAACAACTGGAATCTTGCAGTTAAAATATTTTTGATGGTCTTTGGATACCTGAGTGGTGCACAAAGAATGTGCTTTATCTACCTTGTGTTTGGTCAGTGACATCAGTTCCTCTCTGCAGTTGCTGCTTTCAGCTGTGATAGAGACTTGACTCACAGCTTCAGGTGCAGTGTCCGTATTCCAGAACTGTGTCACTGCTTTTCTTTGCAAGTTCTGCAGATTGAGGGAGAGTGTGAAGACTAAGGTTTAATAATTTTTAGGCACCCTAAAGCTTATGTTACTTGAGTATTTTGGATGCATTGTAAACACATCTCAAATACTGGAGCATTCATTTTCTTTCAGAGATACCTGTCCATAACGTGAAAATAATTTCTTGTTTGCTCTTCAGTGTCTGCATGTTTAGAGGTCTAACCAGGATGTAGCAAGCTGTCAGCAGTACACCACAGATAGTATGCAATCTGTTGTGATATTATCTTGCAGCTTGTGTTTTGAAATTTGCTATTGGCTAAATAAAATGCATGTGAATGTCAGATTTCTGGTTAAAAGGAACAAGATGGATAGGTTGCCAGTATGTCGATGTATTGGGAGAAATTTAAAACATGTTTTCTTAGATAATAGCTTGACCAGTTCTGTTGAAATTTGTTGCGTTACATTTGAAATTTATTAAAGGCTGTATTTGAGAACTGATTTTGCATTGCAGCAATTCCTAAATAGGAGCTTAGCATTCTAACTTTTTAGACAATAACTTTGGCTTCTTGTTTAAAAGCTCTTTTGAGTTACTCTGTGTGCTACAGCAGTACACTAAAAGGAGAATTTTGACATACTTGGACTTTTCCTGGTTTTTTTTAACTTGCTTATAAAGTCTCATAAGTTATTCATGAAGTTTAATGGTTATTTTAGGCCTTCAGGCTTGTTTCACCTACAAAGTCCTTGAGGTTAGTAAGAATGAGTTTATTGAAAAGTTGCAGCAGCATACTATTGAATATTTTTTTGCTGAGGAAGATGTTATAATGGGTGTTGAAACCTAGCCTATTAGCAGGGCATATGCAAATGGACACGACAGGGTCTTTGGGAAAATAGAGACTTAAGAAAGAGCTGTGACCAATATCATAAGAGATACCAGATAGATGTGAGGTCCATCTGCACCAGAGTGAAATTTCTTAAGAATATAGTTACTTATTGCTAAGTGCTTGTTAATAAATACTGATTTACAGCTGCTTTATGTCTGTGGAACTGACAGGTAATTAGTTTTAATTACTCAAAATGTTTATTTTATAAACATGTACTGAGAGTCTAGTTGAGATGTGGGTATGAACCAGGCCAATGAAAACATTAATTCTTCTGCTTTTCAGGAGAAGATTTTGCTGTTGTGCAGCAGGAAATCATTATGATGAAAGACTGTAAACATCCAAACATTGTTGCTTATTTTGGCAGCTATCTCAGGTACAGTTTGTTTCTTTTGCTTACTTAAAAGTGGCTCTCTGTCTTCTTGTGAAGAACAGGTCTATAAGGTCACTTAGGCAAAACATAATTTACCAAATAAGTATTATGCATTATATTTATTTATTTATTTACCTTAAAATCTTTACTGTTTACTACAGTGTCTCTCTGTAAATAAAGTTTCTCTTAGGAAAATCTCTCACTGACTATGTAGCTATGTTTCCTTGGAAATGAGTTGTTGTTTAAAAGCTTTGAATTTAATACATAAATGGAAAATTAAGCAGCAATACGACAAGTATGAAGAAGAATCTGTGTACATAGTATCTCTTAACTCTGTTCCAGTAAAATGTCTCTTAGATTTTCAAAACTGTGTAAAGTATAAATATTGCATAATACAGGTAGGATTCTCAAAACTATTCTGACTTAATGTGTTGACACACAGAGTTGTCTGAAAACTCAAAATTGAATGTTATGGGGAAATAAAAGGAAAAAAAATTGCTCTTTTTCTTGCTTAACTGTAGTAGTGCTATGTTAACTTTTAATGACAATTTCATACTGAAGCACTTAGGAGTGTAAACTGTGCAGCCTTTTTAAGAAGCCAAATAGTGATTTGTCTTTTGGATTTGTTTTGAAATCTAAAAATGATTGGTATTTGATGTCTTTCATCTTTGTTTTTCTCTCTTGAGCTTCAGAGTTGTTTAGAACACTTAATGTAGTATATGTAAATTGTTCTGTCTCGTTATTCTTTTGTATAATTCTTTTTGTAAGGTATTATGCTTACTTGTTACAAGTACAGTAAACTCATACTTGCCACGGAGACAGCCACAAAAGAAACAGCAGTCTCTGTCCAGAATGGGTGTTTATTGCAAGCAAAGCTGCCCAGCACTCCTAGCCAAGTCCCAGTGCAGGGAGCTGTTGGGAATTTACTACACAACTAATTCCTAAACCTTAAGGAAAGGTGAATCAAACTGGGCACACACTCACTGACCGAGGGGAAACCTCCCACACCAGAGTGCCCAAGGTATCACTCACCCAAAGGCTCACTCAGTCCACAGAGACTCCCTCAATCCATGGAGGTGTCCTTGGATGTGTGTCCAGGGGGAGGGTCTGACTGCCAGGCCCCCTGCTCTGAGAGAAACCAGCTCCTCTGGTTCTCAGGCGGGACCCCATTTATACCCTAGTCGAGGGTGTATCGTGGTCATTCTAGTTGGCTGGGGGGCAAACCCAGACAAGCCCAGACTCCGAGCCCGTTAACTAAGGGTCCAGACCCTGAGGTCCCTGTCAGTCACCGTGAGGTGCAGCTTAATGGCCCAGGCCCCAAACCTCTCTGGCACACCCCGTTTGGTTTGTCTTTTTTTGTCTGTCGGGGAGGCTGCCCCTGCCACGGTACTCCATAACAAAGTCTCAGTATTGAGAAAATTGATGGCTAGTTTCTAATAATTTTTACTATTATAATTTTAATACATCTCGACAAATGTTTTTTGATAGATATAGCAATTTCTTGATATTCAAGGAACAGACTTTGAAAATAGCCTTTTAGTTCTGGATTTTGTGTGCCTAATGTCATAACTTTAGGCACATCATGCTACATATAAAAAAGCTTTTAAAAGGTTCTGAAAAGTCACGATGCTTTTTACAGTAGAGGCCTCTCATTTCTTTCAGGTCTTTCAGGTATGTGCTGTAGCCAAAAGCTTTTAGTAATATAGGCCAAGTGCTTTTGGGTTCAAGGTGGGAGGGTATAGGTGGTATTTTCACATGAAAAATCTTGGTACGGAAAAGGATTTAATCAAAAAATTACTATATTTGAAGCAGGAATATATGACAGTATTTGGCTTTATATTTGGAGTGCATATTGTCCTTTTAAAAATCCTTTCAAATTTGACCAAGTTATCTTCGGAAATAATATATTTCTTTGCCTTTCACTCTAGATCAGCTGGAGTTTAGCAAATCCCAGTTACTGTTTCTTTTCTAGTCAACAGTGTCTGCTTTGGTGTATGTTTGCAGTTCTACAGAAGAGCTAACACGTGTTTCCCGGCTTTCTTGGCCTTTTTTGAGTGTTCCTTGTTTTGCTCTGGGGTGAGCTGGAGCATTTTGTGATGTGACTTTGATGCACGCTGAATGTCTGCATAGTTGGAGCGAACTGAAATTGGGCAAGTTGAGTGTGCCAGAACTTGGAGGTAGTGTTGGGGAAGAGAGGGAGAAAGAGAGGTTTCATGCAGAAGCTCAGCTGACTAATGCTGTCCTAAGGAGTTTCTCCTCCCTGCCTCTTGTATATAGTGTCCTGAATAGCCCTGGATACTCACTGAAACCATGTGTTGTTACTGGTGGGGTTCATTGCATCTTTCTCAGTATGGGTATCTTGTTAGCTTTTGTCTGATGGGTGGAAGTATTGCATGCTGACAAGATGTGATTCAGTTCAGTAGAATCTGTGTTTTGAATTACGTTCACTTTATAGTTGTTTCGAAGGTCTGTAGTAGAAAAGCTGGTCATATTAGTACTTCACAGACATAGTTCAGTGTGGAGCCTGAAGGAAGTTTCCAAGAGCAAATGTATTTTCAAAATAAAATTAAGTGGAAATGCACTGAAAGTATGAGAACAAAGAGGGAAGCAAGCCACTGACTAGCCCATTAGATGAACATCTGTACACTGTGCTGAGGCTGGGAGCGTGTGGTTGTGTACTGCTTGCATTATCACGTATACATGTGCAGGAAGGGATCAAAGTCTGAAGATAAAATCAAGAAGCCTTCCTGTTCTGGCATCCCATGCCCTGAAGGATGCGTGTCTTGGCAGCTGGAGTGCTTTTTTAATGCTGAGCTGGTCTGCGAGCTGCGTTACGTACAAGTTTGTGCGAGTGTACATACGGATGGAGCCTGTGTACGTGTAGGGACTTGGTATTCCAAACTAGGAGTGTCTGCACTTCAGTTTTGATTGTTTGAGGTTAATTTGAAGGTTAATTTAAGTTGTGCATAACTTCCATTCTATGCAATACTGGCAGGCTTTTTCTTGTGTATGAAAGTCAATGCTTAATACTGCTACATATCTCAAAGTCATGGCAAGTTTGGGTTTTGTTTTTTTTTTTTTGAGAATTTGTGGAGTTACTGTTCTGCTTGCCAGCAGGTTGTCAAGTGTCAAAGTTGGGAAAGGATCTCATGGTCTCCTAAAGGCAGCATTTGGAAGCTTCTTAAGTGGATGTTGCATTTTCTGGAAGTTGTGTGGCTGAGGACCACATACTGTTCTGCTGTCCTGTTGCACCTCCTTAATCTTCCTACCAACGTCAAAGCCTGCCTTTGTTTGGGAAGAAGGCACCTTTTAGTGTGTTAAGATGTCCTTGATTGCACATGATGACATTATTTGTACCTGTCCGCAGTACTGGGAAGGAAGTTGTGTTGAGGTTTTTCTTGATCTGTGACATTAAGTCTGGTATGCTCTGCAAACTTGAAAGTCATTGTTATAAACCTTTACAGAAGACAAATGTGGAAGAAGGAAGTAAGTGAGGAATGGCAGAGGGGAGGGCTGGGGCTCTGCAGTGTTGTTGAAGTTACTCTGAGCTGGTTTTTTTCACGTATGAACTTTTGCCCGGAATGTGATGATTCCATTTGTTTCTGGAGGTGAGATTATTTGCATTGTGTAAGCACTGACAAATGTATCCAGTAGTCCCACCAGCTGCTTCTTTGCTTTTAACTAGGCATAGTGAGAACACATAGCTTAATGTAACTAAGAAAAAGGTGTTTATGATGACTTTAATATTTCATGTGGAAAAAACAAATATTACTGTTGCATTCAACTTTCTTCTACAATCTTTAGATTGAAAGGGTGACTCTTCTCATGATGCTGTGTTCAGACTAGGGGTGCTTTTAAAATAGACTTTTGTAGACCCAGAATTAAATTTTGGCAAATGTATGTATTTTGGCATTCTCCTGTGCTTTTAATTGGTCTCTCTCTCTCTTTTTTTGGTGTAATGCTTCTATTTGGTTTGAGCAATCAAATAGCTGTCATTGAGGCTTCTCATTATCTGACCTTTTGTTTTACAAATATCTTTCAAGGCTAAGAATCTCAAGAACAATATCAGCCTATGCTTGGCACTTACCAGCTTACTGCTCCCCATGCTTCTGTTTACTTAAAGATTTTTCAGTCGGTCAGATTTTCACCTTGCTGTTAGCCTAGGTGTTCAGATGCAGAACTAAGTGGTACTGTTAATTTTTGTCTCTTGTTATGTTTGCTGTGAGCCCCACGCTCTCTGAAGACGCACACAACTGTGTACATTTGTTACTGTTGATTACGTGGAACTTCTTCACTCCTCTCAAAGCACTTAGGCACAGTAATAAAAGGCCAGATAGAGAATTAGAAATGTAATCTCCTCTTTTGATCCTCTTACATTTTTTTTATCCTTTTCTATAGGTCTTTTTCACACTGGGAAGTTAATGACCACTAAGTAAAGGTGTGAATTTACAGCACTTACCTACTTCATAGAATCATAGAATGGCTTGAGTTGGAAAGGACCTTCAGTTCACCCAGTTCCAACCCTCTGCCATGGGCAGGTGCACCTTCCTCTAGACCAGGTTGATCAAAGTCATGTCTGTTACTTTGCAGGTGCTCTGCTGCTTCCCAAGGATGCTGGAGTTGTCCTGTCTTTTTTTTCCCCACTTCTGCACTGCTGCTGCTGTTGGTATCAAACAGAATGCAGTCATGTGGGAAACAGTGGCTGTTGTGAGCCCAGTGCCCCAAAAAGGGTCCCTATCAGAGACCTGCATCATTGTGGGGAATATGCAAGGAGCTTACAGATATGTCTCTTCAGTGTTCTTTCTCACCTTATATTCCCCTGATGCCATTGCTAATTGTTTTCTTTCACAGGTAGTTACATTGCTCCTGTGTATGACTTTGATCGATTATTTCAGAGGAAAGCCTTCGTATTGTTTCAAGCAGTGCTTTAATTAACCCCTGTAAATGTATGGAGTTAACAGCCAGGGACTTGTGTTTCCTAAAACCTCTGTAACACCTGAGCAATACTTTTCCCACCACTAGAGGAAGCAACTGGGTACGTAGCTTTGAGGACCTTGTGAACTATGGACTTAAAAGGGGAGGAGATCTAAGAAAGTCAGTTTGTTCTTTGAACAGCTGCAGCTGTTACCTGCTGGTGAGAAATACTTGCAATTTGCAGCTCAGGGGATAAGCTCAGCATTTACACCATTGCCTTGCAAAAACACTTCCACAAATGTTGGCATTGCCTACAGGAGTGTCCCAAGTATCCTAACAGAGCCTTATGAATGCAAGAAATCCAAGACCATGGGTCGTGGGCAAGCTGCAGAACAATCATTATTCTTTCCTTTCATTATCCTGTGTTCCATCTGCTCTAAGGTGGTTGTGTGGGATATTTCTTTCCTACGTGTTTTGGTATCCAAGAGTGGCTAGTCAAGTCCTAGATTTTCTGCTTTCCAGAGCGCGTTTCTGCAGCCACACATGGTACATCTGTCTTACCTGTGAAAATTATTAGGTGAAAATAGAATTTAGTGTCCATAATAGAAGATACGTTTGAATCCCTCAGCCTGTTGTCCTTTACTGTAAAGCACCTTTTATGGAGGTATATTGAGTCAAACTGAACTGATTCCTTTAATAAGAGGAACATGAAGAACTCCCTTCTGACCCCTGCCACCAAAAATATCTATAGGTATTTTTGAGGGAAAAGACTGACTCCAAGAAGGCACTTGCGCACAGCATGGTCTCCACTCGTGGAGTTTTGGCTGAAGCACTAGAGTTTCACTCCATTTGTTATGTAAGAAATTGAGTTGAGAGATATCCCTAGGGCTTTTTGGTTTGGATTTTTTTTCCTTTTTTTTTTTTTTTGGTGTCAATTCCTCTGAAAAGCAGAGGAGAAATGAAAATGAGGAAGAAATAAGAACCCACATCTGTTTTGCCTTTACTGTCAGTAAAAATTTCATTTTCATAGTAGATCTTGAACAAAATCAATGTTCGTGTTTTGCAAATACTGTTTCTATTACTCTGATAAGCCCTGGAATGTTTTTGGTGTTTCATGAGTTGCTATTTTGACAGTGAAGTATCACATAAAGCTTAAATCATATTCATTATTTGACTTGTACTTTTTGTAGTACAGAGCTGGATATGTTGTACTTTTTAATGTTTGAGTTCCCTAACTTACTTTTTATAGGTGCAGTTTTCAAACCTGACAGCTAATGCATGATTTTGCTCACTTTTCAGACGAGACAAGCTATGGATTTGTATGGAGTTTTGTGGAGGTGGCTCTCTACAGGATATTTATCATGGTATGTCAAAACTGTAGTTCCTTAAAATCTAAGTAAAGCTCATTTTCAAAAAAAGAGATGATTATAATGTTTTGGAATCAGAGAGGAGGAATCCTGTATTTAGTATCCATAATAATCCATTGAAAGTCAGTTTTATCTTACGTATTTACATAATTGGGTTTGTTTTTTTTTTAAAACAAAATTAGCTATAGTGGGATTTTTTTGGAGTAGCAGAAGTTATTTCCTTCAGTAGCTCATATATCCATCACTACTTTTTAAAGGCTGTAAAATTAGACAATATTGTATAGTAAAAATAAAAAACATATATCTTGGTGTGCTGTCTTCATAGCCGTTTCGTTTCTGAGCTTTTGAACTTTGCTTCATTATATTCTGTACCACTAACTACAGATACCTAGATAAGTGAATTGATTATTATGGATGCTCTTTCTTTTTGTAAACAATGATGGTTTTGTATGTTTGTATAGCAGTAGTGCCAAGAGGGTGTCTGTGTTTTTTTTTTTTTTTTTTAAATGCTGGATGCATGATGTGAAAAGCAAAGGCAGCCTATATATTTGCTTTAGGCTTATGTCCAATGTGGAAAAGAAACAAGGGGCATGTATGAATCTATTGCATAAACAGAGAATCAGTCAGTTGACTGCTCATTTTCAAGAGACAAAGTCAGTTCTGAGGGACTTTATTGCCCTGGAATTAAGACTTAGGAAAGAAATATGCCAGAAGTGAGTAATGGCTCTGTGGTTCTTAGGTGATATTTTTCAAACAGGAAATCCATCCATATTCTAAATCGTGAAGATTTTACGCATAAGGATCTTTACATCTTTCTCCTGTGAATAAACAGCATGTATACCTTTTTACATATAATTTGGGTGCAATTGAAACAAAGCACCAGTTCACAAGTTCAGATAAGGCTCATGGTGCAGTCATTTGAGCATGACCTTATTAATCCTTCACATCACTGCTAGCACTGATAAAAGCATTGTATCTAATAGACTTTGTTATGTGGAACACCTGTAGAGTAGGAAATGAGCTTGTGCTGCATAAATGCCTGAACAGATGTTGTACAGGAACTGTTTCCTGTTGCATCTGATTTTTGGCTTATCTGCCAGTAGAGTGGAAGGTTCTTTTCTGAACTTAATTGCATCCCAAAGGGTGTTATTCCAATTGAACTACAGGTATGTGTAATCTTAAGTCATTTAAGTTAATCAGTATTAAATTTCTCAAAATAAACATACATTCCTAGAAATATGTTCTCTAGCTGCTAATATATTTAGTCTTACATGGGTTTGGTGCTTTTCTTTCAGAAAAGGGAAGATGGATGTAGACCTGTTTTGAGGATATGTGTTGCACAACACTGTATTATGGTTGTTGGTTTTGTAGATAAATCTCGTTTCATTTTTAATTCACTACTCCTTCAGTTTCCTTTGAGAACCCCCATCCAACTTTTCTGTTTCCTCTGCAAAACCTGAGAAGCTTTCAGTGAGGAGTGCATTTCCTGGTGTTAAAACCCTTTAATTTCAGGATCAAAGTCCAGTGACTGGGGACGTATCATAGACCATTCCTTCAGTTTGGTTTATATATTTGTTCAGAATTTATTGACTTTTTTTCCTCTAAGGGACTTAAGTGAAGTGTGGGACCTTGGAGGAAGACTCAGTCTTCCCTTGGGAAGTTGCTAAGCCTGCTCAGAGGAAGAGTTTGAGTGGGTACATGGTGTCACAGGCCCAGGAGCAACAGTGCTGGTAGCTAATGCAAGAAAGGGTTGAGAAGGTGCAGAGAACAGGTTGTGTGGCTGCAGGGAACAGAGAGCAGGTCATGTGGCAGTGGGAACGATGGAAGGAGAGAGCAGGTTGCAAAGGGTAAAAGGAGCTTCCTAGGACTCAAAGGGAACTGAGTGTAGCTTCCTCTATCTCAGAGTCACTGGATTGGAAGCCCAGCCCTGTATGGAAGGACACAGTGGGTTTGTGCAGGTGGAAGAGTTCTGCTTAAATCACTGCTTCTGTTTCTATTTCCTCTTAATTACTTTGAGATTTGTATATGGAGGAAGTTAGTTTCCATTCCAACGAGACTGGATATTTTTTTGAGTTTAAAAAATGTTTGGTGGTCTTTGGGATCCACAGTTTGGGGTAAAGTCTAAGCACATTTACTTTGAGGCTTCTAGTGTAAGATCCAATGAATGTTAATGGAAGTAATTGAGCTATGAGTTTGGAATGGACAGGATCTTGCCTGATTTTGAAAATTACCGGTTTTTTCCCCTTCCATTTCAGTGACTGGACCACTTTCAGAACAGCAGATTGCCTACGTAAGCAGAGAAACACTACAGGTAGTGTTCACAAGTTCTTGTGGTTGACTTTTAATGTAAAAGTATTAAAAGCTAAAAATATAGAAATATGTGTGATGCCATGGAAGTACAATGTTTGGATGTCTAAGCATTTTCTTCAGACTTCTGAGGAGGTCCTGTATTATAGCCTAGAACTGATATGTATAATGGTATAAATAAATTACCTTGTATCCTTTGAAGAAAACTGTCATCATCTTTCTGCTGTTAATTGACATATATATATATATACACACATGTATTTAAAGAGGAGAAGCAGCACATTTATTAATCCATATTTGTGGTTCAAATTCATTATTGCAATTTTGAAAGAAAATTTCAAGTGTTGGTTTTTTATATCTGATCTGTCCCAATAAGAAAAATAATTGCCTGTGTACTTGAGATATTTGGGTTAAGGTCACCAGCCCCTTCCTGTGGGCATGCTAGCTTTCACTTTCCTTTCCGAAATTAAAGATTCAATTCACAAATAAAACTTAAGTCAGAAGTGGCATTTTTGGTTGATGTCTTGCTTCCATGTGAGAGAGCAGTTCTTGGCTTCTAGTGAATGCAGATCTGTTGAATGCCATCAGCTGAGAGCTGCTGCCTCTCTGAAATGTTCTTTCAAGATAACTCTGTACCTGAGCCAGCTCCTTTGCATGCTACTTATCATCTCCATATGCTATGCCAGAGATTGATGGCTTCTGATTTACAGGACATGGATTTTTTTAAATTTTTTTTTTACAGTGAAGTCTTATGTAACATCTAGAAGTCCTTGGTTTTTGGACCTTTTGTTCTTACAGACCTTTAAAGGTCATCTAGTCAACCCCCCTGCAGCAAGCAGGGGCATCTTCAATTAGATCAGGTTGCTCAGAGTACTGTCCAACCTGACCTTGAATGTTTCCAGGGATGGGGCATCTACATGCTCTCTGGGCAGCCTGTTCCAGTGTTCCACCACCCTCACTCTATAAACATTTTCTTCCTGACGTTTAGTCTAAATCTCCCCTCTTTCAATTTAAAACCATTGCCTCTTGTCCTGTCACTACAGGCCATACTAAAAAGTTTGTCCCCATCTTTCTTATAAGCACCATTTAAGTATTGAAAGGCCTCAGTAGGGTTTCCCTCGAGCCTTCTTTTCTCTGGGCTGAACCACCCCAACTCTCCTAGCCTTTCTTCATAGGAGAGGTGTTCCATCCCTTAGACATTTTGGTGGCCCTCCTTTGGACGTTCTCCAACAGGTCCATGTATTTCTTGTGCTGGGAGCTCCAGAGCTGGACATAGTATTCCAGGTGAGGTCTCACCAGCGCGGAGTAGTGAGCAGAATCACCTCCCTTGAGCTTCTAACCATGCTTATTTTGATGCAGCCCCTGATGTGATTTGCTTTCTAGGCTGTAAGTACAGACTGTCAGTTCATGCTGTTTTTCATCCACCAGTAATCCACAAGTCCTCTTCAGCAGGGGTACTCTCAATGCTTTTACCCCCCTGTGTGTGTTGTTACTGGGGGTTTCCCTGACCAAGTGTCCTTGCACTTGGCCTTGTTGAACCTTGTGAGGTTCACATGGGCCCACTTCTTGAGGTCCACTTCTCCAGGTCCCTCTGATGGCATCCCATCCCTCGGGCATGTTGACTGCACCACTGTTGTCATCTCCAAGTTTGCTGAGGGTGCACTCGATCCTATTGTCTGTGTGATTGGTGAATGTATTAAACAGTACCGATCCCAGTATGGACCCCTGAGGGGCTCCACTTTTTACTGATCTTCATCCAGACATTGAGCTGTTGATGATTACTTTCTGGATGTAGCCATTCAGCCAATTCCTTATCCACTGAATAGTCCATCTGTCAAATCTGTAATCTTCTCCGAATCTAGAGAAGTGTTTCAGTAGTCTAGAATGGAATTTATGAAATCGTTGCTTATTGTATGGGAAGATTTCTGCATTAATATGTGTAAATTGCTTGTGAGAAGGAAACTCCAACTTCGTATTTTCTGAATGTTATCCATGGACCCATTTTTGTATATTTTAAAGTTGTCTGTAAAAACATGCTTGTGACACTGACCAAATATAATGTGTATAGTTTCTGATATCTAGTTGCAGTTTATAATGGAGCAGTCACTTTTCCTACTAAAAAGTCTGAGAATATAGGCCATCTGTCCATGCATTAAAATATTTTGTCCAAGGTTAATATTACCATCAGTTCCCATGAATCTGGAGTTTCACTTAAATGCCTAGAATCAACATTCAGTCTCCACATCTAGAAGCCCATTAAATGGTCTGTGGTCCAAAAATACTCATTTTGGTTAGAGTCAGTGAGACTGACTCTGAAAATACAGGTCTTTTAAACATGGCTGTTAAAGTACCTTCCCCCCAGGCATGCAGTTTTGAAAATAGTGACCTCAAATTATTCCAGGGGAGTGGTAAATATGAGTAAGTTGTTGGCCTTTCTGTGCCAGTAGCATCCAGAGATTTAAATGTGAGAAGTGTATGTGAGGCTCTTACAGCTTATATCAGTTGCTGCAACCGTCAGGTAGATGCTTTAATTAGTTGCACTCTGTACCAAAAGCAAATCCAGTCCAATTTTTGAGCCTGCATGCATTCCTACATTGAGTACTCTGAAAAAAACATTGGACCAACTGGTATTGTTAGTATTTCCCCCAGAGAAACAGCTGAAAATATCTGTGAGTAGGATTTTTGTTTGTTTGTTTATTTAAGGAGCTGAATTTCATAACTGATTAGCACTTCAGCAACATTGCATTCAGAATTTCATAAACTATCAAAAAATGCTCCAAAACTATCTTCAGTGCAATCTATCTGTACACCATTGTTCACTTGAAAATCTCCAGTTCCAAATCGTGCAAGTAATTGTTTCCTCATTTTTCACATTGTTATATTTAGGACCATCCATGAAAATCCTGATAATTGAAACCAATCCAAAATTATGTTTTCAGTCAACTCTGTGATATCTTGCAAAAGACTTGTGTTTTGACATGTGTATCTCGCATGAAAATGTAGTTTTCCTGGAGGTTCGTGACCGCAGAGTGAAGAAGATGTTTATGTATCATTCTTCTGGGATTTAAACTTAAAGTTCCTGACTTGTGCTGAGTCCTAAAATGCTTTGGTACTGTCATTGAGACCCAGAAAGACAGCATAATGCTTCTGAGAGTGGAACTCCTGTGTTAGAGCTGAAGTGCTGACTGCTAGCGTGCTCGTAGTCTTAACTGAAGTGTGTAAGATACAGGAGATGACTGCACTAGGCATCCAGTGATATGACTGCTGAATAGAAGACTGTTAGTCAATTAAAAAGTCATTAACTTGCTCTAAAAAGGTGACAGTTACCGTGTCCAGAGGGAAACTTGGTTGGGGAGTGCTTCTGTCACAATAGATGTGGTGACTGGTATTCTTGCCATCTATGCTGTGCTTTAGATACTATGCTACTACATATATTGAATTTACAAATGCAGTTTGGATATACTGAAATTTAAGGATGTCCTTCAGTTAGTCATTTTGATGATTGAATTGGATCCTAAATTCCTAAATATACCTGGTAATTAAGTGAGAAATGTATATAAAATGAAAGATAATGGACTGAATTATTATCTAAATATTTTATGCAGGGACTGTATTATCTTCACAGTAAAGGAAAAATGCACAGAGATATAAAGGTAGGTAAAAACTGAAGGTATTTTTGGTGTTTTCAAAACAGACTGCATCACCTCTGATGAATCTTTACTGTTACGTATCAGTTTTGGGGGTGTTTTTAAATATGTAGGGGTTTTCTATTACAATAAAATTTTCTGCCCAACAGAAGAAAACCTTCTTTAAAATACACGTATGGAAATACACTACACTACATACACAACTTAGCTACTGAGAGGAGCAAATATAATTTAAAAGTCAGGAGATCTGCAGATGGGTATCTGTCCTGTTAAACTTGAAGGATGGACAAGGTCAGCATTAACTGTCACACTATTTATTAAGCTCCATTTATAAGGTTCACTAACTATACTTGTGTGATGTTTGCCAGAGTAGGGTGCATTTTACTGCAGGCCTGTCTTCCTTCTCTGTGAAAAGCCATAATCTGTATAAGAGATTCTGGAGGCCCATCTATATTGCCTTTCTATCTAGTTTACGGGCAGTGCTGATATTTGGAGCTATGTTTAGCCAGCTCCAGCCTTCACTCAACAAAACCTGTACCTAATTTCAGTCTTCAGATTTCTCAATCCTTTTATGATGTAATCTTATGGTACCGACTGCAGCTTCAGGTTAATGTCAATTATTGAACTGAAGTGAGCAGTACATATATCTGTACAAGAGCAAACTCTTTGAATCTAGCACTAACAGAATCTCTGTTGCATAAGGATGGAAATAATTTTGCTAAACTCTTGAATATCAAGGGAGGTCCTTATGGCTATAATAATTATCATGGCTCTCAAACAAGACAAAACCAGTTCATACATAAGAAGTGAAAATCTAGTTACTTCTGCTTTCACCTTTAGTGTTCCTCTTTCCTTTCAGTCAGTGTCAATAAATAAGTAAATTTAAAAAGTAGGAATTCATCAGCATAGGCAAATCATCACATGCAGCTTTTTGAGAGGAGTTTTGCATACAATGGCAACTTGGTAGTACCATATGTTAAAGAATACCAAACAAAAAATTTGTGTGAAACCGTGTATATCCGAGTTTCTTTATATAGCAGAATGGCAACTTGCTAATTTCCCAAGCATTACCTTGATAACTCTGCAGATTTCTTTCACACACAATCATTGGTTTGTCTTTGGCCCCAAGTTTGCCATAAGATCTCACGCAATGTTTTGGAGTTTTTTTAAATAAGGTATCAGAGGAATCTGTATTTTAATTCAAGTATGCCTCCAATTTTATTTTTTTTTTTTTTAAGGGAGCAAACATTCTTTTAACGGATAATGGACACGTAAAATTAGGTGAGTTAATACAATTTAGTACTAACAGCAGATTTTCCTGTGCTCTAAGAAGCAGTCTTCTGTATTTTGTTTAACGGTGTAATGGTTCATGTAAGGAATTAGTGAATATTGGAATTCTTTTTCTGGTAATAGCTAACTGCACCATCCAGTTAGTGTCTGAAGGAATAATTGAATTAATTTTGAAACACTGAGTTAAAAGACTTCCTGGTGTTGTAAAGGGGAGGTAAAACTTAAATCATAGGGTTTTATAAATTTTTAATAAAATGTGCCACCCAGAGTGCTAAGTGTGAAATGTACCTTGAAAGGTTATCTGAAAGAATCTCTGGGATAATATTAAGTGATGTATTTTATCATACTAAAACACTGCATGTAACTGTTAGGACTTCTGTGATAGCCTGTTTGCTCTTGTGTTGATGAGGGGCGTGTTTGTGTGCAACCTGCATAATTTGGCAGGCGACGGGGTGGATCTGACTTACTGATAATATCGGAGATAAACCATGTTTCCGTTATTTGCTTTCGTTATTTATTTTTTGTTAAATATTTCCAGTATATTTAAGAAACCCTTACAGTGGGGAAACCAAACTTGTGTTCATTAACAGTTAATTACATTAAATCAGTTACTAACTGTTGTTCTGGTTTTGCCTTTTTTTTAATAGCTGATTTTGGAGTATCTGCACAGATAACAGCTACAGTTGCCAAAAGGAAATCATTCATTGGCACCCCATATTGGTAACTATGTTTTATTTGGTCATTAATATAACAATAACATATATAATACTGTGGAAAAATTGTGATAAAAGCATGCTTACTGTGTCACTTTCTGGGTAGACTAATCACTAAAGGCTCTGTTAGACTTTCTAGTGATCATATCTGTATTCGGCAAAATCCTGAATTAGCTGCATATTGGAGAAAAAGGTTTCGTGCTCTGAAAAATTGGAAGTCTATCTGTGTGCTGCTACCAGTGTTGACTAATGTGTCTCAGTTTAGTCAGACTTAAAATCTATCAACACTTTTGCTTGGTTTTAACTCTGGTTTTAAAGTTGTTTTTTTTCTTCTTCCCTGATTTTCCATTTTGGTATTTTATGTTTCTTCCTCTCCACTGTAGATAAGTCTTTTCTGTAACTCTTGATGATGAGCGTCATTTGTTTGTCTCCACAGATTCTTTCACCACTTGTGAAATGTTTCCTCTAAGACGTTCCCCCTCCACCCCCTCCCCCTTGCCTAAACTGAGTGAATTCAAATGTACATTTCCATTCTATCTGTACTGCATCTTTGTTCTTCCCTCAGTAAACTATTTTGTGCATTTTATCTTTTCAACATTTTATTTTCTTCTTTTAGTGGAAGTAGTTCTTCCCTTTTTGCCTTCAAGTAAATGACATACGTTCTTCAATGTAAAATAGCACTTTTGTTGTATGTTTCTCAGAAAGATATTAAAAATTCTGCTGTCGGATGGTATAGTAGGTACAAGATAAAAATTACGTATAATGAAATAAACCCAACTGTGTTCAAGTATCCAGTCTTGAAATAGTCAAGCACATTATTTTTAGCTTTATTCTGCAGTGTAAGTCACAACAAGGCATGGATTCACTTCCCTTTCAGAGTAACAAAAATACCCATCAGTCTTGATTATGTAATTGCTTTGTGTCTCTCTTTCCTAAAATGTCTGGGTGACTTTAATCCTGGCGTGTATCGCTGAAACTTCCAGATTGTGGCAGACTTCTCAAATGACACCTTAAACAGTAACTTTTGAAAGCATTACATGGGTTAAACATAATGAGAGGAGAAGTGAGAAAGCAGCATTTTTGGGATCTCTGAGAAGAAAACTTAGTTGGAAACAGCCCAGTGTGAAGGTTTTAGTGATTATTAGAGATGTCTGGACAGGTGCGTGGATGAGAGAGAAATGAAGGGCGAAATTGCTGTGCAACATCTTTACTTTTGGTTAACCCTATTATTTACCCTCCATGTCTTTCTAAACTTAACCCATGTTCACCCTCTACCTGGGATACTCCCTTGTTTTTGATTTAGGGTGATTGGGGTTTTTTATGAACTCTTGAAGAAATTTATGTAAATGTAGTTTAACTATGTAAACTTGAAATAAGTTATACCACCAAACTCGATGATGCTTTTAGATCTACAGATAAAGACATCTGTGTCTAAATAATGCATCATTTGAGATGCTGCTTGATGCTTTACTGGAGCACTCATTAAGTGACATTCATCTGTCTTACCTATATTGAGTCACATCTTCAGTCCCATTGCTACTTTTCAGGTGATCCAGGCTAATGAAGTTCAAAGCTAAAAAATATTACCATTTGCTATCTGGTATGACTAGGTAGGACAATCAAATCCGTAATTCCCTTTGGTTGTTCAAAACATGTAACAATACCTAGTGAATAGTTTTCTTTAGGTATTCCTATTTATGTGTCAGCTATTTCTGTTCATTTTTTCAACCTTTAAGTTAAATGGGGTCTTCTGACATTACAGTAAGGCAGACTTTACAAACAGAGTGCTCTGTGCAGAGGTTACAATGTCTCGTGCTTTCAGGATACAAGAAAGCTGATATTATATAACACCTTTTTGTTAGAGTTCTTCTTGTCAGAGTCAGTTATCACTTTCTGGGGCAATGTGTGAATTTGGATATGAGTTGAATTTTACTGTAATTGAATAATTATACCTTAGGCTCTTTGGTTGTTTGGTAGTTAGTTGTGTGACTGCAAAGAAGTCCGAGAGAGATTGGTTTTTGTTCACTTACTGATAAATAGCTGGTTTTGGATGCTTCCTATTAGTTACTAGAAAATGATTGAGGAAAACTTCATGTATGTGTTGCCCCAAGTCTGGGTTATTTAATGGGTGTACAAAGAGCTGAAACACACACAGAGATGAGATTTTTGCTTTAATCGAATTCTGCACAGAAAAGGGTGCTAGTCGATAATTTGCAAAGCTAGCAAGCCTGGTTATAGCCAGGTAACATGCTTATACAATTCAAACATATGAAAACTATTTATTTCATTAGTACACTTCTACTTGACAGCTATTGGATGTTTTTCTGCTCATCTCAATGAAAGTATACAGTTAATTTTAAATGTACTACACATGCTCAGAGGATAAGTGGCTTATTTGGGTAGGGGGCTTTTTCTAGCTAGGAGATGTGGTTCTTACATTATAATGATATTATAACGAGGTAGTTCAATGTCAGGGCACCAGTTTTGGGACTTTTCTGACTATTCCAAATGATGCTTCCCCTCAAGGATGCATGTCTGTGTGAACTGAGAGGATTCTGTTACCCTTCCTTAAGCACCCATTCCTCTTATGCAGCTATCTTCTGCCTTATCTTGCAGTAAACAGTGTCAGACAGATTTCAGTCATCATATACATTATGTAACTTTTTACACATATGTGTATATATATACTGTGAGCTTGACTGAGAGCTTTACAGAAAATATTACACCGCTGTGTACAGAAAAGTGTTTGGTTCATGGTGAGAAGTTTACCTAAAAAAAACCCTTTACCCTTTAGGATGGCACCAGAAGTTGCTGCAGTAGAAAGAAAAGGTGGCTATAACCAGCTCTGTGATCTGTGGGCAGTTGGAATAACTGCTATAGAGCTTGCTGAACTTCAGCCTCCAATGTTTGACCTACATCCAATGAGGTTAGTAAGCAGTTAAAGCTTGGTGTGTAAATACAACTACTAAAATAATGCATTTGGGGTAGAAGCTATGTGTGCTTGCGATGTTTGGGGATATTTGCAAGGGTATTGGGTTGTAAATATGTACATAATGCAAATTCTAACATGTACAAAATGTACATGATAGAAATTGTAGCAACTCATTTTTGGTGTGTAAATGTGGAATGTCCTGGCAGCATCTCTTAAACTGATGGACTTCTTACAGACAACTAAATAATATATTTAATAATTCATTTCATATACATATTGCAATGTAAACCACAGAAATACTGTTGGCATTTTTCAGAGCGCTTTTTCTAATGACGAAAAGCAACTTTCAGCCTCCTAAATTAAAGGACAAAATGAAATGGTAAGTACTTTTCTTTTTCTGTAGATAATGATCATGTATTTCACTGGGCACTTCATCCTAATGTTTACCACTTTGTTTTACAGGTCCAATAGTTTCCATCATTTTGTGAAAATGGCACTTACAAAAAATCCTAAAAAAAGACCTACAGCTGAAAAGTTACTACAGGTATAAATTTATGTATGGGATTTTTTTTTTTAATACTAAAATATGTTTACTACGAGTAGTTGGAATTTTAATACATGGTTTTTCTTCTTTCTTTTAGCATCCTTTTGTTACTCAGCCATTAAATCGCAGTCTTGCTATTGAACTTTTGGATAAAATGAATAATCCTGATCATTCCACTTACCATGATTTTGATGATGATGATCCTGAGGTAGGAGTAAGTTTTAATCATTGAATTGGATTAAGTTTTTGTTTGCTGACAAAAATAAATGGTTACGATTTATTGTGACACAGAATGTTTTGTTATCTGGGAGGAGTCTCGAGGGTTGCTTTTACTTTTGGTTGTGCTGCTCTGTCTCATGTACAGGCACTTGCCCGGCTTCATTATATGTGGGGGAGAGAAGCTCAAAGAAAAAGGGATGTAAACACTTTAAAATTTTGTTTAATGTTGTCTTTCAACAATTTTGCAACAGTAAACATAGACTACTTCTGCAATCCCGAGTTCTGTCATGCGTTCTGCTTTCTGTTTCCACTCATCTGCAAAGAAAGCATTCATAAAAATCATTTTATACCTCTGCAGAACTTGTTCTTGTTGTCGTAATTTAATTTCTTATGAGAAGATGTCAATAATCCCAGAGTTATTTTTGCTGAATGATTTGCTTTGTGTTTTTTGCAGATTATTTTTTCTGCCTTAGAATACTCTGAAACTTGATTTCATTGCAGTTTTCTCAAAGTCCAAGTTTCTGATTTTCTGCTTTAAGAGCTGGGAAAAATAGCATGCTTATGTAAGATGATAAGCAGTGCAGGACTGAAGTGTTTCATAAGAGAAAACAGATATTCTGTTACTGCTTCGTATCTTTGTACTTAACTGTATGTTAATGAAGACTTTCTAAATGTTTACAGTTCTCTAACTGATCATATATTTGGGGGCAGGGGAATAATCCTTTCAACACAAATGCCATTGATTCATTAATTGCATGCTTGTGTTTTACTACTTTTTTTTTGTAAGGGATAAACTAATCTAAAAATGCCTTCAAAAGAAAATAAGCTTCAAAGAAGCAACTACTTTAAGATACTAATTTTCAAATTTTACAGGTTAGGTGAGCTTTTACCTTCTTGAACAGCACAGACAAGTTAACATGCACCAAGTCTGTATTCCTTAGAAGTTGAAATAAATAAGTGTGGAAAGGAGCCAAAGTGAAATAGGTCTTTTCTGTATTGTAGAGTTCAATGATTATATATTTCCTAAATGGGAGGGAAGGAGAGGAAGGCATAAGGATTAAATAGTCAATACTTTTTAAAGCAATTGCAAATAGTGGAGCACACTTAGTAATTTTTTTGTTAAAAAAAATGTATCTAGAGAAGTTAAACACACAAGAAAACCCTTAAGGTGGTTGACTTTCATGTCAGTGTTAAGAGAAAGATGTCTGATTCCTGATGGAGACAGGAAGGAATGAGGATTTCCTGCTGCATTTGTGGGCTTCTATGCTAGGCATAATGATACTTCTCCATCATTGTCCATCACATGGCCTTGAGCTTTCCAGTGAGCTTCAGACACTGTTACCTGTGGCATTGGATCATTTTCATTGGATAAACTTACATGTCTCTTCTCATTTCTCCCTTAACCATGTTGCCAGATAATTTTCCACGAAAGCATTTAATCTACCTGCAAAATGAGATAGGTAGTGACACTTGGGAAAACTTTTTTTTGTAATAAGCAAGTCTACAACACACCTCTGTAAATAAAGGAGGTGATAAATTATCTGATGCATCTTGAGCAAGGTCTGTATCTCGGATGAAGAATCCTGCCACAGGCAAAGCAGTTGTTGGCATTGTGGTCTTTCCTGTAATAAACCAATATGGAGTATGAAGTGTACATGCTCCTTTTATGTGCAGCTGAACTTGCTCCAATACCTGCCTGCTCACAGAGGTAGCTGGAGATGTTCATCCAAACTTGGGGATTGACCACTCCTATACTTGTGGCAATCATCTGAATGCATCCATCAAAACTTGGAAGATGCAACATAACATGATACAACATAACCTCGTACAAAATCCACTGGTGAGAATCTTGAGCTTCAGACCTGCTCCACAGTTTGTTTGGAGTTTTGGTTGTTGGGGGGATGGTGATGTTTGTGTTTGAGGGGGGGTTTGATGAGGGATTTTGTTTTGTTTTTTGAGGCTAGAGAGCTTTTCTGGCTATCAGTGGTATTTGAAGGCAAGTCTACAGCCCACTGTGATAAAAGATTTTCACCTGACCTATGCTGCTTTTATTGGGATGCTATCTGTTACTGTTTGTTTTAGTCTGCAGAGTTGGGTGGGTGAGGTAGAGATAAAGATGTGAATTTGCCACCCTTTGAGGAGTGCTGTCCTACATCTTTAGATCATTCTCATCTCAAAGATGAAATTTTTAATGTGCAAAAACAAAACTAGAAACACACAATTGGATTATTTGAGTATAATCAGAAAGGTCTACTCTTGATAGAGTCATTATTCATTCGTCTGCAATATCTGTAACTGACATTTTGAGTGGTTTTCTCAAAATAAATGTTCAGAGATGTTGACAACTGCTTATTCTCCACATTTCTATGACAGTGATTCTCATGGTGTATATGATATCAGCTGAAAAGGCTCCAAAGAGGAAAGTGCTCATATTTTTTCCTTTAGCACACTGTAAGTTTGGGAGATAAGAATACTCTTGAGATCTGTACTGTGATCGAAATTGTGCCCAAATGGCAAGTGTGTCAGGAAGCTAACCTATATTCCTTTGTCCTGCACAGCTCAGATGTCAGCTGCTTGTGTCAGTTTGCTGTCAGCATACATCTTTCAAGGTGATTTGAAGCTTTTGTCCTCATGACTGAGAGATGAGGCTTTGACTCCTTCCAGTAATTTTCTGGTCGTGGAGAAGGTGCTGTGAGGGCAGGCTCTGCCTGCTGTGCAGTACAAACGTTTGTGCAAGATGCAAGGACCTTGCACAATACCACTGCAAAACCAAAAGAACCTCCCACCCCCCTACAGTAAGGTTCCTGGTGCTGGCATTACAGATGTTCACACATCATGTGCAAGCGGGCAATGCCTCTTAACAAAAGATTATAAACAAGCAGCCTTTTAGCACTTCAGGTGTTTGAAATACTGAAGCACAAAACCACATCAAACTTTGAAACATACCCTGAGCTATAGCAAACTGGTTTTGAAGCTTGAAAGAATGAATGAGAGACAAACCAGAATGAGGAAGGGGAGGACTGGCATATATTGCAAGAAACAAAAAACTGCGTGTGAGATCTGTGGGAGAAGATGCATACCCATAATCTGTAAGTCTCCCCAGTTTCAAAAAAGACCAGAGTGAGATATATGGGAGGTGAGACACTGTCTGCATATGTGTTGGGTCTTAATACAAAGCAAGAAAGTAGTGTGTGATGAAAAGGGGAGAATGAAATGATACTTCCAGATGATATTTCAGGGATAAGCAGGGTTGCCGAGCTATTTGTTACTCTTTGTGATAGTAGAGCAGTTGAAGTTCTCGAATTCTGTCATCGCTTTGTAGTCAAAAATTGCCAAGTGAAGGTAATTAGTACGTATAAAAGCAAAGCTAACATACTAGCACATCACATATTGTGTCATTTTGCTTTAATTAAAAATTGTTTTGCTGACACATGTTCAACACATGAATGTAGTGAAAATGCACTTTTCAGAGATTACTTGGGCTAACATCATAGAGAATGAACTTCTTTTTCCCTAAAGAGTAAGATTTCATTGCTTAGGACATACTGAGAGCACACTGTAAGGATTGAAGTTGCTACTTTTGGGGCCTGATGGTAAGCTACTCTTGTAATCTTGTTAAGAAACCTTAAGTTGTAATTTCTAAGAGGATCTGCAGTAGTGGAGGTAGAAAGGAGAGAAAATCCAACAGAGACAAAGAAAAGAAAGCCAAGTCTTGAAGTTCATGACACTTCATCTTGTAGAGAAGTAGAAGATTTTCTGTAAATACAGGAGGAAAAAAATAGAAGTGGAACATAAATACAAATGTGAATTTGTAGAAATGATAGCATTTCTTTTGCCATGTAGCTCCAGAGTATCAGGAATACTTCTATTCAGCTCTGAAGACCTCAGGCTAACTTCTCATCTACTTAAAGAAACTAACTGATGACTTCTTAGCAATGAGTTAAGATTAGAATCTGGGAAAATGATTGGCATATCTATATGAAGGAAATGCTTCCAGTAAGATTTAGTCTTGCTGCTTATTTTGGAAACTACCAGTAACTTTAAATTGAAAGGCACAAAAAGGAATTATTGTCTGAGCAAAGATAAATGCTGGCCAGTTTTAAAAACCCTCATCTTGAAGGCACTCTACAGGTAAAATATTTCTAAATAATTCTAACTTTAATGTACAAAAACATACATGCAGTCTTTATTCTTAGCTTCTGCTTTTTTTTTTTCCTTTTTTTTTTTTTTTGGTATTATGCTAAAGAAACCTGCTAAAAACTTGGTATGCAATACTGGGTTTCAAATGAGTATATTTTGGTATTGAAGTACTTTATTTTTCTCTTCTAGCCTCTTGTAGTGCCTCATAGAATTCATTCAACAAGTAGAAATGTGAGAGAAGAAAAGACACGCTCTGAAATAAACTGTAAGCATATGTAATATGACAGCATGAAATATTCTTAAAATAATTTATATTTGTTTATTTCTACTGTTATTCTGGGTATCTGACACATATAGAATAATTTTTAGCAGTATATAGGGAAATAAAAACTTAAGCCGTTTCACTTACAGATATAGGTTCTAGATGACTGCAAAAGAAATATTAGTATAAAATATTTAAATACACCCTTTTCTGCACTTCAATAAGTCTCACTATGGCTGCATCTTAACTGAACAGGATGCACCCTGAGCTCTTCTGAGACCTGCTTGGTATAGCTTCATATGCCACTCCATCAAAGTTATTTGGAGTGATGCTGGATTCTGCTGGGTAACAGAACAGCAGAAGGCTTTTATTCCTAATTTAATATCTTGTAGTTTTTGCTTTTGAATTGAAACAGTCATGTAGAAATCAGGAAAGGAGGAGGTTGATCACTGGCTATTAAAAGCAGACTCCATCCTCCCACCCCCCATATTGTAGTCATACTTTTGCTTGAATTTACTAAAGCTTCAAGTGGTGCTCTGATTTGTCTTGTCTTGAGCTAAAATTGAGGGGAGGAGAGTCTGCTAAAGAGATGTCCTTGAAGGTGTCCTTAGCATTCTCTAAGTGTCATTCCAGGCTCCTCAGTGCTAATGAACCTTACAGAAGAACAGATCCAAGAGTGAAGTCACGCAACTGATGTGTTTTTTTTTTTTTTTTTTTTCTATAAATCACAGCTGTATGGCTCCTCTAAAAAGGCCACTTTGCTGCTGTGTTTTCTGAATGGTTTTCCTGATCCTTCTAGTGAGTAGGTGGGGCAGTTGGTCACTGTGCTACCTTTGAGACAGAGTACTTTCTGTGCACCTTAGTTTCTAGCAGGCAAAAGTCTGTTATGTTATGTGTCAGAAGTTTCCATCAGTGGGGATATGATACAGCCATTAAACTGTATTTTTCTTTTTTGTTAGACTTTGGGGCTAAATTTTATCTAACTACAGTCCAACTTAAATTCTTGTTTTCTTTTTCTCCTCTGTAGTTGGTCAAGTAAAATTTGATCCACCCTTGAGGAAAGAGACAGAGCCACATCACGAATTCGTGAGTAACTTGCAGCATGGGCTCTATGCTCTGCACATTATTCCCTGAAAATATCAATGGAGGAAAAATCCAAGATGTGTAACATACTTCTTTACCACTACTAAACTTAGTAGCAGGTTTTCTGACAAATCGTAACATGTTGGTCCTGAATTTTTGGTGCTGTTACATGATATGCAGCAAGACCCCTTATTTGTCACCTCTGCTAGGTGTGATGTATGTGCTAAGAAACAGCCCTTTGTCTTGAGGGTTTCCTCTATCCTTTATAGCTCATTGCCAAGTACGTAATTCCCTTTCTTACAGTTATTTTTTTTTAATTGTATAATTACTGTGTGTACTCAAATGTTTCTCTACCTTTTGCTTGTATTGACAATGATAATGAAAATAAAAAAATTGGGAGCCTGGGAAAGAAATAATGATGCATTTTTAAAAATTGGGTTTTTGTGGGGTTGTTATTTTCCCACACAAACAGTGTTTCTGTGGCCCTGCATAACACTTGAGCCACACTGAAACTGACAGTTGACATATTCTGTAAAGGTGTATTGTTAATGGTTTCTTCTATGGACCCATGAGTTACAAGAGGTATGAGAACTCAAGTTGTGAGGGAAATGGCATCTGTGCTGTCTCACACCCGGTTGCAGTAGCTTCCTCTCCTGTGGAGACTGTTGCTTTCCACATTTGTGCACTTCCTGGATGGAAACCAAACTTCTTTGCTTCCTTACTGCAGACTTCTTTGTTCTTTTTGTTTTTCTAAGGCAGGTGTTAAGGTGAAAAAATCATCTTAGTACATAGGTGGGAGGGACATTAGCTTTGCTCTCAGTTGGTTTTGGGAAGGGTGTGTACTTAGGAATGTACTTCCTCCTCTATAGTCTACAAACCACATGTGAGTGAGGTTTCTGACACAGGTTTCCTTGTATGGCGCTAAACCACTAAAATCTCTTTCCTGGCCCTTTGGTAGTGGGTCAGCTGGCTCTGGGTATTTGAGGCTGTCTGTAATCTTGCTCTTCCTCGGTAACTGGCTGGACAGGTAGTCTGCAGTTTCTGGTGCCTGTTCGAGACGAAGGAGAATAGCTTACCAAATCACATGTAGGACATAGGCAGTTATTTCAGATCTGCTATTTAGACCTTGACATAACTGCCTAGCAACATCAACTAGAAGCCCTGATTAATACAAGTATTTATTGAATATGGGATTGAAGTCAGTGTTTCTACCATAAACTCAGCAGTTAACTCAAAAGATTCCAAGTTATCCTCGCTTTGCTTCTCATATTGTCTGGATTCAAAGATGACAATTGGTAGCATCGTATGGTTCAAATTAAAATGCTTTTGCTTCTTAAGAATTTTATTTATTTATAAGTACACAGAATCATAATTGCAAAAAGATATTAATGGAGAAGCTGAAGTTTAAAAATACTTTCCACATTTCTTTCTTGTTTCATCAGTCAGTGATTACACAAGCCAGCTAGAGGACAACTTTGTGGGGCAGAGAGGTGTTTTCATTGCACCTTAGGAACCTGAATTGCTAAATGGAGGAGGGAGATTTTTTTTGCAAGGACAAAAGCACACATTAACTTTTAAGAGGTGTTGTTGGAAGGAAGAAATTGAGCCTTTTCCTACCTTGTGTGTTAGCAATCAGCACCTTTGCACTTTGGAATCTCAGAAGCTCTTGCTGCTCCAAGGAGGGACTTTGAAAGATCCAGATTAATTCTGCCGATAAGGATATCTCTTTGTATTGCCAGTTCCTGTCAGAGTTTGTGTATTTGAAACCTGTCCAAAGGACTTGCCTCATCTCCCTGTCTGAGGAATATCTAAAACTGCTTGTTTGGATCTTTCTGAAGAGGGAAATAAACTGCTCCACTGCTCATGTCAGAATGAAGCATTCAAACCTGATATGTCCTTTCCAGACAAAATAGAACTATAATTTTTAAAAAGATGTTTGGTCTAGAGACCAAAGGAAAAAACCCCCTATTTTGTCATTAAATTGTCCATTGGTTCTCTATCTAAGTTGTCATGCCAAACACGAACGAAATCTTATTAAAGAACGGATGCTCTAGCAAGGAGCCGTAGCACAAAGCAGGCTGAGGGAGAAGCTTGTCACAATGTACACACTCAGGGTGAGAAAGGCTTTTGAATGGAAGTGGGAGCAAGATATGCTGGTCTCTTCCTTGAGCAATAACAGCATGGATCCCTTTTCATTCAAGCAGTTTAACCCTTTTACTTTTGTCTTGCCGAAGCATGCTTAAACTTTGTGCTTATTTATGGGTATGAGTGCACAAACCAAAGCACTTGACTACTGCAGCATGATGACTTACTGTCTGTGGTGGGCTGAGATGTTGAACTGGTACATACTTGCCTCTTACTGAGGCAATTTGTTGCTCATTACCACATCTCAGATGATGAAGAGTAATTATTCAGAAGTGTTTGTTAACGGGACGGTACTCTTAGCTATATTTTGCCTCCATCCCCATAACTGTCTTAACGTGGTTAGAGTTTCAACTAACATCTTTTTTTATCAATAAAATTTCCCTTTATGTATGCCTGACTTTCAGTCACAATGTAAATAACTTGAGTTTCTTGATCTCTGTCTAATGAACAGCCTGACAGTAGCGATTTTTTGGACAATTCAGAAGAAATATACTACACTGCAAGATCTAACCTGGTATTTTTCATCTTACGCTTTCCTTTGTCAGTGTTAGTTTTGTCTTTGTTTTCCTTTTTCAAAACTCATGTTTTGTCCTGTTGTTATATTGGTGTTTTCATCTGTGTAATAGTTATTCAAGATAAGTATTAGTCTGTATGTGTATTCCTGTAATGTAGCAAGGAATTCTTAGTATGTGCTGCTGTATTGAAAGTACTTAACCCATATTCATATATGGTTAAATCACTTTTATAGAAGGGGCTCAGTATTACTCACTGATTTTAATTTCTTTAACTGCCTTACAATGCATAACTTGTTTTTTTCAAAGGTGATTAAAAATAGAAGACGCATTCTCTTCATATTTTTGTCTGGTATTTCCTTCTGAATTCTCCAGATAGTAATTAGAATTAGATAGTAATTTAGAATAAATATACACTTAATACAAATAACAGAAAGTGGGGTCATAAATATTTTTAGAGGCATTTGGCATTGTTTATAGTCTGATACATTTTCCAAATTTTCTCTTATGGCACTGCTAAAAAATTTGGTTGTTAGTATTGCAGTGTAGAAATTACTCTTAAAAGTGAGTTTTCTTATTTCTCTATCTTTAGGCATTGTGTAGTTAGTAAAGTGATGCTTTTAAATCTCCATATACTGCAGGAAAAATAAAGAAACATTCTGTACTAGATGAATAGCATTATTCTGCTAACTTTCTTTGATTTGTGAGATGTTTAATGTAAGTGCACTGAAGGGGAAAATTAAAAACTAGGGTGTTTGGGAATGTCTTTTTTTAATGTAATTTTTTTCGGTTTGGATTTTTTTTGCTGGTTTTGACATCATTTGGCCTGGTGTGACTTGAATCTGCCAATACCATAGTTACTGAGAGCTTAGACTCTCTTCCCCATTCTTCCAAGGAACTTCCTGTGTTGCTTGATTATAAAAATGTTTCACAAATTATTTTGAGATTAGTAGCTCAGATCTCTCTATACAGAGGGAGCATCCCCATCCTGTGCAATTTCTCTGCAGTTTTTTTGGGGAGTGTGGTTTTGGTTTTTCAGTTTGGTTTGCTTTTGGTTTTGTCTTTTTAGTTTAACACTTAAATCTGTCTTTTTCAGGATACTTTCAGTGTTGTTGAATATCATGCTAGCCTAGTATCTGTGGGTCTAAGAAACAAATGAGAACATGTCTCCTAACTAGCCTGTCCTTTCCCATCCTTCTTTTGCCCCATGCTGTTCAGTACACTCTTCAAAAATGATTTATATGGTAAAACTTAAAAAGTACTATTGTCACAATTGTGAGTGGGGTTTTTAAAATCAGTCGACAGCACTTCCCTGTTTCGCTGCTTTCTTCACAACCTCCTGTGCTCACTGTGAACAGTAGAGGAGAACTCTGATTTGGTGGTAATACTTAACCCATTTGTGAGATTTTTCCAGTAAGACCTAATTCTTCTGGAAATGAGAAGAATTACTTAGTCATTGGTTCATTCTTCTGTTGTGGATCAGGATATACTAATCAAACTTCAAGTCTCTTTCTTTCCCTGAGTATCCTCTTCAGCTCTGACAATATTTGCTTCAGATATGTCCAGTCAGAAGTGGTATGTGAATTTTTCAGATGTTATCAAGAGGCAAATGCTATACTTTTTCATAAGCATAGTATATCACCCACTGCTGTTGGGTCTTTCCCATGCTGTTCTACTGGTTTTATGAAATACTTTGAGCAACAACTCTTGCAGAGCTATTTGTCTCTCAGATACTATAAAAAAAAATAAAATCAGAAATTGAGGCATATTTTGGGCAGCATGGGTCATAAGAGGTACACAGTTGAGGCTGAAAGCAAATCTGGGGAGTGAGAGTATTTTTTATGTATGGCCTGGCAGTTTGCACAGCTGGGTGGATCATATGACAACTTGTGCAGTCACTGGGAACATTACCTTTTAAAAACTGGAAACCTGTGATGTAATTACCCTTAAAAATCATTCCTCTCCTTTTCCTCTTCCCCCTCCATCTTCCTCTGTGCCGCTGAAACAGCTGCCTGCATCTGCCGGAAGAATGGAGAAATTCAGTACAGGTCTTGTTTGCAGGGAAATTCAGTGTCCAAACTCCAGTATCCCTACATGCAAATGGCAAACAGACAAGGACAAGATAGTACTTCTCTTCAATTTTCTACAAATATATCCCTTTGATTCATATCTAAATAAATAATATTTTGCTTTAAGTACAGTTGCTTCTCTTTTTCAGGATATATCTTTTTTACTTTTTCTGCCACTAGACAATAAGCTTCTCAGAAACTTGAATACATTTCATCGTTTGAGATTTTCTTGCACATGCTGCTTCCTGTCAAGTTCCTCATGTTCTTGTTCTAGTCATTTGCATTGTGTTTTGGTAGCTGTTTTCTGACAATCTCCTTTGCCTCAGGAGCAGCAGAGATATGCTGGACTCTTGAAAAAAGTCTAAATTTACATGCACATTAGAATTTACATAGGGTAGACCTCAAATAAATGCTCCTCCCATATTTTTCACTGTCTTTGTGTGTACTTTAAAAGCAATTGTTTGCATCCAGACTCAAATAGGTTGAAAAGCTGACCATTGCTTTTGTAGTGAGCTCAGTAAATGGTTTAACTGAAAGTTATCTTCTCTAATAATATGTACACCTTTGTTCTAGAACAATTTTTAAGTTGTATGCCATTGATCCTGGGAGAAGCACCTGAAAATCCAATGTCTAACTAAATGTATGACTTTTTGTCTTGTGTTGTGGCAGCCACCATGATGACAGACTCAGGCATCTGTATAAGCTGGCGTAGCAGGAACAAATTTCTATCATTATAGCAATGTTTTTGCTATAATTAAGCATATGTTCAGAAGTAGTGTTGAGTGTATGACATCCTGAGGAAAAAACATGCCGCTTCTTTCAGGTTATTTTTTCCACCATTCATTTTCCCATTTTGGTTTCCTGTGTGGCATTGCAAATGGCTCTGTCAGTGTGGTGGAGGGAGGTGCAGGGAATAGAGAGAAGCTGAGAATAAGGGCTGATAAAACCAGCTTCTGCAGAGCTATTGCTGTGTAGCTGCATCCACCTCTCACAGATGATCTGTCTGTCAAGGGGAAGCTGTACAAGAATTTGGCTTCTAGTCCCAGAAGCCCTGTTTCTGAGAAACAGAACTTACCTTTGTTCTAATTGAAAATAAAAGGCTGTGTTGAGTAAATAAAAATATTTTCATTCAGGTTATCCTGATCTGCAATTAAATACTGTGCCAATTAAAGACTTTCTTCCCTTTCATAGTGAGCTGAAAAGCGATTCTAGTTCATAAAGAGTAGACTGAGCTCCATACCTTGCTTTTATAAATACCACTAGAGAATTGCCGCAAAAAAGATGAGGTGGAAAGTAACCTCTGGAGGTATCTGGTCTACTTCTGCTTAAAACAGGGTCTGAGCTAGACCCAGAGATTTCTCTGGGCTTGTCCAGTTGAAATTTGAATCCATCAGAGGATGGAGACCAACCGAGCATCTCTGGCCCTGTCCCAGTGCTGCACTGCTCCCATGGGGAGGAGTTGGTTCCATATGGCCAAAGTTAGTATTTCTGGCACTTGTGCCTGTTGCCTCTTGTCCTTTCACTGTGCATCTGAGAAGATTCTAGACTCTGTCTTCTGTATAATGCTTTGTGGAATAACTGAAGACAGCATTTTCTTTCTCCAGGCTGCAGCTCTGTTCTTTCTGCCTTTCCTATTGTGCTATTTGCTTCATCACTTGAAACAATCTCAGTGGCCTTCTGCTGGCTTCCCTCCAATCTTCCCAGTCCTGAGGGGCCTGGAACTGGACACCACATGCAGATGTGGCCTTCCAAGTGTCAAAAATAAAGGGAGTAATCCCCTCTGGCTTCACTGTGGTTGGCCACTTGTAGTATGCCTGCTGCAGGTGCATATTCCCCCCTCCTTGTTTGTTGGGACCTCCAAACCCTGTTCTGCAGAGTTGCCCTTCCTGTCCCCAGACAGCTTGTCCTCATCCTCTTGTGTATGTGGTTGGTTTGTCCTAGCTGCAGGACTTTTCAGTTGGCCATATTAAACCCCATGGGGTTTTGTTGCCTACTCCTCCAGCTTGTTGAGGTGCCTCTGATGAGCAGCCTGCTCTTTTTTCTTCTTCTTTTTTTATTTATTTCTTTTGTCTTTGCTGCAAAGTAGACTCATAATAATGTTGGCCAGCTACTTCATTCCACCTGGTCCTAGTCTGCATCATTAACTGATTTATAATACTATAGCTAATGATTTTTTTTCCCCCTCTGTATTAGGGGGAAAAGTAGATGTTTCTTCGTTGGACATTATTTAATTTAGCCTGAAGTATTCAACACACAGTTGAAAGTGTTGAATTCTGACGTTTTACAGAGCGACAGTGGAGTTGAACAGAATTTGAATTTGGTATCTTCAGTTCTAACTGAACAGTTGTTTTCAGTTGTTATGAAATGAGCATTCATTTTAGAGTTGTTTAGCAAAGAATTCAGTATGAGGTTGTCAGTTACCATGCAGTCTGCACTATTGTGTTTTCCAGATGCATTTGTACATTTGGTCCTATTTTTGATTGGTTTTTGTTTTGTCTTATATTATGGGGTTTATGATTTATAATAGTTTTTGGTAACATTAATTATAGGAATACAATGTTTCAGTATAACTGTTCTGTTTTACTTAATTGTTTGTGGCAGAAAATCTTAAATATTGTTAGGATTTGATTTAAGTAATTTTTCTCCTCACTACACATTCATACATATGCCTTTCCTTTGTTACAAGCCATGAAAACTCCTGTCCTGCTTAGTTGCACTATATTTTTAGAGTTATGTTGTCTATCAACACCAGATTTCAGAGAGAGTCTTCATTCTTTGTTTAGCTTTAGGTAACGAAATGATGCATGGTCTTTACTGTCAAAAGAAAAGAAGTGGAAGTGGGGTGGGGGGAGAAGAGCCTAAGGGTTTATGAATGTGTTTTTTTTCTCTTGCTTTTTCTTCACTGTGTGTTTTGGGTATTTTCTGCCTTGGCAAAAGTAATTGAGAAAATGAGATGTTCAATTTTATTGCTAGGAGGCAGTTTAAGCATGCTGTGTACAATTGCCTGTTGCGTCCAGGCCTTACTGGAGCTAGTTATGGGAGTGATGTTCCATTATATGGATATGAAATAATGCCATTTGTGCCAAGTGGATGTTCACAGACAAAATGCATAGAGAACTGAAAAACAAAGAAAGAGGGGAACAGTGGTTGTGTAGCAGTAATGCACAGTAAAATCACAGTCATTCATCAGAGAAGAATTATATTTAGCATGTTAAAAAAAAATAATATAACTTGCTACTTTGGATATGTTAAGCCATCCAAAAAATGCACTTTTGTAATGAAATAAAGCAATTAAAAGTATAGCATATGCATTAGGCAATATTGGGCTCTTTTTTAAATGAGCATCTTTATGGAGCAATTTGATAGGAATTGCTTAATCATTTAACTGAGAAACAGAGATGCATGTGTGCCTTCTCGCTTGATATGCTAGTAATCCAAAGGTAATTGGTATTCTTTAAAGTTCAAAGTTACTTCCCCAGCACTGTGTGGATTTACAGTCTTAACTTTGTCACTTCAAATGGTCTTGTTTCTCATGAAATTTCAGGAACAGCAAATATAGGCAGTAACTGAATTGCCAGTTTATATACAGTCACTTTTAGTTTCTGTTTTGTTTGGTGCTTTTGTTTTTTGGGGTTTTTTTGGGGGGCGGGTTTAAGTTTGTTTGTTTTGGTTTTTTATTTATTTATTTGTTTGGGGTTTTTGTGTGGTG
The DNA here is from genome assembly GCA_025345505.1 of Todiramphus chloris collaris. NCBI lineage: Eukaryota > Metazoa > Chordata > Aves > Coraciiformes > Alcedinidae > Todiramphus > Todiramphus chloris. The sequence continues at coordinate 37,683,813 of JANVCC010000020.1, read as the reverse complement.
TTTTTTGTTGTTGGTTGGGTGGTTTTTTTTGTTGCATGGGTTTCTTTTTTGTTTTTGGTTTTTGTTTTTTCTTTTGAAAGACTAAACACTTAAGGATAGATTTCCAGTACAGCTCACCCCTACAGAACAAGTTGTGAACATAAGACTGTCAAAATTACAATTAAGTCATCATTAAATTCCACAGAAAATAGCAGGGTTTGAAATGTAAACTGCAGGTGATATTGTAGGTTTGCTCATTCCTGGGGAATTTGTTTCATAGCAGGGCTTTAGCACCAAATTTGTCTTTGCTTTGAGGAAATCTTTGCACTGTTTTTAGTCATTGATTACTTTGGACATGTTATCTGAAGGTGTGATTTGGCTTTCTACATGACTTCTTCATTTAATATTATTAAGGCTGTTGAGAAGAAGTGGTAATTATTCCCTGGATTACCTTTTTTTCCAAAGTGTTCATTGCCAGAAAATAGCTCTCTGTCTTCTAGACAGTTGTGTTGGTTCAGGAATGAGCCAGTGGTAATGTGAGACTGAATGCAGAATAATACGGGGTTGCATCTTTGATTTAACACCAAGATTATCAACTTCTTCCCTTTCCTACTGGCTGTAGATCCCTAGATTCTCTTGAAAAATACCTGTCTGGTCACTCAGATTTATTCTATATGAATGTTGTCTGATATAAAAAGAATTGTAATTAGCTAATCAACGTTGTAGGTATGTTAAAAGAAAATATTCATGTAGATTCATGAAGTTGTGTTACTTCAGGGATGCGGGAGAGGTAATAGCTTTTATTAAGCCAGTTATTGCAACATTTATTAATTAATGCTAATCTGCTTTTCCCAATAGGAATCCATAACTGATAAGATTTCTGTTTTGTTGAAAAATACCTATATGTTTGGCTTTAAAAACTCTAGTTGTACTGTTTGTTCTGATAAAGTGTTAACAGCTCACTGGAGGCTTTGCAGGACACATGCAGTATTTACCAGTAGTTTTGTATCAAATATATAGCTAGATGGTTTATACAGTTATAACTTCTGAATATGTATGGAAGGACAGAGTACAAGAGAAATATGTGTTGCACTTCTTAAAAGTGTGCAAAAAGAAGTTATTTCCCTAACAATGAATTACTTCACCTTGCATTTGGAGTGAAAACTAGCAATATGTAAAGGCCCTAGAAGAATGCTAACGAGCTAGTTAAGGCAAAAGTATACATATCCAATTAGAATCATAGTCTAATAAATGCTTACAGGCAACACAATAGTAAAGTAAAACAAACAAAACTTTTGTCCTTTCAAAGCGTTTAAGCATAAGTAATTCTGGCAGATGTAATTTTTCATAAATAAAATTCCAGTAAGGCTTAAAAAGTGTGATGACCGATGAAAGGTCCGTATGTTTTATGGGGGTTTACTTATTTTTTCTTGGTTTGTTGTTTTGGTTTTGGGATTTTTTGTTTGTTTTGTTGGGTTTTTGTTTTGGTTTTTGTTGTTTGTTTGTGGTTTTGTTTGTTTGGTTTTGTTTTTGTTTTTTTCTGGTTTTTTTTTGTGGTTTGGGTTTTTTGTTTGTTTTGTTTTCCCCAGTGTGTAAATTAAAATAGACAGGTGTTTTGGCTCTGCCCATCACAAGATCTTCATTTCCCATTTTTGATGAATGTGATTTTGCAACATGTAGACAAAATGCTTGTCACTTCAAAGTGAAAATCTCAGATTTCATTATACTGATCTGGGGTTATTTTTCTCCCAGTCTTTGTTCTGGTGTCCTGTTACACAGACTCCCACAACCTGTTTAACCTCCTTGTTTGTGAATCTGGTGACATCTTACATTTCTAGTCTAGTTAATTTCTGGTACAGAGCCTGAATCCTCAAAATACCTGTGCTTTCATGTGTAAGTATTTGAGGTTGCATAGAAATAGAATAAGTACTTGCAGTAAAGAAAGTTAAACCTGTTTCTTTGTGGTGGATTGAAGTACATCAATTGGTGAGGACCAGCAGAAAGGAATTGCCTGGATACAGTGACAGATGCTGGGAGTGATGAAGACTGAAATTGCAGAGGGGCTAGAATGGCCTTTCTTGAGGGAAGAAGACTTGTTGGGAGCAAGGAGCAGGAGGAGTCAAGATTGAGGCATAGGAGGAGGATGAAACTGTGAAGAAGGAAGATAAGTATAGCAGAAGTGATCAGATACCCATGACTGAGGCCTGACCCCTTCCACCCACTACCTTGCAAAGTTTAGGACACACTCGTGGAGAGGAGTGAGCCTTCCTCCCCACCCCACAGCCACTTGTGAGCCCTTCTTCACCTAACTTTCTAGCACCACTGGCAGATGTCTATGGGGAAAGTTGAGTGTGCCTTGTGAGTCAGATCCATAGAAGGGTATGGGGTTTGGTGGCTTTGGGGTTTCTTCATTTTATTCTAGAAAAAATGATGTGTAATAAAGTTGGTATGAAGATTGAAAAGTCAGCCTCTCCATGGTTCAGGAAATACCAAACAATTTTTATTCAACCCTGTGATCTATGCATTCTTTTACATCAAGTAATTTTCAGTTACATACTGGGGTTTTTTTTCCACAGTATCTCACTTGTCTTGGGAAAATACGGAAAGTCACTGAAGCAGTGAAGTGCTATTGACAGCTGTGGTAGAAACACCCATGCAGAAACTACTGCTTAGCTTTACAGACCGTAATTGAGGGTGCAGTAAACAACGTGGAACTCCTCACTGAGCAGAACACAGTTTGCATAGCTTTGTATTAAAGTCATTGCCCTTTAGTCTGGAACTGAAAGCTGCTGTGGCTCCTGCTTTGTCAGCTTGGAGCACTGGCAAGCGCAGTGTGAGACTTTTCCTCTGATTTTAAAAATGCCCTTTTGAGTGGTCACAGCCATGATTTGTCATCTAGTTCAAGCTTATGGCTCTTACAGCTTGAACGTCTGGGCGGCTTTCTGAAGGATGACATGCTTTTCATATGGGATGCAGCTAAAAGAGGCTTGGGTAATAGATGATGTTGGGGATTTTTAATGTTCAATGGAAGTGAGCAATGTAATATAGCTCTGTTTATCCAGACAGGTGATCAATAACTCATTCCTCCTGGGGAATACACTGAGTATTTTAGGAGCAAATTTATGCTCAGATTTTTTGCTGTTATGATCCACCTGAAGAAAAAAAATACCCTGTAATTATAGCAGTGTCCTCCTGGCAGATGCAGATTTGATGGTGCTTCAGTATGGTCCCTATTCCCATTAATGCATTAAATTTGTATGCCATATGCTGTCTATTGAATAATAGCATTGGAAACCTTCTGTCCCTTCTTTTTCTAAGTAGCCTGTGCTCCATGATGGCTCTAGTGCTTAACTTCACTGTTAATACCTTATTTTTCTTTTTGATACAAAAGGTGATCTTAAAAAATACAGGACAACACACATAGTAATCCTTAAAATATGTATCGCTATAACCAGAGCTATAAAAACACTTTTACTGTCCTTTCTGCTTATTTCTTTAACGTGCCCATGTGCTAAAGGCATTTCAGGCTCTCTGCCAAAACTGCTCCCCATCTGAAATGAATACTACAGTGTACCAGTGGGGGTTGGCTGGGTTCTCCACCAGGTTTAGTAGATCACAAAGTGTTGTTTTGGTTTTTTTTTTTTTGGTGTTTGTTGTTGTTTGTTTGTTTGTTTTGTTTGGCTTTTTTTGTGGCTTTTGGTTTTGTTTGGTTGGGTTTTGTTTTGTGTTTTTGTTTGTTTGTTTTAAATTATTTTTGTTGTTTTGTTCCCTTTTCTGCAGACCACTTTATTTAAGCAAAGGAGCTGTGTGTCCATGAAAGGGACTAATGTCAGAGTTTTAAAAGGAATTGGAGATGCAGCAAACTGGCAGAGAGGAGATTTTTGAGTGCAGTGGGTCTGAGAGTAGTTAGGTGCCAGGAAGGCCAGAGTAATGAACTTATTTGGTAGCTCAGGTATGGCAGAGAGGTTAACTGCAACATGACACAGGATGTGTGTTTGATGCTCACCTGTTCCTCTTAAAGCTTTGTTCTCTTACTTGTAGGATCTACAGCTAGAATATGGGCATGGTCCTCAGTGTGGCTACTTGTTGGGCGCAAATAAGTGAGTATGCAGCGGCATTTTCTGTCTTTAATTCATTCAAGACTCTTCTTATATAAAAATCACAAATGTGTGTTAAATGTGTTGACTGAAACAGATGTAGTAAAATATTTCACTCTTGTTTATATTGGTTACAATGCCAAAATCACTATTTATTTCTAGAAGAGTAATAATTCCAATGATACAGATTTACGGCATGTCTCAGCATTCGAGGCTATGTTGACCATATTGTCTCAGGTGCTCCAAGTTTCCTTTTAAGAGACATTACCTTGGTCTGCTTGTTAACAAAATATTCTGCATGATAGGTCCCACAGAGCACAATTTTACCCCATCTAGGAAGTACCATTGGTGCTCTTTGATAATGTTTTGTGCCCCTCTTCATGCTGTAGTGCACTAGGAACTTGGAATTATAGATGCTTTAAAAAGTGAAACTAATCATATGAAATAATTTTCTGTGTTTCTTCCTTTCCACCCAATTTCTTCATTGCATTTATGTGTGTCAGAATTAGCATGCCTAGCTTTGCCTTATTAAATTAAATTTTATTTTAAACATGCAGAAAATCTTAGCATAGAACATGACATTTTTATGCAGTCTTTTAGTTGGGAAAAATATTAATACTGATATCTTCCAAAATCCTGTTGTTTCTCATCACTGTGTTTTACCTGTTCTTCCTCCCTGTCTGTTTTCAGACAAAGAAACAAAAATAAAATTCAGAATATTGAAAAAATTTAACTAGGAAAGAATGATTTTTATTCCAGTAATAGTTTAATCCTCCTGTCAGTCTTGGTGTGTTTTTTTTTTATAATTACAATTTTCTTAGATATTGTGGATTTACTTTAAATTAGATTAAGCTAAGATGGTCCTTTTTTTTACAGTACAAAGAGCAAAGACCACTGCACTTAATATCCATACATTAATAAATGTATTTGAAAGTTTGTTGTGTAAAGCTATTTTTTAAAAAACACAGCTATTTTCATTTGTATGTGGATGTTCAGTTCATTTTCTGAAAGCCAGCTGAAATAACATGCTTTGAATTATTTACTGATAGAATCACAGGAGCATTTGCCCTGACTTTTGATAATTAAGTTTGTGTGCCACAATTAAACTGTGTTCTTATTCTTACTTAATGCTGAAGGAGTCTCTTAAAATCAGTTGAAGAAGAACTGCATCAACGGTAATTCTGTTCTTTTTTTCCTCCTCTTGTGTGTTTCAAAGTCATTTGTATGTTGATTTCTTACCTCTGTCACAACTCATTCTTGTTTGTCCCTGTACTTGCTGAGAGGATGTGGGAGAGGCTTAATTGTCTGTATTGCAGCTGTGCTTTAAAGAACAATAATGATGAAAAGCTAAAAGATAGTAAAATTGTGTAAAAGTAGCTCTTGAGCTTAGAATTTTTTTTCACAGTAGCCAAGATAATTTTTATACAACTTAGACATAGTACCTTGTTCATTTTCTTAGGGGACATGTGGCACATTTAGAAGATGATGATGATGCAGATGATGATGCCAAACAGTAAGTTTTTTCTTCTTGTCACAATAAATATCTGTATAAGCTGATTCTTGAATAGATGAAAATTTTTATAAAAGCTGAATCATGCTCTATCCGTAGTAGCTCGGGATGCTTTTTCTTCTATAGCTTTTTTAGAGATAGGCAATTAGTGTTGTTCGTAGATGACAAGAAGTTTCCTTTTTCTCCTGATAAACTTGAGGTAAATTAGGGGGGTGGTGATGGTGGAAATCTTCTTCCTTGCTTGATAAAGTTGTCCTTTTATCTTCTATTTTTGAACAAAACCGTGGCATAGTTACATTTAGCCAGTAATTCGCCTGACCCCAGTCCTGGTGTCTTCTTTATAACTGATGCCTGTATGTTAAAATAAAACTCATTAAAAATGCATAAGTTATATACATCACTGTATTCTCTGGATGATTTTGTTCTGCCTGCATTCTCAGCTAGGAGGATGTTTGTGTGGGTGCTCGAAATTGAAATAGAGCTGACTCCCTTACCACAGAGAGGTTGTGTGATTGCAAAGGCAGTATAAATAGGCATGTATTAAATTATGCTCATATTAAATTCCACCAATATAAGTATTCTTGGGCTCTTTCTGATTGACAGATGAGCTGAAATATTTATAATGCAGAGCCAGTATGTACAAATTTACGTTCCTAAATGAATCTGATATAAAGACCAAAAAGAAGGATGCCATTGAGACAGAATTCTTGTTTACTTTCTATTAATGGATAATTGTAAAAGCTGTTGCTTCATACCAGAAACTTGTGAAATAGGCTTTATCTATTGCTGGCATCTGTCTCTTACAGAGAACCAAATATCTCTCCTTTCTTTTCTTGAGGTATTTTACTGCTGTTCTTTTATAGCAAAGGCAGTATTTGTCACTGCACTGAGCATGAGGGACAGTCCTCTTCAGGAAGGGTGAAAATATTGTTAATATCTGATGTCAGCTGGGTGACAAGTACTTTTAACTTGCATTGTTTAATGATAAACTTCTCAAAACACAACTGTGTTTGCTGTTTGACACAAGTGATACTTACAGAAGAAAAACTACTTGTATAGAGTTTTTATAGCAGGTTTTGTTCTGTGCAGATTCCTTAAGAAATTCTTTGTATTTCGTTATTAAGTGGTTGTTTAAAAGCATGATTGATTACACAATTAATAATATGAAGCTCCCGTGTCTTGTCTTTGAGGGGAAGAGGATGATAGTGCTACTCATTGATTTGCTTCCCTGTATTTGGACCAAGCTGAGAACCTACTTTGCTAAAAGCTGGATAAATTTTGATAATGGTAACTCAGACCTTGTGCACTGTAGGATGTAATGGTCCCTTATATCTCCATAATTCCAGCTTCACTCTGGTGGCCTTCAGTGAAGATGCTCTGCAAGCCAGCTCAGCATGGTTCCTCCATCTGTACTAATCTCTGATGTTTTTCATGTACTGTTCTGTTCATTTTTGCTCAAATGAACAGACACAGGTCTTGCTGTGTTTGTACACACTTCTTGCTGTGTTTATAGCCAGTATCATCAACTTTGGTAATGTTCCAGGTCTTGGAACCGCTTGATCCCTGCTGTCTTAAGGTGCTTGCACTGATTTCTTTGTCCAGTGCTTTAAGATCCTTGTTCCTTTCATGAGCTCCATCAGGACTTTTAAACAGCATTAGCTTTAGCTTCTTCTGTCACTGTCATGTTTCTGTGGGTTTTCTCCTTTTATTTTATTTATTTTTTTTAAGAGAAGACTGAGAGGGGATTTTATTAATGTTTACAAATATCTGAAGGGTGGCTGTCAAGTAGAAGGGGCCAGTCCCTTTTCAGTGGTGCCCTGTGATAGGATGAGGGGGAGTAGTCACAAACTGGAACACTGGAAGTTCCACCTCAACATGAGGAGAAACCTCTTTACTGTGAGGGTGACATAGCACTGGAACAGGCTGCCCAGAGAGGCTGTGGAGTCTCCTTCTGTAGAGACTTTCAAAACCCTCCTGGATCTGTTCCTGTGTGGCCTGCCCTGGGTGATCCTGCTCTGGCATGGGGGTTGGACTAGATGATCTCCACAGGTCCCTTCCAACCTCTACCATTCTATGATTTGGTTAAGCAGGAAAGAACCTGATCGCTTCCAAAGAGGTTCCAATTCATATGACCCTAGGGACAGTCACCAATGGTCTTCCGTTGGTCTGGTGTTTTTTGCTTCTTTCCTTATTTCATCCTAGGTACCCTTGCCCTAGAGAGGGGACCTGACAGTTTCCTTTAAGCACAGGGGTAAGCCTCAACCTTGGATCAGGCTGATTCTGCATTTGTGTCTTTCCTCTTGGTATCTGCTTGAATATAAAGTTCTGCTGCAGTATGTTGGTTCATTAGGTCAGTTTTGTGTATCTTTCTCTGGAACCTACTGAAGATTCATGGCTTTTGTTTGATTTATATTCTGTGAGATGGAGCTGCAATCGAAGAACACATGACACAGGTCACTTTTCCCTTCAGATCTGGAACTAAAACAATGAAGCATCTAGTCCAAACTGATGCTAGTGCATGACTCTGAAGCTGGATGATTCATAGCAGCAGAGAATCCAATACATTCCAGGGAATGATATAAAATTCTCTCTCTTCATTGAATAATTTTGATTGTATTGATATTTCTTTCTCTCACGCACAGCAAAGCTGGTGATGCTTGAAAGTCCTGGTTATGGAGGCTGAGAAAGCAGGAGTTACTGGGGCACTGATCTGTGTGATCAGCGATGACAAACAGCACATAAACTTTGCTGTTGAAGCCAGGGCACACAGTCCTCTGTTCAAACATCTGTCAACATGTCTGACAGATTGTTGGCTTTTTGGGGTTTTATGTTTGGGCTGCCCAATTGCATTGTGATGGCTGCCTGAGGTGCAGAGAAGAATATGAAAGAAAATACAAATGGAGCTTGGACACACATGACTGAGGACTTAAGCTTGGTCCCAGGTTATGAAGAGAAGATAATTTCCACCACCCTAGCAACTGAAGTGCTACAACACAGGGTAACCCATTCTCAGAAGTCCCCTGCCAGCTTCTGTGAAATAAAATTTAGCAACTCATAAAATGCCAGGGCAGGAACTCGTGAAAAGAATGAAGCAAAGCAGACAAGTTGTTGATATGTAAACAAGCAAACGGCTATCATACTACTTGGATATTTTACCAAAACTTTGGAACATAATTTAAAAACAAGGAAAATATTATGCAAGAGTGTCAGAATTTCACAGCTGTATTCCTGATTTATTTAATGGGAATATTTTTCTCTTCCAAAAGATTAGGAAATGGGATAGTGTAAGAGGTTTAGAAAAACATAAAAAATAATAGGAATTTAGGATTTTATTTTTTTTAAATGCTGCATATTCTTTAAACCACAAAATGAGCAGAGGAAAAATGTTCAGCATTCTATTTTTCTGCTGATATCTTATAGTGTTGAGCTATTGAAATGTTCCTGCATTAAAAAGTTGTCTTTCCCAAGATTTCTATGAAAAAAAAAGAAACTAATGGAAGAAGAAAAAAAGAAAACAACCCAGAGTAAGATAGCTATCCATTGAAGATGGATTTTGCCTTCATGTATAAGTCTGTTCTGAAGAAGTCAGTGGTAGATTTTTCAATAAATGGTATTCATCAGTTTTCTTCTAAGTCCCCTTTGTCCTATGTACCTACAGATGCCCCTTTAGAAAAGCTCATTGATATCCTAAATCCTCCTCTCAAGAGAGTAAATGTCAATCCTGCTCTGCATTGCCCTACTTTCTTCTGCACAAGTACATGCATCTTCAACAAATCAGTTTGTCATTTTGTTCTCTCTGGGGAGAATCTGTGATACTTGAGTTTTCAGATAGTATCTGTGGTATGCACAGCAATAACAAAATGTTTGAAAGTATTCATGATGCAGTTATTTGGATAGAATAGTGCTGCTGACAAGTTACTGGTGTTTATTTGTGTGGCATTTATAAAATCCTGTATCCTCTTGAACACTGCAATATGAGATTCAAAGAGCTACGTTGGATAACAATCTGGTTTGCTTCTTTTCTTTATAGTGCTACTATGAAACCTAAAGTGCCACCTCCTTTACCACCAAAGGTAAGTGAGGGAGATTTTGTTGCCCAGAATAAATGGGCCTTATAAATAAATAAACAAGTACAGAAGTGTCTAAATGACTGTACTGATGGTTCTCTCACTTAAGCTGTCTCTGAAAGACTTGAATCATGTTTCAAGTCAAGAATATATCCAGGAGGTAGGACCCACATATTTGTAGCCTTTAATTGCAAATATGCGTAAAGGCTTGCACTGTAGCTTATTTGTCGGTGTGAAACTCTGTTACTTCAGAAGGAATCAATTGGGTAGTCAAAAAAATTAGTGCCTCAAGTAATTTTTAATACAGAGCTACCAAATAATGCCTCTGCTTGCTAACTTTGGGTGCCTGAATGGTGATCTTCAGAGGCATGCCCAGATCAAATCAGGTTTTGCGTGCTGCCACTTGGAGAGTAAGTGAATCTTTTCACTTTTTAAGTTATCTTAATATGAGCAAAAATCTGACTGTTGGTTCTCCAGGCAAAACTGGAAGGTTTGATTATTTACCCTCTTGTACTATCTTTGCGTATCTGAGAAGGATTTTACAGGCATCATTAATGCAGCCAGTGTCTAAACAAAGTTGCCCTTTGTAGTTACATGCCCTATTTGAGATTCTTTACACAAAGTTCTGGATGTATCACTGAATGTTCCCTAGTTTCTACTTAAATGTCCTGTTTAGTTATCTGTAATCATAAACAGTGACATTGCTGCATGCCTAATGATTCCTTAATGCAGTACTTGGATATAATGATTTTGAATTTGTCCTTTGTTGATAACAAGGTTTTCTTTATTGCTGTGCATTTCCTTCTAGTTTGTTCTTTTAGAAATTTGTAAGGTAGAATATGTTGCTTTATCAATTTTCTTGTGAAAATTCTAGGATCCAGATTTTGCACGTATGTTTTTGGGTTTTTTTCTCATTAAAAAGTAACATGAATGCTTTGAATCTTTTTTTCATTATTACTAATGATTACTATTATTTTATTGTTACTTTGTCTTTTTCAGCCTAAATCCATCTATATCCCCCAAGAAACTCATTCTTCTGAAAATGATAATCAAGGGACGATTAAGAGATGCCCAATATCAGAGAGTCCAGGAAAATCTACATCTCAGGTTCCACCCAGACCACCACCTCCTCGGTTACCTCCACAGAAATCTAATGCTTTAGGTAATAAGAGAGACACCAAGAAGTGTACAAATACTTTTAAAATAATCTAATGTGATTTTATTTGTACATCCTCACCTAGGCACACATTAAAACATACTGCAGTTATTTTTCTGTGGTGGGTAAGTAACAAAGTGCACAAAAACTGAAATGGACAAAGGTAACATTCTTAAACACATAAGAGGGTCAAATGTGCCTACTAGTGAAGTCACTGCCACAATTCCTGCTGATGCCATTTGGGGCACAATTGCCTGTCTAAGCAACAGGCCTATAATATAGTGTATCTGGATTGTCCCTGGGAATAAAAAAGTTTTCTTGTGTGTAGGTTTCAGATTCTGGCCCGCTGATGGTGTTATTTGGCATGTCAAGAATAGAGTTTTGCTTTGAAAGTTTGCTTTTCTTTGTATAATAGGTAATTGTGTTTGTTTACTGTTTGCGTAGGCTGCTCCCTCTTAGGCTTTTGTTAAAGTCTGATGCTTTAAGAGTTGTCCTGAACTAGCTTGTTTTAAATAAGCTTAAAGTCTGACTCTTAATTGATAACTTTCTAGCTCTTCCCTGCTGCATATTTAGTACTGCAGTTTATGTGTTACAAATTTGACTTCAATGATTAAGCTTCCAGTGCTCAGAAATGCCTCAAGGCTATTTATAACAAATCTGTAATTGAAGCATTAGCTATGGCTATGTTTTTCTTTAGCTATATTAAATACATTTTTCTCTCATAACTGTGGCTGCATCCCTTTCTATACCCACATTAGAATGATCATATTCATATTAAATGCCAAGAGCCATGGCATAAGATTGAATGTTACTCTGTAGATGGCTGTATGTGCACATGTAGGAACATCTATGCTTTATAAGCAGACTAGGGTTATGGAACAAGTTTGGGCATAAGTGGAAATTTTGGCCCTTCAAAACTGTTTTTAGGCCAGACTACTCTTTGAATTCAAGGTAGAATAACACATTTTTAACTATGAATCTTTCTAGGTAATGGAGTCACTTCCGTACAATTAAATAGTGAAAGAGAGGGATCACCACATCAACAGAATGAAGCTAGAGACACTAATTTTTCAAGGAAAGAAAAGAAGGAAATACTGGTAGGTATTTAAGCTTCTATTTTAAGGTTTTCTCAACTGTTTTACCTGTGCAATAAAAAGGTGTAAGGTACACTCTTTAGTATAGAAATTGTGCTGGATGATATCTTGTTTATTTTGAATCAAAACACATTTTTGCTACATCATCTAGTTGTGATAGTCTTAAGCTGAAGTTTGAGTCGGTATTTAATTTTCATCAGAAACCAACATAATCATGGATATACAAGATTTACTTGCTTGTGTTCCCATACTCGAGACAGGTCGATAAGATCCTGTGAGAGAGTTGTGTTGTACTGAGCAATGACTATTTAAGCAAATAAGGCTATGAAGGAACGTGCTGCCACCTGATGGCTTGCTGGAGGATTTGGCTGGCCCTGGGAAAGGAGCTGAATTGGACCTGTTCCCTTCCTATTCCAGATATGGACATACAGGCCTTTTGGGGTTCAGGGGGAAAAAAAGATGGAGAAATGTAGACTGAGGGTCCAGGTAGGCAGACTGTTTCCTGCTGGCCTCTGAAGCTCTGGGTTTCAGGGTTTAGCAACTTGGGTTTAGTGTCAGACCTGTATATACTCATATGAAGTTTTACCACGTGTAGTCTGATCCGTCTGTGAGCTGAGGAAAGGGAGTATTCCTGCATCCCTTTCTTCAATTCTAAGTGACTTTTTTTCCATTAAAGCAGCAAATGGCTTCCAGAGTGGTTACTACTACTATGATGTGAAAGCAAAAGTGGGAAATTGAGAAAGGAGTGGGACATCTGTAGTTAGATAAAATGTCCCATGAAACTGTATTCTCTGGTGGCTTCTCCTAAGGATGAGTTTGGAAATCTCCCTTTTTTGAGAGAAGTGAAGAAGAAGTAGAGCAGAAACGTTTTCTGCATTTTGCTTTAAGGAAGTGCCAGTAATACTGGCAGTACGTTGGAAACTGCTTTGAACTCGGCATATGAAATTATGTGTTTGGTGTTTTGTGTGTTACCTGTAAAATACTCTTCTTCAGAACCGTATTTTTACTAGGAGAAATTGATACTGATACTGGAAAGTGGGTCTAGTACTGATCGATAGAGGGTAACGCTGTTTGTAATATCGATCGATGGAGCAATTGCTGCAATATTGCTTAAACTTTGTGTTGTTGGATATGGCCTTCTTTCAGGTGAAAATGTTGTGCAATAGACTGTGTAGACATTCCATGAGGAAATATTAAGGAATCATAGCAGAGGCTTTAATGAAAGAAAATTATATTGGTAGTTTGTGGTGTGTGGTCGCTGGAGGCACATGATTAGCAAATTCATAGAGAATTATGGAAGCATCAGTTGGAAGGGTGGCCTAGCCTCAGGCTTAAAAATGGGACTGCAGCCAAAGCTCAGCCATAGCTTTCAGGTCTCGTACATGTGGCACTGGATGCACTGGGGTGTCCCAGTAGGCAGTACCTAGAAGTTTCTAATGCCTTCCATATAGCATAGTATAGAAATATACAACACAGCTCTTATTTATTATCTTAAAAAAATCTGCAGGGAGGGGTTTATATCCATTTCTTCTGTAGATGTAAGTGCTGCCTTTTTATTTTCTCCTAATGTAATTATGCTCTATTATTTATCAAGTCCTTTTAACAGCATTCTAAAAATTTTTTTTAAACTTGTTTTTTGGTTGTGCTATAGTGTGGGGAGAGAGTATGTATGTTCCTGCATCTATGTGCATGTGAGTGTAAGCATACTTTTTAACTTTTATTTTCTAGAAACCAGTTAGTAATGGCCTTCCTCCCACACCTAAAGTGCACGTGAGTATTACCAAGTCATACAAATGCATACTGGAAGCAGGACACATTTTTTTTTACTGAAGTATCTCTTAGAAATGTTAAGCCATAGGTATGCTACTTTAGAAATCGCCCTTCATTTTGTGCTCTTGAAGTAAACTTTGGAAGACTCTTTTTTTGTTGTTGTTGTTTGCTTGCTTCGTTAAAAAGTGAAGGAGTTCTGTGACTAGTGTCACGGGAGTGTTGTCAGTGTACTGAAGGTACTTAGTGAACTGAGGAGCGGATGCCTCTTAGGAATTGCATATAGCTCAGAGTTTATACTGTGCAGCTCTAGGTTTCAAAACTTGTGAAGATTCATAGATGGAAGATCTCTCATGAAGGGTTCATAGCTGCCTTAGGACTGGGAATAGCTGTTACAGATGTCCATGAGCATCACCATAACATAAAGCAAACTAGAATTTCATTGTAATTTATGCATTGACTTGTCACTATGCTTTTAGCCAGTGCTGTGATCAGAAGAGCCACTCTTTCTTTCTTGACCAGTTGTTTCTGCCCTTGCCACTCTCTTCCTTGTGTACTGGAGCATGGGGTCACGTAGTTGTGCTGTGCACCAAATGGAGGATTCATGATATTTTTATTATTATATTTTTTTTACACTAACCTTCTTGTTGCATTACTGCTAGGACAGGTAAGTTTCTCCTCTTCAGATAAGAAAATAAAATTGCTATATGGATGTGTAAGTGCAAATGTTATTATTTTGTGCTTCCTACCTATTTTAGGGAAGTAGGACAGGTTGAGGTAGATGCCATGTTTCTGTTCCTTAAGACTGTAATCTCTTGCATAAATGCACCATATTGTTCCAGAGCTCTGAATTCTTGGTATGTTTAGCAGCATTTATTGAGGTTAGTCCTGTTTTAATGAACTAAATATTAAACTAAATGCATGGCCTAGGAGTGTGTGTTTTAAACTAGTGGATGACACAAATTTGGAAGCAATCTTGGCATTGAAAAGAACTGCATCGTCATGGGGAGAGGGAAACAAGACAGATTTAATGACTACAATGAGAAAAAGAGTAGAAAATAGAATAGCTCAAAATGAAGTCATACATGTTGAACTTCTGCCACAAACTTCAGGGACTGGCCACCGGAGAATGACTGAGTTACTAATATAATGAAGCTGTAAAAAGAGACTGACTAAAATAGGAAAACTTCTGAAGCTGATAATTTTGGGTATTGGACTGCTCTCTGCATGTCCGTGCATCTTTGTAGAGCACTAATTCTCTGGTTCTGCTGTTCCTCAGGCTAGAAACATTTTCCCCTCTCTGCCTCTTCCCTCATCACACCCCAACTTTTATGTACAGCAGACTTGCTAACCTTCCTGTTCAGTGTTGAAGTCTGATTTGGCACTTTGGTGTTCCTCTCTGCCTGCTGTTGCCATAAGTTGCCAAATAATGAAAACTTGGGTAAGGAAGTTTTTCTGCCAAGTCACTGGGATTACTGGACTTCTTGCTTTCCTCTGTTGTGGAGCATGTTTTGCATCCTAACATCACCTGTGAGTCTTCTTTAACAAACATCCTGCTACTGCAAGTAAAATTTTGACAATGTTTCAGTCTCTTCTGTTCTTTTGCTGTGGTACATAATTGTTCTTCTTATTTATTTTGGGGGTTTTTTTGATTTGAGATTCTTAAGTATGTTGCCAAGTGGTAAGAAGTATTTGACATTTTTGTTGTCCTCTAAACTAGATAGATGTTATGGAGCTCTGTTTAAAATGGCATCTATGCATGATTGCCTGTGACTCTAGAGATTTTTTTCAACTTTTTTAATAATGCAGTCTGGTAGTGTCCCCCCCCCCCCCCGCTATTTTAGGTGGCTGGGCACAGGGCTACCTGTTAGATCCTTCCAATGAGTGAACGCCCTGCCTGCTGAAATTCTCCCAAGATGCAAATGCCTCCATGGCAGCAGTAAGATCAAGCAGCCCTTCTTCAACCTTTTTTTCATGTTCATGAGGTTTATTTTCCCAACTAGCAACTCAGTTTAATGGTTTATCTGATTCTCAGCTGTATCCTTGAGATTTGTTTGGTATTTAGAGATAATACTCTTGAGCTCCGTTTACCCTTCTGAGGTATTTGCAGCAGCATTTTAGATCTGCAAGCTTCCTGAAGATCAGGACTGAGAATGGCCAGTGGAAAATGGTTAGTTTCTTCTGATTTCCATCTACTCCTTTCTTACCCAGCTTAACGCTGCAGTACTTAACTAGGCCTTAGCGATGAGATCAGCTTCCCTCCACTGTGCAATATCTCTACTCAGTGTTTGGAAAGGGTTAGGAGAATTGTGTAACTGGTTACAGGAGCAGCAGAAACACTTTGCAGTATTCTGTATCACTGCTTCAAGCATCATCTGCTGTGATTTCTGTTGAGTGCCTTTCGGTGCCCTGTGAAGAGGCTTTCATAAAAGTGGCCAGGAAATCCCTTTATTGTTTGTTTTAGTATCATCCCTCCTTCAAACTCCTTGCTGCAAGGGGATTTGACAACAATGAAGCTGTCAGTTACTTGAGGTCACTCTGTGCCTGTGTCTTCTCACATGCTTACCTCAGGTATATCTTTTCTTACTTCTGTTCTTATGCCTGCAGAAAGATCATCTCATCGTCTACCAAGCAGCCAGCTCTCTACATTGATACTCAGACTTCTGCAGTCATATGGATAGTGCTGAAATCTTTTCCCTTGCCTTTGTGCAATGGTGTCTTTCATGTTTTGCTGATTACCTAATGAGTTTGATTCTTCCCCTACATAAGTATACATGGACAAACTCATGGGCTTCATTGTAGAGATGCGAGAGTGAGAGATGTCCAAAGCACAAAGAAAGGCCTAATTTTTGTGGCTTTTCATTTTAAAGGGTTAATTATGAAGTTCTTTTTATTATTAAACTAAAGTGTGTTCAGAAGTGACTGAAATGTGTGCAGACTTTCTTATTCAGCAACAGGTTAACAAAAAAAATTGTCGAAATGTTAACACAAGAGCTATTTGGTTAATTCAGTTTATAGATTGATAATAATTCACAGAGTATTAATATAATGTGGAAACATTGCCATTCTGTAGCTATATTACAGAATATGTAGCTTTGAATAAAGGTGATACCTCCTTATTTTCAGGATGGCAACCCTTACCTAGGACTGGTTCTTATGATGAAATATCATTTGATAAATGATAACATTTCACTTTACTAATTGTTGTTTACTACTGCATCATTCCTTTTCACCTACAGTAATCAGCTCTGTTTCCTAACAAAATAGGATAGGAGACTTTAAATGCGTTAAATATGTCAAGACTAAAGTTTCTCTGTTGAGACTCTGAAGTCACAAAATTCAGGAAGCTTTTTCAGGTTTCTCACCGTATGTGCTTAGACTGTTGAATTAAAAGCTAATTCTGAAATGCTAATTCTGGTATTTTTGTTCATAAGCATCTTGGGCACAAAGGAAAAATCACTTAAAAAAATTCCTTTGTCAACTTGTTGTCTGGATGAGGTTATTTTCCATGTGCCAAATGAAACTACTCTTAACTTTTTGTTAATACTTTAAATAAGGATAATCTTATTGGGAATGTCACATTTTAACTTTTCATATGTATTTTTTTTTTAATTGTTTTTACTTCTGCAGATGGGTGCTTGCTTTTCTAAGGTTTTCAATGGCTGTCCATTAAAAATTCATTGTGCAACGTCATGGATAAATCCAGATACAAGAGGTAGTATATTAATGCATATTTTACCTACTTTGTCCTTTTCTTGGATTTCAGAGTGCTTAGATGAGAAAGACTATTCTTTTTAAAGTAGACATATTGTAAACTTATCAACACCTGGGGGTATTGATCTACAGACGATTGAACATGAGCCAGCAGTGTGCTCAGGTGGCCAAGAAAGCCAGTGGCATCCTGGCCTGTATCAGGAATAGTGTGGCCAGCAGGACCAAGGAAGTAATTTTTAACCCTGTACTTGGCACTGGTGAGGCTGCATCTCAGGTACTGTCTTCAGTTTTGGGCCCCTCACTACAAAAAAGACACTGAGGTGCTGGAATGTGTCCAGAGAAGAGCAACGAAGCTGATGAAGGGACTAGAGCACATGTCTTATGAGGAGTGTCTGAGAGAATTGGGGTTGTTTAGGTTGGAGAAAAGGAGGCTCAGGAGAGACCTTACCGTGCTCTACAACTACCTGAAAGGATATTGTAGAGAGATGGAGTTTGGTCCGTTTAACCAAGTAACAAGTGAATATTGTTCCAGGGGAAGTTTAGATTGAATATTAGGAACAATTTCTTTACCTAATGGGTTATCAGGCACTGGAATGGCTTGCCCAGGGCAGAAGGTGAGTCCCTGTCCCTGGAGGTATATAAGAGTTGCGTGGACATAGTGCTGAGGGATATGGTTAAGTCAAGGTCTTCTCAGAGTTAGGTTAATGATTGAACTACATGATCTTAAAGGTCTTTTCCAATCTAGGAAATTCTGTGATTCTGTAAAATAGGTTTATTCATATAAGCAGAAGTTCTTTAATTAAGCCACTGCTGTCTGAAGTTCAATGTTGGCTTTTTTATTGTGTTAAGATACATAGGGTACAGCTTTCAGCTTTGTTTAAAAACAATAAATTTCATATCAAAGATAAAAAACATGGGGTTTGTGTTTGATTCAAAACTCTTCTCAACATTTTACTCTGAAAGATATCAATCCTCATGTATTTTTTAAAAATCTAACTGCTAGAGATCCTAGCTGAGATTGATTTATCAATCATTCACTTGATTTCCCCCCCCCCATCTTTCTGGTCCTACAGGTTTCTGTAACTTTGTATTTTTGTATACATTTTAGTGCTTTATTATATAGTCTGATGAAAGGGATAAGTGGTAACATTGTACTTGCATTGCCTGCAATTTCATTGCTTATAGGCTGTATAGACATGCTACTGAGCCAGTAAGCAAGAAAATACCTAGGTTTTTCACAAACCTGATCTTTCCTAATGTCTTAAAACACAACCATCCACAAATTTAAGCTTCCTTAGCAAGATTAATTTTCCATGCTTTCAAATACCGTAATTATTATAGGTTGGTTTGTTTCAATGTGTGTAATTGTTTTCAGTCGTTACCAAACATCTGCATACTTTTATAAAACACACCTTCCTTAAATCAGGATTTCTAGATCTTTTTGTCTGTGTTTGCAGATCAGTACTTGATATTTGGTGCAGAAGAAGGTATTTACACACTGAACCTCAATGAACTTCATGAAACATCAATGGAGCAGGTATATTTTTCTTCTGATATTTTGGAAAAAAATTACATCTTTGTCACTTTTTTTTAAGACACGCAGGTTCATGTTTATAATCCTTGTAAAAATTGTCTTTGCTACAGTTACATAGGCACTAGTTACACTGAGAATTACAGTAAATGTTTTCTATTGAGGATATCTTTCAGTCATGTTTAAGTTTTCTGTTGGCTGAACCCTGTTTGAGTAGGAGATCTGCATATATCAGTGTGTTGAACTTCATTGTTATTCGTTGTTCTGCAGAATGGTGTGTTAAATAGTATGGAATTTCCCTGATACACTTTGGATGAAAGTTTCTATTTTCTTTAAACCTTTTTACAAGATAAGAATATTTGCAACAAACATTATGTTTCAGCTACAGGGAAGTAAGGACATCCTTTACATACTAGATTCCTACCTTGTGATCTTAAAAGCAGCATTGCTTATGAGACTCAGCTTACTGAATCCAAATCAAAACTCTGCCTTTGCAGGATATTATTAATTTTTTTGAGGTGATACTGGGGAGGGGGAAATGCCAATTGCAGGCTTTTCTGTATGGTGTCTTCTCCAGCTCTTTTGTTTAATCTCTGAGAGACTTGTTTTCTCTCCTGCCTTCTCCCTAACTTAGGGAGCTATGCATCTGCCATCAAGACGGACGAATTTGCAAGGACAGCCTTCACACTGTAAGCTGGAGGCACTGGTGTTTGTTCATCTTCTAGGGTCCAGATGTTGTAGAGATGTCTGTTGTGTTGAGAAGAAGGCCTAGCTAGCTTGCACTGAGCTCCATGTAACCCATAGTCATACTGGTGCTTGAGTGAGTTAGTTTAAACTTAGTTAGCTCAAGTGCCTCTCTGCTGATATACTAGAACTGTAAAACCTACCCCGAGAAATATCACTAATACAATAATTCTTGTAGGCCAAGTAGACCAACGAATGTTTCATTTGTTGTGTTGCTTTTTTCTTTTGTTGTTTTTGTTTTGTTTTTAAATTGGTAAGGAGAATAGGCATAATGAAACTCATGCTCTCATATACATCCTTGTTTTCTTTAAGCACCATGTTCTGTAGTGCATTGTGTAGTGAGCTTCTAGGGAAATGTTTCAATAAGCACTTAAAAGACAAGAAGAGATGCCTATGAAAACAACCAGTCACGTGTGGAACAGGAGGAATGAGCGACAGGTCATTAAACCTGCAAATTTGAAGCATTGCTGGTTTTTTTTTTTCTCTAATCCTCAAATCCAAATCTGCTAAGTCATGATATGCTTATGCAGTTACAGAAAAGTCTTGCAATTAATTTACAGCTTTCTACAGATACTTATAATAAACCAACAGTGAGGGGTATTTTGCTTGGTGGTTTGTTGGGGGGTTTGGGGGCTTAATTAAGGGAAAAAGAAATATCTTCCTGAGTGGCCTGTCTAGGCCAATAGTTTGTTTCCTAAAGTGGCAGTAGGGAGTGGTCATGAGCTTGGCCACTGTCTGCTGTCCATTCTTCTGAGACTCCGCTATGGTCATTGAGTTAGGGATGTTAGAGGATCCCTGCCTATTTGCTTTTTGTGTCCATTTATGGACCTGTTGGACATGAGTATGTCTAATTCCTCATTTATGCTGTTGATACTTTCCACTTCTGTGATCTCCCATGACAACAACTGCCACAAGTTAAGCAAGGGGTGGAGGGGGAAGTACCTTTTTTTAAGTATTATTTTTATTTTTAAAGGATGTCTTGTTGGTTTCAGTCCCATTTTCCTAGTAATTGTAGACTTTGACAAATAACAATTCTGCCGTGACCATTTGTTGTGTTCCTTGGTCACTTAAGTGAAATGTGTAATCATATGCAGATGGAGAGTCCCTTCCAAGTGTCAGTTGTAATTGTTTCAAGAGATTTGGCCTATCACAGGCTTTGGAATGGCTATGGTTTGTTGACTATACTTTGTTTACTGGAGTTTATGTTGTTCAGTTTTTCTCCTTTCAACGAGAAAATTTGGGTTTTAAAATTTTTGAAAAAGGATTGATTGATCTTCAGAATGACATCTTGTGGGATAATTATAGTGTACTTGAAGACGTGAATATAAAATGTGCTAATTGTCTAAATGTTGATGTGTATGTTAAATATAGCGTGTGTACCTAACATTTACTCTGAATTAACTCTTGAATCCAGGTAAACATTACTTGGCTTAACCTAATTTCTGTTCCAAAAAGCAAGTCAATATTAGTTTTGTCCTGCTGTCTATACAGATATTAATTGATCAACTAAATACGCTCAGATTTTGTGCATATCAAATTGAATACTTTTCTTTCTTTGTTTTTTCCTTCCCTTTATCAGCTATTTCCTCGAAGGTGTACGTGGTTATATGTCATGAACAATTGCTTGTTATCAATATCTGGTAAGTTACTGTGCTATCTTTGAGGGGTAGTGCTGGTAAACATTTGTTTTCATATTTGAAGTGTGGTTTTGTTTTCTAATTTCCAGGTAAAGCTTCTCAGCTTTATTCCCATAATCTACCAGGACTCTTTGATTATGCAAGGCAAATGCAAAAGTTACCTGTTGCTATTCCAGCACATAAACTCCCTGACAGAATACTTCCCAGGTAAATACATGTAGTCAGATATATCAGAATATCTTAATTCTGGGAGTTAAGGATAAGCTTATGAAACTCTGGGAATACCAAATGATGTGGAGCTCTGTTCACAGATTGCCATGAATAACTCATACCAGCAGTAATGAGAGGACAGACCTCTAAATTTACATTAATCCAGATGTGAATATACTTTTATTAGAGAAGTGGGTTTTGGTACATCTTACCTTGTCACAAAGCCTCTTGTTTCTGGGCATTGCTCTTTTTAGGTATAGTATGGTAAATCCTGGCTCTACTTGAAGCTAAAAAAAAAAATGTGGGTCAGTGTTGTACCTGTGATATTTCAGGCAAGTAGAAATGATGATCTTACATTAGTTACTTTGGGAACTATCTTTCTGTTCTGTTGGGTAAAAAAATTGGGATATGTAATCTCTTACTGCAGAGGGAGTGGGCTCACGGGTTATTTTGAAAGCTTGGAAGAGTAGAACTGCAGTACAGATTTGACATCCATTGTTGGTTAGTCATTTTTTTGCAGGCCAGAGTAGACGGTACTTTTGTCCCCAGATGCCTACAGCACATCACGTATGCAGTCCCTCCCAACTTCATTTACAAACACATGCATATAAAATCACAGAGACTGAGTATGGTGTTGGCTGCCAGACAAGCCTTAGCCCATTCCAGTCCAAGAAGAGGAAGCAGTAACACTAATCTAGTTTTCAGAGAAACTTTTGATTCTTAAAGTTTGTAGTGAATCACGGGTTCTTCTCCTGTAATAGTCTTTCTGTTAGGAAATTGTAATACAAAAAAACCTGATTCTCTGCTATGTTTAGTTCTGTTAACATTTAATTCTTGGATTCAGGACAGACTTCTGCAAACATAATGGTGCAACACTGGTCTGAAAACTGTGTTCTTCCTAGAGGCCAGATTCTAATTACCTAAGAGATAATTTGTGCTTTGAATTGTTGTCTTCTTTGTGCTTGCACCACTGTTCTGCTTTTCTCTCTTCCAAACTAACTTTGGCTTAAGAAGTGCATCAGCAGTGGACTAATAACTATAATTATTGTAAGGATCACGTGAGGAAAGCCTTCAGACTACATGAAGCCTGTAATGACACCTCACCTAAGTTGCAAAGGGTTCAGAAGCTTTCTTGTCCAGTCATGTTACTTCCCAAGAAAAATGCAGCACAACATGAATGTGCAAGAGCTAATTCAGTCATTTAAAGGCAGGAGAGATTCCAGCAGAAGATGCAATGAGTTACAGCATTACAAAGAAGAATGATCATGGGAGTACCAATAGACTATCCAGGCACGTGCATAAACACATATCATTAAATAGCAAGAGATAGTGGTAAATGATGCTTGAAAGTACTGAGGTACCTATTCCTCTCCATCCCTGACTTTTACTGCATTCATAATGCCACAAAGCTGAGCGGCATCTCAGTGCTAAAAGAGGGACCACCGTGTATGTTCTAGGCATATCATTTTGTGAAGAAATATACAAATAATATATTTTTGCTTTTTCTGGGGGGCAGATATAATTTTCCCACCACCAACTGTCTAAAAAGCAAATTCATTCAGTTGTTTAAGTTGATCAGTAAATCTGTGTTTATCTCTTGTAGGAAGTTTGCAGTGTCTACAAAAATTCCTGACACTAAATGGTGTCAAAAATGTTGTGTTGGTAAGTAAAGATCATCAGAATAAATGCCAAGAAGCAGTATTGCCACAAATGGTGTCAGTATAAAGATCACTGTGTCAGGTTTAGGAGGTAAAGGGAGAAGAGACTTTTGTCACTGTCACACAGCTATGCATTTGCAGACAGTAGGCTCATTCAAATTAGCCCTTGTGTTGAAGCAGTGAAAACTTTGACATTTCATTCCTTAAAGACAATTCCTGAGAAATGCCGAGAAGCAAAATGCATGTGTGATTTAAACTAGAAGAAACTAATTTCCATGGATGGAGTGGCTTAAAGTAGCCTCACTTCTTAGTACAATTTCCAGTTATCAATATTGGATGACAAAAAAGCAAGGAGTATTTTCAATTCTGTGACGGTGGTGTAATCACTGAAGCCTTTCTAGTGTATTCAGAGTGTCAGATAGTGAAATGTCAAAGCTGCGCTGCATTAAAACATGTTTTAAAAGGGGGTTGGGGGCAGATTAAAAAAAAAAAAAACCAAAATAAGTAAGAAAGGGAACTGTTTCATCTGGTGTTCCACAATCAAATGTTTGGTGTGAGCAGTAGTATTACACTGGAGATTTTCAAGACACAGTGGTAAGTGACCATCTGTCGTTTATCCTGACAAAAATGTCCCTGATATTTCTAAAACATCTGATGTTTGTTTGTCCAGCTCACTTGTTAAAACTTTCCTTTTTCTGGGATACAAATTCTCTAGCGTGTGGTAGAGTGTTAACAGTATGTACTGTGTATGTCCAGGCCTTGCCCTAACTGAGGCATCTAGTCAAGCTGTGAGTGTTGATGGATGCTGAAGGGAACACCTAAAGGGGTGAAGTGACAGGGATGAAAGCAGGTACAAACACTGGCTTTCTGATACTAAAATTAATTTGGAAGTCTGTATGTTTTCAGGTCTCTGTTTATGAAACGAAAAACCTGGTGATGTGCTCCTTTGTAATTTTATGGTTTCTGTATTAACAGGCACAGAATTCAACAAGAGTACTGTGGGACTTGGTGTTATGAGGGGCAGTCTTCTGTCCTGCCTTTCAGAGATAGCTTAGCCTAATAAGCCTAGAGTCCTTCTTGCATGATAAGCATAAGTGATAATTTGTGATGGCAGCAAGGACAGCTGCAAAAGGCAGATCCAAGGAAAGAAATGGTAGATTCCCCTCTCTGGCCCTACTTACTAGCCAGCAGCATTCATATCCCTTTGGCCTGGGGAAAGCAGCAGTGCTACAAGAGGCAGAAAAAGATAAATAAATTCTGGCCTTGTTTCCTACACCTTATAGGTGTTGGTAATTGCATGTTTTGTGGTTTCTCCTGCTAAGTTGAGCCTTACTTGGGGTCACACCAAGTGTTACTTGCTGCAGTTTTCAGTCAGTTTGATTGATGTTGAGTCAGAACGTGGACTAATGAAGCTAAGCTTTGATGTTTAAGGTGCTGAGGGATTGCTAGTGGATTTCACTGACAGTAGGGTAGCATGAACTGCCTTATGTAGATCGTACTGTATTATAGAAGCACAGTATCTGGAATGTGTTGTTGATTGCCAGATGCCCCATAATCACTTTACTGCACTTAGAAGTCTGGTGTTTAGATGTAATTGTACAAAGTAACACTTGTTCATCTTAATGGATATGCTGGCAGTGCTTAAGGACTGAAATTTTGACAATACTGTAGAATTAAAATTGTGAAACTTCGGATTTCACAGTGCCCAATTTTGTGACCTTTTTGATCTCTTCCAATTTTTGTTTTCTGACAAACAATAGAAGAGCATCTGAGTGGAAATTGATGATGTCAGTTAAACTGTGAATTTCCTTCTGATCTAGAAGTGTTCATTGGAAACACATAGCTTCTGTGACAGTGCTTGAACGCCAGCTGAGCAGTTCTCAAATGACAGTGATTGTTCACTGCCTGCTGGATATCACAGAAAAAGCCATTCCTTAACAGCTTCTCATGATGATTTGGAGATAGCTTTGTCAAGCCAACATGGTGGAGCAAGATACTTCAAATGCATATGCAGTCAACTGTTTTCTTCAAGACTTTCTACAATAGTAAATCCCACCTACCCGTCTAAAAAAACACAACAATAAATTTTAGTTTTAGTTGGAGAGGTGAAAAATACCACAGTGATCTTCTGAGAGTTGTGTTTATTGTGGCTTATTTGGCACCAGCTACTGGCTGCTCATGCCTGGTGGAAGGGCAGCCCCTGCTCTGGCGTGCTCACCGTCACCATTTTCATAGTGTGGAAATGGACTTTTCAGCAGCTTCCTTATATATATATGGTGGTGGGTATTTTCCAAAGTGTAGGGATTGTTATTTAGTTGGAAATTGTTGACAATTTGAATTTGATTAGGACACTAATGTACTCTACCTTTTCTTTTTTGGCAGTGAGGAATCCCTACTCAGGACACAAGTACCTCTGTGGAGCGCTACAGTCTAGCATTGTTTTGTTAGAATGGGTTGAACCAATGCAAAAATTTATGTTAATCAAGGTAATATTACAATTAAGTGAAATACTCTTGTGTTCAGTTCTATTTAGTTCGTAATATCTTGTTAAGAATAAGTATTATCTATTTTTTTTACTTTTTAGCCTTTTTGTTTGGTTTCTATTAAATTAACATTGAAAATAAATACGTAAATATGTAATCTGTATTAACAGAGTCAATATTTCTAGAAATGGTCTTGGTTTTGTGGTGCGCTTCAGTTGAACAAAACCCTTCTCTACATGAACATTACCTTTTAGTTGCATGGTAAAAAAACCTCTGTCTGACAGAGACATGGCAGAGTGGAGTGATAATATGGGTTAACAGTGGGCTTGCTCCCATACTAGAGAGAAAGTGGCCACTTGCTCTATGCTCTGTGACACTGAAGGTGCTCAGAAATGCTTGTACTCTCCCCATCTGACACCACCTGAAGAGATGGAGGCAGGGTGGACTCATGTTTGTAGAGAGGCAGCTGCTATAACTTGATCAGCCTGGAAAACAAGGCTCAGAGTCTCCACAGCTGGGGAGAGCAGTGATGGGTATAGCACTGTTGGTATCTGTTAGCAGTTGCACAGGACACACTTGATGGAAGACATCCTATCTTATTTTAACTGAATTGGCATGAAGACTCTCTAAACTTCTTAAGTCAGGCTTTTAGTATCTATCAATTACTGTTATCGTAAGAAGTAATGTTACAAAATGTATGGAATAAAATTTACCATACAATTTAAATAGCTAATAGCAACTCAAACTAAACTTGTTTCCCTTCTAATATCTATTTTTGTTTCTTAATCTAGCACATAGATTTTCCTGTACCTTGTCCACTGAGATTGTTTGAAATGCTGGTAGTCCCTGAGCAGGAATTCCCTTTAGTTTGTGTCGGTGTCAGTAGAGGAAGAGACTTCAACCAGGTGGTGAAGTTTGAGACTGTCAACCCAAATTCTACCTCTTCATGGTTTACAGAAACAGGTTTGTGTGCTGTTGTAATTACATTCAGAAATGTTCCTTGCTCTTCTATTATAGCTGAAGCATGAGAAAGGTAGTTTCCTCTGAGAAAACTAATGGTTAAATGGTTAAAGCTGGGCGATCATTTTAAGGTCTCCATTTAAAGGGTTATCTGGTTGCACCTGTTTGCACACGCTTCTTTTTTTAATGTTTCTACTTGTTGAGCTGATTGAATTTCTTGAGACTTTGAGTATAGCAGAGGATGGAGCTGTGTTTTCTTGCATTTCCATAAATCAGGCTGCACTTGATGATTATCCACTGTGCTTTTCTGTGCTTTACCCTGGCACCATGATTTCTGTTTCTTTAATAGATTTTAATAGAATTGCAGTCTGAGCAATTTCTTCCAGATCCTCTGTAGGTGTGGTTTGACTTGACTCTCCTGCAGGAGGCCAGCGTGGTTAGAAAAAGTATTACCAGCCTCCTGCAGGGAGAGAGAATATTTCTATTCTTCTGGTGTTTATAGAAAGTGAAAGGGATTAGGACCACTGATAGCAGGAAACCAAGTGCCTGTCTGTCACTGGTCTGGGCACTATGCCTGAGGAGGCTGATATCTGAGCAACAGTAGAAATTTTCTTAAGAAGGAAGTGTGCTAAGAGTTACTTTTCTAGAGTTGCAAGGTTTACTCCCTAAAACCTCGATACAGTAATGAGCTGACTCTAGTCCTAGCTTGCATGTTTAGAAGCAGTAGATAGCTTTGTTATTATCAGGCATAGAGCCCTTGTTAAGTCATGATGAATATATACATAGCCCTGTGCTGGCATATACATGTGTATGAGTCTGGCTGATGTGTAGCATGGAATTCACTAACAGTTTCCTCCAGGAAGAAGACTGCTGACTTTCTTGCTGCTGAAAAGCGCATCAGATTTTGACACAGTTTGAAGCATAGTTACAAAACCCAGTGTGATCAGTGGATGGCCAGTTAATGCACTTAACTACTTCAGAGTTAGTGCATTTTATTTTCACTCATACATCTGTGTAATTCATCTTATGTAACTGTATGACTTGAGTAGAGTCCATAAAAGTAGCATGCTGAAGAGAAATTCTTTGACCCATTATGTTCTGTTGTCAGTCTTCCTCAGTATTGTCTGCATCAGCGTGCAAATACAAGAACAGTAATCCCTTCACAGTTCCTTTTTTTTCTTTTATTTATGTGGAACATTTAACATTGCATTGTGCCTTCTAGAAATGCTTCTTTACATTCCTTTAATCCTTTGTGTGTTGTTCTGCTATTTTCCTCTATTTTTTTTTGATTCTAACATAAACCCTCATGTTGTATTGGTTTATTCCTGTCCCCTGCTGGCAGGAGAGTGATAATGCAATGAAACAGTTTTTTTTCAGTGGTTTTCAAGTGGGGAAAGTGTGTATCATACGGTCACAAATGGCTTCCATCAAATAACCATTTTCATTGTTTCACATTTGACATTTTTTCGTTAATGTTTGATAAAGACATTTTAAAAAAATTAGCTGGCAGACACGTACTGCAGGGGGGTTCTCCCCTTGCTATCTTTCTGCTATTAGCTTCAGACAGTGCAGTGTGTGTTTCCACATCACATAACGTGGCTGCACAGATTTATATCCTCCAGCCTTTCTGTGGAGTGCTTTTATCATGGGTATATCCACCTTTGGTTAAGACCATACATAAAAAAAATTGGTTACGTTCATAAAAGTATACCTTCCAAGACAAACAGCAAAAAAGAGATGGAGGGACCATCTCAAGAAGCACATTTCTACCATTGCCCTTGAGGAGTTTTTTTGCTTCTCAACAGGACCATATATTTTATTATTCAACTGAAAGCTGCTTTTATATTTTAAGTAACATGCTCTAATTTCTCATCTCTAACAGAGTTAATGAATTTCTCTTTTCTGCATGACAGAATGCCTGCAGAATTGCTGGTGGTAATGCCAAATTAGTAATAGTTACTTTTTGTGCTAATTTTAATGTTAACAAATGGACCAAAACTACACTTCTCTTTTGAGTTGACATGTCCACTAATCACGGGTCAGATCCCCCTGTTTTCTGTGATGAGGACTGCTGCAGCTGTAACCTAGAAGAGAGGAAGGTAGCCCTTCTTTTAAGAGTTTGGAGAAGGAAATATTCCCCTATTTTTGGAAGATCTGGGGATGGAAAGTCGGAAAACAGCAGCAAGAATTAAGTACTAATATAAAAGTCTGTGGCATGATTTAGAAATAAAGGCGGAAGAAAAAGCATTCAGGTTTAGTGTGGGCAGTATCATAGATCTGCCTTAATTTTGCAACAGCAGTATTAAATGACACTGACAGAATAAAGGGAGAACAATGTAGACGTGAGTTTGCCTTTGGGACATGGTTCAGGAAAGGCTGGATTAAGTACATACTTTAATATTACAGCTTCAGTTTTCCTGTCACAGTCAACATGGATAAGTGGACATGCCTCTCCAAGAGAAATGTGACTGGTAAGATGATTATTTCAAGTAGATAAAAATACACTAACCTGTAAAATTGTCTCAATCTATAGAACTTCCATGTGAAATTTCATGTTAATATATGTTATGAACTTACACTGTCTTTTTTTTTTTTATAGACACTACAGAGACGAGTGTTGTACATGTTACACAGCTGGAGAGGGATACTATTTTGGTGTGTTTGGACTGTAAGTTTTAGTATCAATTAAATACGTATGCATGTACATGCATACTGTCAGTCTTCAAATTAGATCATATATTGAAGAGTAATTCTTGGTTGACATATCCTATTTATTGTCTAGGCTGCATAAAAATAGTCAATCTGCAAGGCAGATTAAAATCCAGCCGCAAACTGTCATCGGAGCTCACATTTGACTTTCAGATTGAATCAATAGGTAAGTTGTATTTAATTATTGAGTATCTGGATAGACTAGAGATGTAGGCGATCACCAACCGTATGGAATTTAACAAGAGCAAGTGCCGGATTCTGCACATAGGACAGGATAATTCTGGTTATATGCATACATTGTGCGACAAAAAGCTGCAGAGCAGCCTTGCAGAAAGTGATCTGGGGCTTTGGCTTGATGGCAAGCTGAAGATCAGCCAAAAGGGCCAACCGTGTCCTGGGTACAACGTCACTAGATGGTCGAGGGAGGTCATTGTCCCATTCTACACTGCACTGGTGTGGCCTCACCTTATGTACTGTGTGCAGTTTTGGGCAGAACATCAGACTAATTAGAGTGTGTCCTGAGGAGGGTGACCAAGATGGTGAAAGGTCTCAAGGGCAAGACTTACAAGGAGCAGCTGAGATCACTTGGTTTGCTCAACTTAGAGAACAGAAGGCTAAGGGGCGACCTTGTTGCAGCCTACAACTTCCTCAAGGAAGACAGCGGAGAGGGAGGTGGTGATCTCCTCTCTCTGGTGACTAGTGGTAGAACATGTGGAAACTATATGAAGTTGCATCAGGAGAAGTTCAGACCGGACATGAGGAAAAGACTCTTCATTGAGAGAGTGGTCAGTCACTGGAACAGGCTCACCAAGGAAGTGGTCATGGCAGTAGAGTTCAGTGAGCATCTGGATGACACTCTTAGTCATACGGTTTAGTATCAGGTAGTCATGAGAGGAGCAGGGTGTTGGACTTGATCATACTTATGAGTCTCTTCCAACTCAAAATATCCTATTACTGTTACACTACAGAATTAGAGATGCTAACTGTTAAGTCTTTGCCATTTGAAATACTATCTCATGCATTTCACTTTGTGTGAGAAGGCTCAGTGTAATGTTCAGCACACTGTGTAACATGCTTCCCTAGGAGCAATTGCAATGGAGTAATAACCTTGGCATCTTCTCTGATTAGGCTAAATGTCTTGGGAATATGATGGAGACCTTCAGCCTCTAAAAGAATACTGTCAGACAACCAACATAAATCTCTTTAAATCACTCATGGCTAACTCATTCAGCGTGTGTGTTCACACAGGCCATTTTTATAAAGCAGCTCAAAGACTTAAGTTATACAATAAGTCACACTTTACATAAATTTTGTTTTCTTGTGAAGTATCTGAAGGAATTATATTTGTGAAACAGAAAGACTGAATGCATTTATTTTGACAATTCTCCAGTGGTTACATACCTGTCAGAAAGAGGGTTTGAAAGAGGGATGAGGAAGGATATGTGCGGGTGGAGGGTAGCACCAGAAGAAGAGAAACAGTGGGAACAAAAATAATGAGTTGAAGCGAATTTACTTCCAAGGAGAAGCTTTAAGGTTTCAGGCACTTGAAACATAATGTTCCACAGAGAAGACAAAAAAAATTGGCATGGAAAACATTGCTTTTTATGATTCCTCTTGGTTAGGAATGGGAGGGAAGGAAGGAGTATATGTACTTGAAGCTGCTCACTGTGGGACCTCTGCACATGCTTGTCACAAACAAGCTACCAGTGTCCTGTTCTGGTCTGATAGTGTCGTCAAATTGCTTTGCTCTCTTTCCTGCATACCTGCCCAGAGGCAGGACAGATTCCTTCTGGGGAAGTACACACTTGCCCTCTGAGGAAGGCCTTAGACCCATTTCCTTTCACGTGGTTCAAATGTGTTTTCGACAAGGGGAAAGGCTGGAAAGTACAGAATTCTGTAAAGCTTTGCATTGCTGTTGCAGAGAGACTGTCTTGGGCAATAGTTGCTGGCAAAGTGAAAAACATCACTGCAGTATTCCTGTAACTTTCCTGCTAAAATTCAGTATATATTTTCTGCTAGTATTAGGAATAGGAGAGGTTTTTCCATTCAAAGGAAAGGACATGTTTAGGACTAGACAAAAGGACGGTTTAAATTTTAAACCCTGCTCGTTAAACAAATAAATATATAAAGGCAGCTACTTTTGAGGCAGGTCAGTAATTTGTCTGAGACGTTTTTTGGTCTGTGTGGGTGAACATGATACAATAAAACATATGTGTACAAATTTCAGAATTACAGTCATATGTTTTTGGCCTTAAAAGTACAAGTTGACATTACCTCTCAAAACTGATTCCAGTGTTCTTTGTTACCAGTCTGTCTACAAGACAGTGTGTTAGCATTCTGGAAGCATGGCATGCAAGGAAGGAGTTTTAGATCTAATGAGGTGAGTACTGCATTCTACTTCAAATTCTACCTTCTAATATAAGTTAAGTAGAGGATAAATACATAATGCTGTTGTTTGAAAATGAGTAAAACATTTCAGTAACTTCCTAGGTTAGACCTGGGAGCTGGAGTCTCATTCTAAGTGGGTTTCATAAGCCACAAACTAATTAGTGAAGCTATACAAGAGCCCCTGTGAAGTCTTAATATACAAAACTGAAAGCAGTAAGACACTGGGCCATGGTGCTGTAGAAAATATACAAGCCTAATTTGTAGTAGCATTAATCTTCTTCACCTTACATTGCTTTGAAGATCAGTGTCAGTCCCTGAGCATCTCATACCAAAATCTGGGCTTTGCCAGTGCTTATACAATTCACTGCTGAGATTTAGTTTTTTGTCACAGTGTCAAATGAGTTGCCCATTGTTTCTTAGTCTCTTCCATGTTCCTTTGGCTTACAAATGAAGGTTTTAGCACCTGCCTTTCACAAGAAGTATTTTCTGCTTTCAGGTTGACCTAAAGATTTTTATATATATATATATATATATTTTAAAGTTTCTGTATAGTCCCTTTTTTCAGACAGTCTGATATGATTTCTAGACATAGTTAAAACATTTTAAGTACCTTCTCAGCTCCTTTTTTTCTTGCTGCTGAAGTTGTGCATCTGTGTGTTAGTGGAAATGTGCTTTGTATGTTTTTAATGAGTCTTTTAATTTGGTTATTAAAGAATGTTTATAAACTTCACCAGTTGTTTCATCAGTGTCACTTTGGCTGAGAAATTGAGCTCATTATGAGTAATTGTATTCTAAGGTACGTGTACAAACACACTATGTCAAGCTTAGATGTTCCACATTGTTACACAACTACATTTATTTGCATAAAGCCACAATTGACCTAATCTGTGCTGACAGTAAGCCTGTAATTTGTGAGAAGTTGGACCAAAGACTAGAGTCAGACTACTTATTTCCAAGTCTGCAAATGGTTCTTGTGGTGTTTGTGTGTGTGTTTGATCCCCAGGCATGATTGTCCTCCTCCCAAGAACTCATAATGGTGAACTGTAGTGCCCTTCTGTTAGAGAGCGTGAGGAGATGACACTGCTAGGTGCTTCTCCAACTTCAGACTTCTGCTAGCAGCATTTGGCAGGTCTCAGTGGATTAGTCCACCCGTTGACATTCAGTGACTCTGATCCAGTTCTTAGAGGACATGCCCCAGAGTCCTACAGTGCAAGCAGATGCTTTATGTTCTTTATGTAAAGCATAAGGAACACTGTCTTCTTCCTTTGTTACTGTCAAGCCAAAGCCAGCACCTAAATGAAGAACTGAAGGCAGAACTGAGATCTTGTCAGAATGCAAGCCACCCAAAAGTTCGTAGAAATGTCTAGCGTAAGGTCTCGGGCCTTCTTAAATTCATGATGTCTCCTGGCTGTTTTACTAGCCACAGCTATTAAGAAAACAAAACCAACTCATTTTCATCTGTAATATGAAAAGCCTGCGTTACCAGGTCCAGATCTTGACCATATTCATTACTTTGGGGGAATTCTATACTATGTAGTATGTAGGAAGTAGTTACACAGGACAAAAACCTAACCAACCTAACTTTGCAGCATGCTTGACTTTAAAGACATTATTAGTTCAGATTCCTAATCTAATATCAATTGGTCTAACTGGGGATGATTTGAACTACTTGCAAACTTAATTCCTTCCAAAGTGGTTTGATTGAGTGGGAAGAATGAAACAGGGAACTGTGTGAATTTCCGAAATGATGCTCAAAATGTGGGCCAAGGTTGTGCAGACTCAGCCCTCCAAGCAGGAAGTAATTTTCTTAACAAAGCGGGGAACTTTGTTGTTGTGAATTAAAATTCTCTTCCAAGTTCTGTGTGCCAAAAGTGAAATCACTGAGTCGACTAATGCTATGAGGATCTGGGAAGGAGAGAAGAATCACTTCTTTCCTCAAGAATGTGAAATGTGTCTGTATAGAAAAAGGAGCTTTGTAAACAGTGCTTCCTGTTCACAGGAATTGCAGAAAACTTTTAGATCTTTTTAAAAAAGTGATAGTTGCATTAAATTCTCTAGCAGATTTAAATCATCAGTAAACTGGTAACATCAGTCATAGTCAATGACTTAGGTTGGTTTTAAAAACAAAAACACTTGTGCACTTAACATGTAAACATTTGTATTATTTTTATTGTCTAGATCACACAAGAAATTTCTGATAATACAAGGATATTCCGGCTTCTGGGATCTGACAGGTATGAACTGAACATGGCATGCTAAAATAGAAGACTAATGTGTGTTCCTCCTACCTTGTAAAAGTTCTTTTTGCTTTTTTTAGTCATCTTACTCATTTCTTTGTGTACATATCTCCCTTTTAGCCCTACGAGTTTATTTCTTTTTCTTAAAAAAAAGCAAAACAAAATACCACAAACTAAAATACTGTCTTCTAAAAGTGTTTGTGGGTTTACAGAAGTACTCAAGACTTGTTTGCAGGCTCCTATTTCGATGCAGTCACAATCTCCAGGAGTGTCTTCATTTTTGTGCTGTAATTCATATTTCGTTTAGCACAGTGAAATCTGAAAGTATTCAGATGTTCCATTGCAGCTCATCAAGATCTAAGACAAATGGAAAAAATACTTGATTTAAATATGTCACTTTCATCCCCAGAAAGGAATTCTACTGCTTGTCCTTCCAACCTAACAGCTCAGGTCTTGTAAAAGCCCTGAAATTGCCAGCATAGCTGTTCTTCGGCATCTGCTTTGCAGGACACTAACACCCTGCCTGTCTGACCCATCAGATGCCAGCTTGCCGAGTCAATAACTACTATTTTATACTATATTTAGGAGCGTCACTGACTTCCTCAACTTTCTCTGCCCTGCTGTTGTACTTTGTACTTCTGTAACAGACATAAAAATCACAGATATTTTGTCTTCTGGGGAGTGCATGCCGATGTGATTGTTTCACTAGTCATGTAATCATAAGAAGTGCAAAGATAGGCTTTTTTTTTTTTTTTTTTTTTTTTGTCTTTTGAGGATTGCCTTTGCCTTACGCCACTCACAGTAAACTCACACTCTGTAGCATCTTTGAACTACCAAAAAAGCTTCACATCAACTACAGGTCTTCCCCATATTCTGCTTCTCCAAGCTTTATCTACAGTCCTGTTATTACGGACAATATGAACAGCGGTGAATGATGTTGTGGCTTTATCAGATAGCTACCAGCAGATTTTGTTGGCTGGGTGCTGAGGATTCTGCCTTATGTGCAATACCTGATCACTTCTTGGTAACATGTAGCTGTTATTCATCTCTGACCTGAGGGTTTTATTCTCTCTGTTCCAGTGAGGTGTGCATAGAGCTCAGCTTTATGTCATTTCCTTTAGTTGTTAAGAGACAGAGCACGGCTCAATTTAAAAATTAATCTGACTTCACAGTGGAGCACGACATTGCAAATAAAATTGCCTTGGAAAAATAATGTCCTCTTCCCTAAATATAGTTCCATCTATTTTGGGCTGGCACTAATAGTCTCCCAAATGCGAGACAATGTTTAAAGACTTTGCACTGCAATAAACATTAATTCCTGTTTCTTCAGATACTGTTTTGCTTGCAGCTCAGTCATATTTTGTGCTTGAGCTGTGAAACCTTTTTCCAGTAACAGGTATTATTTCCTAAGCAGTTCATGGGAACTGGGGTTCTGAGAAGCCAGAAAGCTGGCATCATTCTGATAAGAGCTTGCATGTTACTTTCTCCTGGTGAGCAGGGAATTCCTTGTGCCATGAGGTGTGATTCCCTTTATTGAGCACATTGAGCAGAGGGTAGATTTACTGAGTGATGGTTTTGAAGCAAGCAACCTCTCCTTGGGTGAATGCACAATAGATGGATTGAATTTTCCCTCAGTCCATCTTCAGGGTGCTTGTGGAGGAGGACTCAATCATGAACATCCTGGTCTGTTTAGTAGTTTTAGCAGTTCTCGTCTGATTAAAAAGTCTCAAAAAGTTTGTGACTGCTAGTTTCTCTCCTTTGAAGAGAAAGGTCTGATCTAGGACACCCCTTATAGTCTTTGCAGTTGTAGTGTACGTCCAGCTAACCCAGTCTCCCGTCTCCAGTGCTGGCCAAAAGTAGGTGGGCAAGAAAAGAGAGAAGATTCTGCACATAGCAATCCTTTCCTCTTACCCTGCAAGTCTTTGTCTGTGTGACTTGCAGAGCTGGAGGCAGCTTCTTTGGGTTTAGGTTACATGGGCCCAGGGAAAGACTAGAAGTGCTTACAGAAGTCAGCTTTGGTCATCTGTTGTGTCCAGTGGCAAAGATCAGAGTAACAGCTTCCAGAACTGGAGCCTGATTAACAGTTAACTTTGCCAAGCTTCAGGGAAGCACAAGTCCAGACAGCAGGGGACTGATGGACCCTCTTCAGAAGCCCCCACTGATAGGACAAGAGGCAACAGGCATATATTTCAGCCAGGGAAATTCCAGCTGCATAAAGGAGGGGAAAACATCATGGTGAGTGTAGCTGAACACTGGGGTAGGATCCCAGAGAGGCTGTGGGTGATCCCTGGGTACCTTGCCTGGATAAGACCCTGAACTGACTTTGAGGCTGGCCTTCCTTTGAGTGTCTCTTGGACTAGAGATGTCCATGGAAAGAGAAATGACCACCAGTCAGATGGATCCTGGGAAAAAATATTTACAGTTATATCCAAGGATGTTTTTAAATGAAGGCTTACTTGACGTTGTGGCTTTTTTATTTTCATTTTAGGGTTGTGGTGCTGGAGAGTAGGCCAACAGATAACCCAACAGCCAACAGCAATTTATATATCCTGGCAGGGCATGAGAACAGTTACTAAGAACAGCGCATGGCAGGCAGCCCATCGTGACAAGAGAACACTCCTGCTGCAGCAGCATTCATGTCTGGCTGAAATTGCACAAAAGCGGCAGTAACCCCACTTCAGTTACTTTATAATTTATTGTGGCATGAGAGGAAGATGAGAATTGTTTGTGGTATGGACACGTAAGCATTACGATACCACAGAAGTGCTTAATTTACTGTTATGTAATCTTTGTACATATGCAGTATTTTTCAGTGAAACTTCTTGCTGAAGACCTACACTGACTTTCTGTAGATAGCAGTCCTCCTGTTGAGTACAAGTGTCTTACCTGTACAGATGTAAAAGTCACTGAGGATGCAAAACCAAAACTGGGGTACTATTTTAAGGAATTCACATGTGTTTATTATGAAGTGGGATGCTAGCAACAAATCTAGTACATTTAACAACACTATTGTATTTTATGTAATTTACTAATACAAATAAATCTTAACTTGTAGAAATTGTAACCAAGGCTGTAATCAGATTACAATCTTGTTTTAATTTCGATGCAACACACTGGTGTTCATGTTTGCACAATGTATTAAGATGTGATGTATTTAGTCACAAAGGTAAGCTGTGACTTTGTGGATATGATTTGGGCTTCAAAGTTCCTTTTTTTTTTGTTTACTTGGGTAGTTTTATTTGTGAAACAAAACAGTTAAACACCTGTATTTTTATATTTAATTAAAACTCTTCTTACAATTACTTCTCTATGCTTGAAAACAATACTTTCTGGATGGGTGTCAGTCCCAGACTAGTGGTACCTGACTGTAACACTGCAATAGGTGTTTGAATTATTAGTGTATACAGTGATAAAAATTAGTATTACTGTTTGTCTTTCTAAATAGTTTCATATCACGATGAAAAGAAGCAACATTCCACATTGTGGAAATGGCTCAAAGACATTGACATTTTGACCTTTTTTTTGGCCTTATAACCATTTTCATGCTTTTCTTGATTTAGGATGTTAACACATGGCCAAAATAATTTAGTTACTACCTCATTGAAACAATACAATGGTTACTACGCATCACAGGAACTTAGTTTTGATCAGAAGTATTTCTGATTGCTATTTTCCAATGCAGTATGTAAATGCCAAGTTTTAGCAAAATGCACACATTTGACTTCTTTTTTTGTACATGTTCTTTATATTTTATTGTGATAATATACACTAAAACCAATCTAAAGTGATTTATGGCCTGCATTATTGTTGTGATTGGTAATGCTTTGAAATATGTTCCCTAGTGTATATAATGTAAAATAAACTTTTTTAAACATGTTGTACAATTAGATTATCACCTGTAGTAATTTTACACCTGAGACTAAAATGGAGCATGCCGAGTTTTGAATGTTTTAAATGTTCCAAACACAGAAGCCGGGCATTTCTGTACGAATGTACAGAATGTACGAGTGGTCAGACTGATGCAGCTCAACTCCATTTAGGCTACCACCTGAGGGCAGACATTAATACTCTCCTGGCCTTTAGGCAATGGGTATATGTATTTGAGATGAGCTTCCAGCTTGTTTGATTTCTTTCCTCCGTCACCTGCTTTTCCACTTCTGTTGATGGCAAATCTTAAAAGCATGGCTTTTTTTTTTTTTTTTTTTTCTCCTGTCAATGGCACTCAAGCTTGCTGCTTCTGCTGATCCCATCTTCTCTGCTCCCTTGCCTCAGCTCTGCCCTGGGGAAGAGGTGGCAATGCAAACCCCACTGCTGAGAGGCTGAATTCTCAGAAAAGGCAAGAACTTGTGTTTCACAGCATGCAGGGGCTGCTGCACCCGGGGGATCCTCATTCTGCCTCCTGTAGACTCTTCCTCACTTTGCATGCACAAAGTAGCTAAATTTTAACCAAGTACAGCTGCAGTGCTTCCTCCAGGTCCTTGGATGGACATCCTCACTCTGGAGATGTGCAAATCCGTATGTATTAACTACCCGGGCCTGTGCCTGACTGTTTTTCACCTGCCTCTGCTCTCTGACATGGATGGGGTGCAAAGCCAGGGTCCTAGAACATCAACTGCTGCATGAACAGCATCCTATTGCTCACAGTTGTGCTTTGCCCTTCAGTGCATTTATGGGACTTCTCCCATCCCACCATACAGGCTGGTCTGTTTGTCACAAGCAGTGAAGCAACAGCTCCTCAAGGCCACCCTGGATATAGCTACATCTTGTTCAGTTGCTTTTCAAGCAAAACACGCTTCTGTGTTGCACGTGAAATGAGCATGATCCAGGTGGAGGCCAGTGAAGAAGACAGACTGCTCTGTTGGCACCAATAAACCCAGGATGCTCCCAGGCAGGGTACACTGGAAAAGCACTGAAGGTGAGAAGAAGGCTAGCAGCCTTCACCTTGAGAGCTCAGGCCTTACCAAATGTTTGAACTGCCCAAATCAAGTGCCTGCACTCTCATATTACCCAAGGCTGTTTTGTTTGAAGGAAAGAGATGTTGTAGACCATTCACTGGTATTTAGGATTCCTGGCACCTTCATCTCCAAATGGAAGGGCTAGAGAGCAAAGCAGTGGTAAAAGTTTTACACCCAGCATTCCATGTACTTGGGAGCAGCTGAAGATTCTTCAAGAGACTTGACTTTCCATCATAAGGCAGTGAGTGCAACAGCTCTGTAGTCTAGGAGATGCTGTGATGGTGTGCCTGATGTGCAGGCAGGCTGCTAGACCAAACAAGTATCTCTGAGATGTGAATCTTTGCAACATCAAAACAGAAGTCTTGCCCTTTCAGACAGCAGCATCTGTCTGAAGAAAAATGCCTGAGGCGGAGCTGTGGGGTCAAAACAGCTTTTCCTGAGAGGTTCCATTCACTACCTGCTAAAGTACTGCTCAGTACCTCAGGAACATCTCCTGTCCTCCGAGTACTTCACAAACTAAGGAAGTGAGCCTCACTACACGTATGCCATTCCTAACAGGAATCTGCATGGCCAGCTTTGGGAGCCAGGGCTGCTTTGGAGAGCCAAGACGTGGCAATCTGTGTGGGTACTATGCTATCCTCCCAGCTGGGGAGCTGGTCCTTAACCTTTCTTCCAGTGACCAGCACAAGTTTTCATACATCTGTCTCCCTCCCCATGCTCCCCAAAAGCAGATCGCTATTTCTTATTCTGGTCCTCGGGCTTCCCCAGCCTCTTGCCTTGCAAAGCAGAGCACAATGATTTGCTTTTCACCACCATCGTTCTTCCCCCTACCATGCCCTGCAGACTGCCCCACTTTGCCCTGTTTAGAAACTGTGGGGCTTTATTTGCATTCTGGCTTTGCTTTTTCTGGCCTGTTTTCCAAGAACCAAGCTTAATTTTCACCCTTGAGGATGTTCTTGTGCTGCATGAAGGGAGTGCTTATTTATGTCTGATCTTGGTACCCCTGTGAGATGACAGAGTCTTTCAAAGAGGGAGTGTCAGAGCACTTTGGGGAAGAGTTACCACCACCTCACCACTTCCAGCTTTGAGCAGACAGTTGTCACAGGCAGACAGATGCTGTCTCCTTGTGCTCCAGGTCACCCTGTCAGGAGAGGCTGGTGAGAAGCTGACGGTGAAATCACCCCGTGGTCTACAGGGAGCAAAGCCCTGGGGACATTATTATCAGCATGCCTGCAGAGGCACTAGCCGGGAGACGGGTTAAGCGGCCCCGCCTGCCCCAGCAGAGCTCCACTGCGGTTTGACACGGATCCAAAGCCCTCTCTCTTCCCCAGACCTCGGCAGGGCAGTGTGGGGCACCAGCCCCCCGGCACTGCTGGACCCTCCCGTGGCGGGCAGGGCCAGCCGCCTGGCCTGTGTGGCTGAGGGCTCCCAACGCCTCCCCAGCACCCCGTCCCTTCCCCAGGCCCTACCCAGCGGCCTCGCCGGGCCCCCGCTCTCCCAGGGTCGGTAGGCGGCTGCGGTCGGCAGGCAAAGCCGGGATGCACGGCTGGCCACGGCCGTTCTCAGACGGTACTGCCCGTGCGGTGCGGTGCGGTGCGGT